>OY754335.1:80161008-80608836 GCA_963573305.1 Pyrrhosoma nymphula | reverse complement strand
CGCGGTCGTTCCCCGCTCACTCGAAATTGGGTCGGGCCCACTTCCGCGGAGCTCTCCGCCCTGCGATGCCCCGTTGCCAATGATGATACTCCCTCTCTCCAGGCGCGCACACCACACGGTGTGTGCTCGAGGTGGAGAGAACGGGCGAAATAAGTCTTCCCCGTTTGGCTGCCCGACCTGCAGGGTGAATTACCCTCGAGGAGAACTCCCGAAACCTCTCCACGGCCTCCATTCCTTCGGAATTCCAAATGGAGGAATGTGATACGTCTGCGACCTAGATGTCTTCGCTACGATGGTGCCTTATCATCCATCGCACCCTTCCCCGCTCGCTCGACAAGGAATAACTGGGTAGTGTGGCCGAATCGATCGTCTGGTGCTAGCTACTCTTTTCAATTTCGTTTCAATGATCAAGGTTTTATTCTTGCGGATTTCTATGTGATATCTTGCCAATAAAATGGTCGCTGGTCGGTCACATTTCGAAATCGTGAAAATTGGCTTCGATCCATAGTAAAAACCGTAAATTCTGAATCTCCTTTTAGGATAAATCATTCATCTTGATCGGGACTTGAACTGGAATCCCTCGGTATCATGATTCCCTGTGTAATATGTTCCAATAAATTTTATCTGGTGTATGAGTTTCGAAATCGCGGACAGATTGGGTTCGATTCATGGTGAAAAGTGGAAACTCGTAATCTCCCCAGGAAAAATCATCAGCCTTGATCTGCATTTGAACAGGGATCCTGCGTTATTTCAAATTCCTATGTAATTTCTTTCCTATGTTTTTATCGGTTCGATATTTGTTTGACTGTAACACTCGGCATTCCACGTCATTTTCACAGATCACGGTTTCTCGAATAATGAACCGTTAATATTTTAAGTTTTTTACTGCCTTCATGTTTCTATGGGGAAAGTTATATCGCTTCCATCTTCTCCTGTGGCCACATATTCGATTTTCTTTCCATAAACTTAGCATCCTCCCTGGTGTGGGTGACCAGTAACTGATCGTCTGCGAATAGCAGATTTTACAATTCGCTCTATCGATGTCGTGATAGGTGCTAACTCTTAATTAGGAGTAGAGATGCATAGTTTAGTGACTTCTTCGTTATGGAAAGCAGATGAGCGTAGACCGTTAACTTTTTGGTATGCGTGTGTTGAGAAGAATGGAGATGGTAAGCTGGGTGGAATGGGGAATGCAATTAGGAGACTGGTTCGCGGTATCCTCAATGTACGTAAAAAATCTTTTGTTTTAGCTTTTTTATTTTACATGAAGGGATGGTAGGTTTGCCCTTATTTTGGGACCCTAGTGCACTCAAATAAGCAATTTTATGCCAGCATGTGTCGAAACGCTTCGCACCATTATCCTCATTAAACTTGTAAATACAACGAAGAATGTGTTCTTTCATCGTGGATACAAATTTTATGAGGATTTCACCCTTTTCACCCCCTTAAGGATGCATCTCAGGCGTGAAATTCTTGCCTACTATCCTGACGTGGCAGGATCGAATCCTTCTTGGCTTGTGTTTTTATCTATCCAGGGCTAAGGTTGGTCTAATGAATAAAATTCTCCGTGACTGGAAAAATCTGTGGTTATGAAAGCAAGTATTATTAAACTTGTGCTAAATTTGGTGCAAAAATTATTTCTGGCATTATCGTCTTGTGAAAACAAATACGAATTTAATTTTGCTTATCTTTAATTTAAAACTAGGAATGAGAATTGAGGGCCGATCCTCAAGCGATTAGTTTTAACGAAGTTTTTATTTATCATAGGAACCAATTACTTGGTGTTAGTTTTAAAGATACTTGTGAAAGTATTGGATTTCATAAAATGATCGCTGCTTGTGAAATTGGAATATTTTGGCAATGTATTAGCGAATGCTATTTAGTTTTGAAGGGGTGATGATTGCGCATAATTGTCAATTGTGTGGAAAAAGAGATATTTTTGATGCAGGATTCCCACAAGCCTGGAAAACCTGGAAAGTCAAGGGAAAAAAATTTGTTATGGAAAGTCCTGGAAATTTTTGGGCGGTCCTGGAAAAATTGAAAGTGTTCTCGTTTCGTCTTCCAGCCGTATGGGACGATCCCCGCTCACTTGTGGTTCTTTCCTTCCATGCATTCGCATCCACCGCCGCTGCCGCACTGCTCCCCTGGCGTTTTTTCCACTCCTTTGGTACGCCTTCAGAACACCGTCGTAAAGCGTTTCGGAGCGTCTCGCAAACTCCCTCGTAACGCCTGTGAAGGCGCTTCGATGGTGAAGTTGTGAACATTAAAGGTGTTGTAGGAAGCACCTTACGAGGCGTTGTAAGGCGCTCTGCGAGTGCTGAAAAGCACCGTCCACAGCGTTGCGCAGCGCTCCTGAAGGCACCGCGCTGACCTTGAACGGATGCCTACAGCGCTGTCGCAACACCTTGGAGCGCCTTGCACGGTTCTCTTCTCTCTTAAAATAAAAAAATAATAATTTACAGCTAATTATTATGAATGTACAACTGCGCGATATCATACTAGAGTTTATTAAGATATCCTACCTAGTTTCGACCTAACATTGTACGGCTCTACGCGCATATTCACACACCCGACATCGAAATTTTAGCGTCTAGAAAGTCTTAGGCCACTTCCGTGCGTAAATGTGACTTCGAGAACTAATTATTAAATGGCTATTCCGTGATAGTTTGAGGGAATACCATCACATCGCGATAACAGATATTTTGCATCAATTGATTGAAACCTATATTGCCACATAGTATAAATATAAATGCAATATTACTGAGAATAAATAAGATTTTTCCAATTCCTTTCCAATTCCAAGATGTTTTGGACCAAAGAATTATTACATTTAAGTGCTCTGATCTGAACTGTCTTTTGCTAGGTGCAAGTCAGATTTGTGAACTAAGTCCGAATGAGAGACAGTTCCTGAGATAAATGGCCTGCAACCATCAAGGTGTCTTTTTTATCACCGCATGCTATTCAAGGGTATAAGAATAAAAACTTCTCAGTATTCTACGGGCAAGAGAAATGACGATTCATGCCGTTCTTTCAACTGAAGATGTTATCATTCAACACATTCAATAAGTAGAAAATATCGAGGGCTTAGAAATTATGCAGCCTGAAGTCATACGCGGGCAGTGTATTTTGATGGACAGAACTACAGACATGTTGGTGAGTATAATACCTCAACGATGCGATGGTGACTAGAAAGTTACCGATTGTATTATTTATGGTGAAAGTTCCGATTACTTGAATAAAAACAAAACCAAAACGCATGTCTTATCTGGTTGCAAATAAACCTCTTGGGTCGACAAATGTTTCGAATTTAGACATATATTTCCGTATTATCCCACCGGATGTGTAATACAAGAAATTTAGGGGCTTTAGCGCCTAAATTTCTTGTATCTCCGCCTATCTCCGCGCTGTTGCGCTTCGAAGTGCCCCTCTTAGAGAGCGTGTAACAACGCCTTCGAACATTGTGACAACGCCCTCTAAGGATAGCCAAAAATACTTCGATGGCACTTTGAATCGCTCTCTTCGTTAGGGCGATCTGAAGCGCCTTTGAACAGAAACACAACATCTCCTAAGGTGAAGTCAGTCCAAAGGCGCTGCAATAGCGCTTCGGAACGCCTCTGCTCACAGTACACCACAACACCTTGTAAGCGAAGCGTCTTGAGAGCGGTGATGTCAAGGCGCTTCGGGGGTGGTTCGGAGCGCCTCCGCCCGAAAGTGTGAATCAACACATTGCGATCACCTTGAAAATATCTGGCCGAGGGTGTTTATAAGGTTCTTCGGGGGTGATAGGGAGCGCCGTCCGCATGGACAGCGTTACATAACACCTTGCCAGCGCCGCGGCGCTGTGAGAACGCCTAGAAACGCCTTATGAGCACCTTCAAACGCCTTTTAAACACCTTGAAAAGCGTTGAGAAAATCGCCAGGGTCACGGCGGTGGGTTAGGGTGGAGGTCGAGGAGAGGTGCTCTCGCCAGCAAGTGTGGCAGTGGCGGTGAAGGCGCGCGAGGACCGACGCACAGTGGTCCCAGCTTTTTTCTTTAACATAGTGTCAAAAATAACGCCGGACAATTTAAGATTTTTCAATAAATTTTCTTCAAATTTTATGCCCTTTTTGTATTGAAAATAAGTGGCTATTGCTATTAAAATTTATTAAATTTCACAAATAAAAGCATTTATTACATATTATTTTTCATACCACAAGAAGGATTATCCATTTTACTGAATCAAAATCGGTTGATTTGATTCGATTTGACGACCTTTTGAAGTTTAAGCTCGATTTAAATACATGGTAGAATCCTTTTTTTCAACGACTGTAATTCTTGTTTTTAATTTAAGTTATAAACATTTTAGTTTCAATTTTCCACGTTTTTCTATTGTTGTAAGCCGTAATGATCATATAAAACCATTTGGCGAAAGTCATGGAAATTTCTAAATTTTGGTATGGAAAGTCATGGAAAAGTTATGGAAAATGCAAAGTGAAAATTTGTGGGAACCCTGTGATGGCGCATGGCGTACGCGCTATGTGCGTTGCGGGTTACTGGATTTATAGTGTGAAGTCGTGCTTTTCTACGTTCTTTATGAAATATTATTTTACTCACAGGGGTATGCTAATCACGAGGAATGGGATTAGGCTGATACTTGCAATAATTGCCTTGAGTAAGGTTAAGCATAATTCCATCAACGCATGATGTACACGCTGCTGCCGTGTCATGCTTTTATTTCCTATAAAGAATGCCATGAGTCAAGATATTTTGAAATCTTTTTTCTTTTATGAAAACTGAAAAGGGCTATGCCCACCATTCTGGTTTTGGCTTTTGTTGTATATACATCATTAAAAGTTTTAATTAAGATGATAGTAGGGAGTGATGAGGGTGTCGGGGAGTCTTGTCAGAACGGAAACGGCGATGTAAAGTTTGCAAGGAGATCCACGCCAACGCTATAACTTTCATGACCAATCACTCGATTGAATGCAATGCAGCTTTATTCTAATGGACGGACAATGGCCGTGGGAGCATAACCTTGAATTAGCGCCGCACATTCCCGTGGCGCGGGTGGGGGCTCGCGGCGAATGGCGGCCATTTTGGGGGTTGGCGAAATTTTCTGCACATTTCGCGACTCTGGTGTGCTAGCGCTCTGATTTAGTTTCCATATGAATACTATCATCTGGTTTTGCCCAGTGTTTCAAAAAAACATATTTTACCATATTTGTTGGTAGCAAATCGAATTTAAGTGCTGACATTTCAAGTTAAAATTCATATTTTTACCAATGTCAGCCGGAAATCTCAGTGGAGATGTGATTAAACGCATCTAATCAGCCAATCGACAATCAATTTTTTCGTGACATGGGCACGCAGCCTTAGACAGCGCATGCATCTTGACGGCCGGTTATATTTGCCCTAAAATTAAAACTTATTCTTATAAAATTCACAGCCATATAAATTTCTTCTGCAATCTTATGCTATTCGATTCTTAGTTCTTTGTGACAGTTTTCTCGTAGATTCTATTGTTGAGTTCCTGATGTCGGAAAATCAACATTTCAGGGCTTTGGGTATTCTAGTATAACTTTTCAGAAGCAGCAATTGGAATGTCTCCCAGCGTAAATATTTTAAACGTCTTGTTTGACGAAGAAACTTCTTTAGACCATATTCGTTCTTGGAGGAAGACTTCTGGATTTGCAATGAAGAAAACTTAGGAGTGCCAATTCAGGAAAACACTGGTTTGAAAATTTTTCGAAACCGTGGAAGATAGAGTAAATTGGTACCAATGATCGATTGTTTTATCTGCTATCTTTCGTCGCTTTGAAAATGCTACGTGGATCTAAGGTCGTGTTTGCATAGCTCCTTGAAAGGGTCAGGAGTGGTGTACCGTATCTCTGTCCGTTTCTTAGTGGGATCGTGGGTACTGCCATTTGTCATGAATAGAATTTTTCTCCTGAAATTCTCATGTTAAAAAAAATCAGTATTGTAAGACGATAATTTCACATACATACCCATCACGCCATCTCCTTTCTGACATTTTAGTTATTGCCGTGATACCTAGAAAACCTTTTCCCTTTCAATGACTTCCTTCATAATGCCCTTTCCTTGCATGCCTCTAACACTCATGCTCATTGCTTCATACTGCTCTCCTATTTTTAAGAATCCTAATACTCCTTTTTACAGTCTCTTCAACCTCATTCACCCCTGACTTTTGCGGTCTACCCTTTCCTCTCTCACCATTGACTCTACTATCATATATCTGTTTCGTTATCCAACTCTCTTCCATTCTCTCGACTTGGCCAAAACAACGGAGCACAATCCTTTCATGTATTTTCATTACTCGGGCATCCAACCCTCATTTTTTCATCACCCACTCATGCTATTCATCCTAATTTTGCCGCCAACACTTCTCAGGCACCCCATTTCCACTGCATTTTGCCTACTTCATTGCTTATCCTGACATACCCAGGTTTCGCTGCCATATAAAAACGTCGGGAGGAGAACACTTTATGTACTCGGATATTTTCGCTCTCCTAGACAAACACTCATTCTTAGACACGCTCCACATACTACCTAAGATTTTCCTACCGGCATTAGCACGCCTTATTATCTCTCAATCTATCATTTGCTTAAATTAGGGCAATATATACCAAATCGTCTACTGCTTCTATTATTTCATCACTAACCTTCATCAAACAATCATTCTTACCACTCTCCCTATCAAAAACTACTACTTTGGTCTTCGATTAATTTATTCTCCAATCATTTCTCCTTGTTGCTTCGTAGAAAATATTCAAGGGCCCCTGTATTTCGTGCAGCATTTGTCGAGAAGAATTTTAAACGTAAATAGCTAATCTGCATGTTGTATTTTACGATTTTTGCTGGTTTATTCGTCGCTGGAAAGCGAGAATTTTCGTTGGAATTACTTGGAAGCGAAGTAACTGGATATTGTGGTGGTTTCAGATACTTTTTAGATGCCGATGTTCTTTCAACATGGTCTTGTCGAATTAGAGAGTATAATTGGATCCAGCGATTAGTAAGTTCTCTAAGCTATCCGTCCTACTGCCGCAAAGATGCTTCGCGGATTTGAAGTCGTGTTTGCGTAGCTTTCCACGGAGGCCTTGAGTGGTGCCTCTTTCCGCCGGCAAGTGGGATGATGTAGAAATACGTTACAAAAATGACGCGGTGCGCATGAATTATGTAAGCGAGGCAAGGGCGTCGTTTCATTCGGCTTCCCCGGGAATGTCTCTCCCTTCCCAACGCCTCGGGATGCACTTAATGCCTACCTAACTCTCTGGACGAGTTCTTCTGCTGCGCAAGATTCGTTCCCCTCCTCGCCAGTGATTAATGCATAACGTTATAATTTAAATGCTATATATTCCGCGCTCGGCGAATAAAACGAATCGCCTCTGACGGTCGTGGTTGAATTCTGTTGATTCTTTTATTTCATTCCGGGTGTGAATCTTATCTTGTGGCGAGCAGGCGAGACGCCCTCTCTCAGTTATGTAAACATCTCTTTCTCCAGGAAGGCCACCCTCTCCTGTGTGGGGGACTTCCTATGTTCCCATTTCCATCCCCAGTTTGCGAATTCCCTTCCGCTGATAAAAGAAATGATGAGAATTAAAATAAGGCTGAAAGGATTCCCGGTGGTCGCCTCCTGATTGGACTTTGCGATCTTTTTAGTTTAAATATCGAATCGTGATGTACATTTTGCACCGGAAAATGACACGATGTTTCAATTACATCTACATACTACCCCGCAAGCCGCCTCAATAGGCGTGTGGCGGGGGGTGTTAGGGCACCAGCCGTTTACATATAAAAAGGAACCGCTCTAATGAAATTACGCCTAGCATTTATTAAAGTCCCTTATTGTTCGGGAGAAAAACGAATTCCCATACCTATCCGTTCGGCAAAATATCTCTCTTAATTTATCGTTTCTGTCGGACCTGGAAATATAGTGGGGTTCTAATATGATGTTCTCCGTGTCGCTCTTAAAGATATCTATTCTTAATTGCTCAAGTAATCTAAGCCTAGCGCGCAGCCTCCGAGTCTCTAGCGGCTCCCAGCCGAATTCGTTTAACATATGTGTAACGCTGTCTATACGCCCGTAGCTGTTTTTGACGAATCGCGCAGTTTCCTTTGTATTTTATTAAGTTCCCGGATTAAGTCTTTCTGCACCGGATCCCATATGCTCGCTGCATATTCAAGGTGTGGCCGGACGACAACTATTTCAATATGTCGAATTATATCGCATTGCATCGCTCGTCGCCTTACGTTGAATATTGTATTGCTTCTTATTACAGTACAATTTACTGTATTACATAGTATTACTTCGGATTACATCTCGTGTCGCTTTGCTCCTCAATATATTGCAAGCGCATGTCATAAAACTGCAATGTTTTAATTTCATATTCATCGAATATCGCATTATTTACCTTTGAATATCATATCCCATTGCATATAATATCGCTTTGTATCATATTACGTATTATCACGCCGCATTTTGCACGGATTCGCTTAACATCGCATTGCATGCTATGGTAATGAATATCGAAATATATCGAAAACATCGGTAATTGCATAGCTTCGCATTACATGGAAATTCGAGTGGCATCGAATTACATCCCAATCCGTTGTATCCGGACGGACAATGCGAAACGTTAAGTATATCACTGTCGATGCAACCCAATATCGCACTGCCAAACGACTCCAGGGCACTATCCTACTCCCAACTTCGACCACTCTCCCCCCTCCTCCGCGCCTATATTTCCCTCTGCAAACATCCTCCCTCGCCTCATGTCACGTGACCTAAATATTACTCCTCCCCCTCCCCGGAGTCTGCTCCTCCAATGCGCATCCCCCCCCTAAACCCTCTCCTCTCTTTCCCACCAAAACAGAGATATCTGAGACCCCCTCCCACGCTCTCTCACCACCATACCACTCTTCTCTCACGTCTTCATCTTCGCCCCAGTGCCTCACTCGCTGGACCCACAGCATCCCGGTCTCGCGGCAAGTGGGGGGGAGGAGATAAGAGAGAAGAGGATTTTCCGTCTGGACTTCCGTCGTTTTTCGGGTCGACTGGAGTGAGGCTCCTCTTCTATATTTTCCCCCTCAGCATCCGTCCTGCGCGTGGACCTCATCGTACTCTCCTCTCCGTATCTTCTTCTCCTTCCTGTCCCAATTCTTCGTTGAACCTTTCACGGGCTATAAGAATACGATAAATATATCGGATATTCGCAGCGTTTGTTTTTATGTGAAGGAATGTCGTTTGCTAAACACTGGCTGTGTAATCTACACAGTCAGTGTTTCTTGCTGGCCAGTGCTGAGAATATGCTGCCCATTATAATATAAAGTTCTTTCACATTTCTTTCAGCACTTTCTTTTCGTTGGCATTTTTCTATTCATTCAGCATTAATGATGATTGTGGATTGGCATCTTTGCAATTATCATTCCCGGTTCCCAGTGATTCCTTTTCGTTGCTTAAATGACCACCTTCTCACTTTTCTTTAACTCTTTCACTTTACCTACAGCTGTTTTGCCGTATTGCTCTTTTGTTTTACTTTGCTTATGACACAGAGCCTTGAATGTCCCATGCTGCACTTTAGGGGCCAAAGCCCGTTTTGCACGGTGCACGTAATTGCACAATCTGATGTACGTACGAGCGTACATTTCAAATTGCACCGTGTAAATCCGTGAATTGCAAGAACGCATGCGCGAATGCATGAATTCGAGATGGCAAAATAGCCCCTGCTCTAATTCGAAAATGATTGCACGCCCGGTTGAGAAAAACATGCAGTTTGAAGTTGTGCAATCTCGTGCCCCGTGTAAAACGGCCTTAACAATTCTTGGGTTATTGGGAGCTTAGTGCGTAGCTGTCGTCTAAACAGTGTCTGTGCGGGAGAGGAGTTTAGTCCTTTTAACAGAGTACTCCTACATTCTCTTTGGGGGTCTCGAAAGTCTGCGCTAGACTCTCGACTTTTCTAATTATTTACTTACCTATGTGGGCGGTTTTTTCTGCCATCCCATTGCTGCGTGGGTAGTGGGGTTACTATTCCTGAATTATTTCTCCCTTTCCCTGAAGTATTTCCTAAACTTAAAAGATGAAAATAGCATGCTGTCTGACATAAAAACTCTTGGGTGCGTAGCGTAGTAAACTGCCGGTCAGATAGGTCTCGAGAACAGTGTGAGGTTATGATGAGAATGTTTCGGAATGTGTGGTGCGAGGACAACCTAAGCGTGTGGTGAGAATATGCTACGAAAGCATGCATGCTAAGTATGTGGTAAGAATATTCACTTGGCCTCGGTGGCGGCGGGGTAAAGTCCTCGCCTGTCAAACCGAAGGTCACGGGTTCGAATCCCGCCTGGGTAGGAAATTTACTCCTCCCAGGTTGTGTGTGTTCCTCGATTTAATAATTATCTTGTTATTGGCTCTGGCTTTAAGATGTATAGAAATTACTATTAATACTCGGAATAAAACGTGATTAGCAAATTCATGCTAACTCTTCAGAAAATATTAGTTGGTATGTCATGTAATGCTCTAATTCTGTATTACTTATTACTTCTTTGAGGGAATCTGTTGCTTTTTTTAAGAGGTGACAAGCATTGGTCGCAAAAAGCGAGCTATATTACCAAACTTCCCGCAGTGAATAACCGAAACATTTTCTATGCGTGTCCCAATTTCTACGTGAGCGAGCTCGTTGGACGTTGTGTCGTGATGGGGTTATTTCTACGTGAGGTCGTTTTATTGTTCCGTTCCTTTTTGTACATACCTGTTTTCAAGCATACTGTCCTCCATATCATTCTTCTTAAGCATAACCCTCGTAATATGATGCCTATGACATTATTATTTCCAGTGTTTCCCGAGCACGTCACCCTTTATTTTCTCTAGCACTCCATGTATGTTTGAAGCTCCTAGGACGTTTGGTATCGCAGGTCGCGTTGTAATAACGTTTCTTTTTATTTGCTCATCTCATGGGAGGCATTTTTTGTTTGCCTCCTTGTCCATATTAGTTTTCACACATTCCATTCAAGTCCTTTATTTCATGTAAAGAGATTTACGTGATGCAGAAATTTTAACTTTGTAGCCAAATTTCTTGCGCCGAATTACGTTCAATTATTTAAGGCCTTAAAATATTTGGCGACTCGAATTTTTGATCTTGTAGTGTCTTACTCAGTGTGCTTTTACAAATGTTTGAACGCTTTTGTTGTGTTATTTTTTTCTGCCATCGTGTTGATGGGACACTTTTTGCGGCCTTGAAATGTATTCAGTTCAATGGATTAACTTTCATCTTCGCGCGGGTGGAAAAGAGACAATTCATGACGCCACTATCTTGAAACCCTAACAGTGGATAAGAGTTTTTCGGAAAGAAGTCTCTCTTAACGCATTCGAGACTTATCGCGAAGTAGATAAACAGGGTCATTAGGGATCAGGGATTTTCTTCCGTCGTCGTCTGCTGCTTTAAATTTAAACTGCCGACGCATTATCATTCCCCGTCGACCTCCATTTAATGTCGAGCGACATTCTTGTTTTTTATTTGGGTCATTAGTGCTGTACTTCGACTACTTAATTTTCACGTACTAACAAGCCCTTGTTTTACTACGATTTTCATGGAAAATGTTTTCTTTAGTATAAACATACAGGTGTGGTAGATTAGATTAGTTATAGGTGGAGTTCCTCCAAAGAGGGCCTGAGGCACTTAGACCTAATGGTCCATTGTGCCAGCCACCATGTCTGTAATCACCCGTAGAGTCCAGTCGTCCTGCTGATGGCTAGCATGTCCTCTACGGGGATACCCCTAACTTCATCTAGTTCCAAAAATGGTGATCCCAGATGCCTAACTCTGGTCCTCATCAATGTGGGACACTTGGAGAGCACGTGAAATGTTGTTTCGTCCTCTTCCTCGCACCATCTACATCTCGCCGAGTCTGTAATTCTCAGGAGATAGAGGTGCTTCATGACTCGTTAGTGTCCGGTGATCATTCCCACTATCGTCCGAAGTTGTCTTCTGTTTAGTAAAAGAAGCCTTCTTGCCAGCCCCGGTCGGGGTTCTCCTATCAGGAGCTTGGCTTGCTGGAACGGGTGTAGGGGATGGTCCTTTAACGGTCCCTCTCTTGTATATCTGTCCACGATTTTCTCCAATGCTTTTAGCATGAAGGACATGAGGCTGATACCTCTGAAGGGTGGTAAATGAAGTATCACTCTCTGCTGTTACTTTTGGAACTTGTAATTCCATTTGCTATGGATTTTTGTCATTATCATTGATATGAGTTCCTTTCAGGTCAATCTTAATGTACAAAATTAGTATCTAAAGTTTATATTAACGTAATAGGGTGTTTTGTTAATAATTTTGAAGTTACGTTTCGATTGTATCTATGGTGTTGTTACTTTTATACAAATGGCTGGGTAAAGTCCTCGCCTACCAAACCGAAGTTGGCGGGTTCGAATCCCGCCTGGGTAGGATATTTACACCTCCCAGGGCATGGTTGTGTGTTCGTCCAACGAGTTATATGGAAAAGAGGACTATAAAGTCCTAATGTCGCTGGAAGCAAGATACAAAAAAGATGAGGTCTGCGATTGATTTAATGAAGCATTTGTGTTGTTCGAACTACATTATATAAGCTACGGCAATGAATTAATTGACTAGAAAAGCAAATGCCCTAATTTGCGTACATTGGTTTTCTACGGGTAATATGTGAACGAAGGTTAGTGTTGGAAGCAATTAAATTTTACACGAGTGAAGTAAAGCGAATATCGGAAATGCAGTTTGATGCTAAGGGCCTTGGAGCTTTGCCAAGATTAAGATTAGTCCGTAAATTACGTTTTAGAGTTACATCTGAATATCTGTGGGAAAAAAGGAGCTTATTTGCCGGTAAACTCTTTTGGAACTTTATTTTTTGCGTTTTTACCATATTTTTTCAAATAACGAACATATTTTCTGGAACAACTCTCTATCCCGATTGCACTTTGAATTCTTGTATAAATGGCTAACGAAGTGTTAAGTCGTTTTTCTGGCTTGTGGAGATCATTCATAATATTTAGTAAAGCATTAGTAATTATACATTATTAATATAACTTACGCTTACTAATATGTTATTAATGTATTAAAGTTTGCTGCTAATATTAATTTTAGTTTTGCCAATTGGATTACAATTAAATATTTATCTGCGTGAAGCCAATTTCTCTGCGAAAAATGGACACATTTTTTGGACGCAGTGAAGCGCACGGTTGCAAAACGTACACCAAATGGATGACATTCAGCATTAAAAAGTCATTCGATCATGAGAATTGGGTTAGCAACCCGTTCAAATCAATTGATTTTTTAAGGTAAATTTCATCTCTTTGGTGTATATGTGAGGGAAAGTTTGAAGATGATCACTAAGTGAGGAAGCCGAGATGCGGAATGTTTTTTTGAAAAGGGTGACATTTCTATATTTCTTTGTCTCACCCTCCTCAAACATATCGTATATACAAGCATCCGATGATCTAAGCTCTCCATTTGCTAATTTAGCCTTCGTGAAAAAGCAAATGGGGCAATAATGAGATGGGAAGGAGGGCATGTAGCATAGGGTAGGGCTCAAATAGCATAGTGGTAGCGAAACTTGGTGGCAGTAGCTTGCGCCTTTCGTGTCTTTAAGTGACCTGTGGAAGGGGTCGGCTAAGGAGCGGAGTAGTGGGGAAAATGTAGTACGCAATGCTGTCACATAACTGCATTGAACTTAATAGGGTGGGAAAGCGTCAGGAGCGCGTTTCACGGAAATGTTTACGATGAAAACGAAATTGCCTCAAAATATGTTTATACTGCTCGGCACCAGTAGGAGATAGCAGATTGGATTGACGTCCGTAGAGGGCTGGAAAGATCTGAACGACAGATTGAGCATTTTAATGTTGGCAATGAAGGTTTGCAATCTAGGATAACCCTACCATACCTACCGCAAACGCGGAGACCAGCTTACTCCCCGTGCGGAGCTAGTTTGTAGGCAATTGACTATTCCAGTGAAAATTGTCTTCTGCGTAACTGCCACCATGTTTCGCTACCACTTAAGTGGAATAGTGATCCCTTTTGTAGGCGAATTTTGATTCTCCTTCTCTTCCCCCATCAGCACCCGTTTCCTCCATGGCAGGTACCTCTAAACAATTCACTGGCGCCCTCATCCTTGCCCTCCTTCACGCCCCTTCCCTCTTCCTCCCTCTGTGCTTATCCCATCCTCCGCAAAAGGGGTTAAGCCTCTTTCTCTTCCTCTTCTTCTCTTTTCCTCCCTCTTCTCAGCAAAACATCTTTCTTACGTGGAGAGAACTAGGCCATGGGAAGGAGAAGACTCTTCTTCCTCTTTGTCCGCCCTCTCTATCCGTAGTATACTGAACTATTCTTTACACTCGTGGTCATTTTTGCGTATTTAATCGTCTTATTTTCGGCAGTATGAAAATCATCGCATACGCTGATAAGCACGGCTTCAGTGGTGTAATAGGATTCAACCTTACGGGCTGTGAATTGCTTGAAGCCCGCTTTTCCCTTGCGCTGTCATCCTTTTCGGTACTCTCGCGTATTTGTCCAAAAGAAGCTCTTTGTTTTCCTCGTCGGGCTGTGCGAAGTCTTCGCTAAACTCTTTACAAGCTTCTGAGAAACAAATGAATGTTGAATCTGTAGCTTGATCGAGTGCCGATTTTCCGAAGTGATAAGCGACGCGAAGCGGAACGACCAGCGCCGGTGAACCCTTTCGTACGTTCCTTAATAACTCTGTGACAGTAACCAGCCACGGTAACTCGGGTGGAAACCGAGATTTAGCCATTCGACACTTAGGCCGTCCCTCCAGGTATAGGCGGTTGGCGACCGCTCCTCGCAATTGGTCCCCTGGGGAATTTGCTCGGGCGAGTGCCGCGTCCGACAGGTAAAATCCTCGAGCGCCAAGGAACGGGGGAGGAGAGCTTTGCGAGACCGGCAAATGGGGCCCAGCTTTTAGTATATTTGGGAGAAGCGAAGGTATAGAGCATCTAAAACCCAAACATTCACTTGCGGGCAGAGGAGAGGTACCTTACTTCTTCGCAGAAACCTTCGCCTGCGGGACTTAACTATGAACTAAGACCTCCCTAAGCTGTATCGTGACCATGCAGCTTGGTGGCCCTCATAACATAAATTATCATGGTGAATGCGCTGAGCTTATTCCTTTGTCCAGTTTTGACGGGAAGTGTAGTAATACAGGTTGTCCACCAATCGGGGAAAACGGTAAATGCGGAGATTATGCGGTGATTTCGTCTATCGGGAAAAAAGCGAGAAAAGTGCGGGAATTTATGCAGTGAATTGGGAGTAATTTCGTAGTCGTCAGTGTTTCAAATTTGTCTAAATTACAAGACATGTATTGCCTCACGCACATTATCGTAGGCTGGGTTAAATACTCACGCGGCAGTGCGTATATCTTTTTTGCGTATATTATAAACTAATTTCTAATAATAGCGCTCGTGATTGCGATTTTATGGAGTGCACAATTGCGTATGTGCACGCGTTAGCACGTCATTCTGAGGCTATCATTAGATCTATCGTAAAAGTCCGTAAGATAATTGACCCTCTTAATCATGGCATCGATGACCACGGCCGTTGGTCGTCTCCCCAAATAACAAACTTATCAACACATTTTCAAATATTTTCGTAGGTTAACATGAAATCGTATTGTCTCCGGAAGTTTTTAACTCCGGCAATATCGTAGAGAAAATCTATTTGGGAAAATCAAAAATATATTTTTTTTAAACTAACAGGTAATCAATGAATTCCCTCGGAGGGACGCCACTATCTTTGGCAGTTACGGTAGTGTTCCGACGCGATCATGACCGCCGTCACTGTTCCTATATTAAAATTTTACTTGAGAGTTTCAGGTTCGTGCCCTCATCGACCGGAAGTAGCTCATTTGTGCTTGTAAATTAAGAATGATAAGGCATGTAGCAATCTTGGTCGATGTAAGTTTTTCTCAGAGCTTCCACACTTTCTCTTAAACTTGGTGATTCCTCTGGGTATTAAGAGTTTCATTTCAATTATCAATATGTCCCACTAAGTTATTCCTGACCCACGATAAACCCCAAAACTATGCTAGGTAGCTGACCTTCAAGTGATGCAGATTTCTTTGTGGTCAATAAGAGAAACCAGTTTATGCTCTAAGGTACCCTGTTCTCTTGGTTCATCGAGAAGATTTTTTTAGTAATTGGTGCTTCTACATCCCTGTTAATTTGCAAGTCCATGACAAGTTTTAACCGTTAAGTTTTCGTATTTCATTTATTTTCACATTTTTCATGAATTATCTTTTTGCCATTCGCTTTGGGCTACGCTTTATGTTGATTGCAGAAATGGAGCAAGGTTTCAGAAAAGAGAATGAAGTAGAACGGCGTCTTGAAGTAGAGAAATCAACATGTGCCGTTAGTTATCAAAGTTTTGAGATATATGAATAAATAGTGTGTGCACGAAAGTTGGTACTGCTAGTTGGTACTTTTCAGCTAGGATTTTATTTTAAAGTACTATCCGTTATCCTATATCCATAGCTTTAAATCTTACGTTCAATAAGATGGCAATGTAACTTATGGTACAGAGTTTACTATGGCAGCCGGAATGTTGTACATTTATGACTTTGCTTCAATGCTGATAAAATTATTTCTGACGCAAGCTAGCATACGTTTCGTTTTGATGCGAGGCTGGCATCTTTTGTGAAACCAATGTTAATCTGATATTTTGTTGAAAAATGATCCAAAATCCAAAACCTACCTTCGTGTTCCAAAATTCATCTATCGCCGAATCTCGTCACCGATGGTGGATTACCCATTTTGACACTTTTATTAAAATCCCTTCTTAAGCTCGCAGGCGTCCTTAGGCATCCGATGTTATCTCCGTCGTGGTGGGAAATAAAATAAAAAAGAAAAAGCCTTCTCGCCTTGGGATGGAAATATCTCCCGCGGTGCGCTTCGAATTCCGGGCCTCACTTTCGTAGCCTTGCAACACGCACGGGGAGCGAAATGATTACCATTTTTGCCATTTCCGATACAAAACCTTCCTTCACCACTCCACCCCACCATTCTTCCGTCTTCGTATTACATGCCCGCGCTTTCAAAATTTTGATCTCAATCGTAAGCGAACTAGTTGTAAAGAATATTGGCATTTAAACAAAAACATCTCGACTATTACTAGCATAAGATTCCTTGAAAGATGAAATCCTGTTACAGTAATTATTATGTTATTTTTCTTTGTTTTGTTTTTTATTTTCCACTACGCTGTATGCGTATTTTTTATGATTTTCTAGTTTTTTCGCGACATTCCTGGCGTGTATAGTATTCTCTACATGGGTTATTATCGTCCTATTTTTTTCCTTTTTAATCGCCTGGGGTGATTTCTATGCGGACAGGGAGCGAAAAAATATGTCTTATCTGAAGGAATTCGGAGGACTTCATATAAAAAACTTTCCTTTCCATATGATAAGGTATTAATGACTTCCCCTAGTTTTGCTTCACTTCAGCATTTTGAGGAAATTAGTCGAAGATGCATCATCCCGAATATGTTATTTCTTGAAGATACCTCAGGATAACGGAACTGGCAGATTTAATAAATATTTTATTGTGTACATATTAGAAGTTTCTTATTTGGAGTTTTCTTAATTTGCAATTTAATTTCTCAAGGTTTTGGTATTGACCGTCTATCACATTCTTATCTGAAGCCTAAAATTCTTTCTCAATCGCACTTATTTAGTCTATGCTTGCGTAAGAGAAGAATCAAATTGGACTCATTGTAATATTTGATCTACCGCTGGCGTGTATACCAGTGGATCCGTACTGTTAATACTTTACAATTACAAGGAATAATAATTTATCAAAATTGCTCAACTCCCTGTTTTTTTACTGAATTATGCCAGTTGATTTAACCTATAACAGCATAAGGGTCAATTAAGATCTTTTGGTTATCTCTGCCGTGCAAAAATAAGTCAGATTTGAACGTCGAGTTAGTCTGTGAGACGTATTTTTCGCTTTCAATCTCGCTCAATTCTTCAATTGATGTTAAGAATTGTCTCTTACAAGACGAGAGCTATAAAGCTATAATTATAAGTCTATGATCAAATGTCGCAACTGCTTGCCTCCATGGCGCCCCCGTATTATTAGCGAAAGCCAGGATTTGTCGTTTCCTGTAAATTGGACGTCCTTAAAGTATTAATTTCTGTCTTTATTTGTCTCTAAACTTGAATGAAGGATCTATTTACGATATAAAGAAAACTTTGTGCAATGTTAAGTTTGCGCTTAATTCTGTTTGTGGAATTTCACAAATAACAAAGGAGGAAAGCTAAACCTAGGCCCTGCGACTACCCCACTTTACTTTCTTTATTCTCCCTTCCGGCATCAACAATGCAATATTAACAACAAAAAATACATGTAAAAAAAGGAAAATAGAAAAAGTATGTATCCACTCTTATTTTTGTTACTTTGTAAATTAAATTACATTGAAAATGACGATTACCCGATGAAGCCTAGGTTGGAGTAATAAAAAATGCGTTGGACAAATACTTGCTCTATTTTTAATTCTTACGGAAATGAAAAACTTCCACAGAGTTAAGCCTGAGACAGTTTGTTTATTAAAATATAACCGGGTGGCTGAGATTTCAAAGTGACCGTTGTTTTTAATTTTCTCACATATTATTTAGGATTATCTGTTGACTCGCTGTCGGTGAAAGGGGGACAGGAAATCTGGTTGGCTCAAATGTAAATAAATTTCAATGCATATTTTGGATCCCAAATTTTTACGCTTACCTTGCATGTTATAATCCATTTTGTAATATCAAAGAGACGCGACGTTAATTAACGAGGTATTCCCGGGACGACGGCTCGCGCCGCGAGGTGTGCGATAGCTGGCCGGCGGGGAATGCCTCCAATCACCCCCTGGGAGACCACCGCCCGTGGCGTTTAGGGGGCCGAAGACCCGGAGATTCGAGTTCTGAGATTCCAGGGAGGGTGCCTTTCGCTGACCACAACAAAAAGGCGGCCTGACCCGGAAATTCGCGTCACACGCCGCGCGGTTGTCGAACGCTAAAATCTCTCCGGTGAGTCACGCGTGCCCTCGGTTCCTCAGTCATCTCGGAGAGGTGATCACGACGCAGTCACGTGAGGTCGATTTATCACGCCTTTCCTCGGGCAAATGATTTGAGTGCGGACGCTATGTTTGCAAGTAGCCAGCGCCGAATTCGTTGAAGGATATTCTGAGGCGTAGGTACTTAAGTTTAAAAGAAATCCTGTATTAATATAATTCCGTGAATTCTTTTCATGCGATTAATCCTTTACATATACTAAATTATGCAATGTATGATTGAACCATAGGATCTAGGTTCGAATATTTTTTTTGCTTGAACATTTATTATACTCAATATCAGCTTATTCGTGCGTGATACACTTAATGGTTGAGGCCTTTACATTGTAGAAATCCATTCTAAAGAAGGAAATTGAAATACTTTGCTTTTTTCTACAAATTTAAAATCTCTAAATTTTCAATTTTCTCTAAATTTGTAGAAAAAAGCAAAGTATTTCAATTTCCTTCTTTATTCGTGCGTATTATTTTTTAGGAATTTCGTGAATATTTCTCTTTGGATCATCTTATCTAATTGTTGTTAAACATTCGCAATGTATTCCCATTGAAATTCAAAGGAAAAATATGTCATTATCTTGTTCATTCCAAACCTACTAGCGGCATTATTCGCTGGGATGGTACATACATTAGCACCTTTAAATCTGCACCGACTTTGGTGAAAAAATTAAAAGAATATTTTTCGTAAAAAAACTGTTTTGTGCACTCATATCGATCATTCGGATGTCTCAGAATGCTACCATTAGGATGTTTTATTTTTTTTAAGATTATTCCATTATTTTATGTCAGAGGTGCAAATATGCAGTTTATCGAAGGCATATGTCAGTTACAATTTAAGAAATGAACTGAATTTTAAAAGTCGCAGTTCAAGGGTTAACTTTTATGAAAGATCATTCCAACATATGAGACCTAAAATATTCAATTTATTGCATAAAATAACCAAAATATATAAGTGTGGCATATAATATTTGAAAATGACTGAAGATTTGCTTCTATTTATGAAACTTTTGAATGTTTTAATCTCATTTTGTATTTACTAAATTTAAATGTCTATCACTTTACTGCGTAAAAAATGTAAAAAAACGGATCCATACAATGTTGATTGTGGCTCCATTCATGCCATGGACTTGGAGCCCACGTAAAACTTCCATGATTAAATATTTTAATTTTATATGTCATCTACTTTAGGTGGAAGTAAATAAATTATCTATTATTATTTTATCGGTGAGTGACGTCTCAGTAAGTTCAACTTATTTGAATTATTCATGGGTGGAGTGAGGAAGGTTAGGGAGTACGCCGCTTTTTTGAAGGAATTCATGTGGAAAATAATCTCCTGAAGTGGTACCATAGCCAGTAATAATACGTGCATCACCATCCAAACCTACCCGCATCTGAATGCTACCCCCTGACTATTATTCTCCTATTCTTTGGTGCTTTTTCATAAAAATTCTCGACGCAAGATGTAGATGATGCCTCGGTTCATGATTTACCTGAGCTCCCAAGTATAGAAAGCCTCAGTCCGTCTTTAACCATCTCACAGCCTCGGCGTGAAAATCCAAGGAGTCATTGTCGTCAAAGCTTTTCTCGAGCGCCCTCTAATTGGAGGGAAGGCGTGATGCCATTATAAATACCCTCGACCTCGCTCTCATCTTGTAGCCAGCAAAGCGAACCTTGCGTTCATGCCTGTACCCTGTACTACCTCCTCCTTCCACCCTGTCTCTCTGTTCTCTTTCGTGCATTCGGCGTCTTGCTTCCATGCTCAGTTTGCCAGAGATGTATGCGTACCACTGTGCAGGTTACTAGATTTGCTTGCTTGATTGTGGGTTTTCTGAGGAAATATGATTTCTTTGTATTATCCTTAGTTAATGAAAACCTGCTTAATATATGATTACTAAAATGCATTGTTTCGTATGCCCAGGTTATGAGCGAACAGTTTGGTATTCATAACTCTAGATCACATTGGATCACATCCCGATTATATTATACTGTAGCGAATTGTTCTCTATTATTATTTATTACCAATGCGTATTATAATTGTGGCGAGTCATGGCGTGATGTTTGTGGGTTGGTTATTTTTTGTCTTCTGGAGAAGTTAGTGTTTTCGGGAAGTGGTGAGAACTACATGAAAACTCCCGTCTGTTTTTTCCTTAGTGAATTGTATTAGAAATAGGAAACTGAAGTTGTTGCCTGGCAGACTGTTTGAAGAGAGAAAGAAATTAATTTTTTTATTTTTGGTGAAAAATAAAAGATATGTTGTGTTCGTGATTAGGATGTTTAAGCTTTCGGGCTGTCAATGAGATGTTGATATTGACGGTATTGCTTGATTAATTGATGATGCTAAAATGACCCTGTTTTAGCAGAAAATAATGTGTGAAATTCGTACTTTTCTCGGAAGTATCAAGGGTTAATCTTCACCCTGTTTTGGAAAAAAGCAAATTTTACTTTAATTAGTGCTTTTAAATGACCATGTTAATGGTGTAGGAATCAAAGGAAACAGGTGAAATGTTTTGACCTTCAATAGTATATGTATAGATTTAGAAGTATAAACTTCGTTTATTTTCTCCTCTCTTTTATCGGAATTTCTGTGCAAAATTACAATTTAGATCGATCGATATTTTGAAAGGTGATCAGCACCTTTAGATGAATACTAAACAAAAAGTTTCAATTTGAATATCGTTTAACTCTTTGGACTTTGATGGCCTTCGTTTTTGTGTTTTTATATCTGATAACAAAAGGCGGTTGAAGATGACGCCGTCGAATTTCAAGGCAATCTTTTGTTGAAGCCTTCGATAAAACCAATGACGTCCGTGTGGCTTTTTCAAGAGCGACTGTAAATGTCCTTGCTTTAAATGCCTTCCGCAGTGTTACGTATTCGGAAATAAAAATTCGGCGAGACAGCCAGTACGTTTTCCAGCCGTTTGGCGACCAGACCCAAGGGTGTCTCGGTATTTTCCTTCGTTATTTCCTTGGCAAAAAAAAGAGTTTCTTTTATATTTCATTGTATCCGAGGTATCAGTATTCCATTTTATAACTTTGTATAGGGTCCTAATTGGAAATGGTTTCCTTTTTGGAGTAATTGAGTGTTAAGGAAGTAACTTTCCCCCAATGGAATTACCTATTTCTCACTTGTGCCGTCACTTTTATTCGCCTCATTTTCAGCATATGGTTGTCTTCATTATCCGGGTCCCGATTTACCGAGATTCCCTCTTATCCGAGGTAACAATCTTTTTGTTGTACCTGTACTAAGCCAGTTTAGCTCATGGGAACAACATCAGAGTTCGGCAAGCAGTTTGATCTTCAAATGAGAGGCGATGAACTGAAATATCATATCCATGCCAAAAAATGTCCAGCAAAGCATTTAAATATCTCTTTTTTGTCGCAATTTATTATCGCACATAAGCTTTCTGTAGTATCGGAGAGAGGGGGGCTCAGTCCATATTACCTCGGATAATCGAGATTTCACTGTAGGTACCTTGTATTACCCCCTTAGAAACATGACTTTTGTCACTTAACCGGTTCTGTAAGCTTGGAATCTTTGAAGCTATATCCTGCGCGTTGGGTTATAAAATAAAATAAAATCTGACTATCTAAATAAACCTAAATTCAATCTTGCACCAGTTTTAATTTCATCATCATCATCTTTGGTCGTTCAATCCTAAAATTGGTTGACTGCTGCCCTTCATCCTTCCCTATCTAATAATAGTTCCCTTACTTCCTGGTATTTCTTATTATGTTAATTAACCTTTAGTTGGTCAATTTGTTTATCACTTGGCCTTCCTCTTGAGACTTACACTATTTTTCCTTCATTTAAATTCCTCACTAACCCATTTTGAATCAGGGTGTGCCCAATCCATCTCGTTCTTCTTTTCTGTGTAATGTTCCATATGGTTCATTCCTCTTCTGCTCTTCTGTAAACTTATTCATTTCTTATTTTATTCGCCCATTTCATCTTCAGAATCCTCCTCCAACACTAGTTTCAATTTGGAAAGCAATATTTTTATATTTGTTTCACATACTGTTTACTCACCTCTTCATTTTTTGGAAAGGTGCAATGGCTTTCAATTTCAATCGGCTATTTTGTTCAATGAACATTCAGCATGATTTGTTATCTCTCTCCAGCTGTATCTGCTAAAACCTTAGTCATTTTTCCGGTGGTTATTTGAGGTGACAACCAACAATTCAGGTCACTTGCGCCGTATAGAGTAGTGGTGGGTAGGTTGGTAAGGATAGGGGTACTTAGATATGGGTGAAGGGTGGGGAGGAGTTCGGCGTCGGCCTTAGCATTCTCTTGAAGAAAGAAGCCAAGGGTTCTACTGCTGAACGTTCAATCTGACGAGCGGAATGCTATCCTTGAAAATGGTCTACCCAAATCAACGGAGAGGGATCGGATTTTCCATTAAGTACATATTCCAAGTGCGGTGTTCGAACTTGGGCCCTCATGATGGGGTGCTAGTACCTACTCTAGACACCACACAGGATGTCGCACAAACAAAAACTTATTGCACACTTTAGAGTGAATGGGACTGGAAGTCAATTGTGAGGAGCATTGTTTTTCAAAAGGAATTGTGCAGATTTGTCATATGCTGGCTCGTGGAATGTATTTCAATGCAAAATAATTTGAAATTAGAGATTACCACGCCTCATAACTCTCTTATCTCGACGTTGAGCACGAAAGCTGATATCAGTCGTACCCAGCGCGCTAGTGAAGATATAGAATGAATTAACCTTGCTTTATATCGGTGGGATCTGTCATGATAGGCGGCTGCTGGAGTTCGTCGGGAAATTTCGTTGGACGCTGGGTATTTTATTAAGGCCTTAGCGCTTAATCTGATTTCGTGTAATCTGAAAGGGTCAGGTGTGTCCTTTATCCAGTCATTTATCCTCCAAATTCTCCCTGTTATGTAATTAACTGATTTGTCTTGTCGCTAGGATCATGTGAATTATTACACAAGTTTTTCCTGTTTACATATTTAAAATGTGCTGATTGCCGGCGAAGGCAAAGCGGCTTGAGCGTATTATTTACCGTGACGGAATTAATTTTACGCTTATAACTTCCTTTCCGTGATTGTATAATTTAATTCAACTAGTTCTTCCCATTATTTGCACTTAGCTCTGCTGTTATAACTTTTCAAGTTAATTTATCTTTGCAGTCGTAAATCGCTTTTAATTTGATTCATTGTCGCTTATTCAATATGAATTTTCCCTGCATTATAATTTTATTGGAATCGTTTATTTTCACCAGGGTTCGCCAGAGGTTGCACTACCAAATCTTTTATCTTTCGTAGTATAATCAATTGTGTTGAATTGCTCAGACGATATGGGGAACAATGCTTAAAATGTTTACAGGTACGTAGTTTCTCATAGTGCCGAATTTCGTTCTTACATGTTGACCGCATGTTATTTACCTTAGCCCGAAGAGAACCCTCAACAGTTCTGTGTATATGTTTTCATTTCAAAAGGATAAATATCCGTCTTGGAATGAATCGTGTTTGTTGATTCATCCTTAAAATTACTAAAAAAAATGCTAATTCCAAGCTCGGAATGATTGGAAAATTTCATTAAAGTATGCGTGTGCAGCATGCTATCATATCGCTGTGAAGCATCGTCGATAACTGCAGCAGAACTGAAGAGATTGTAATCAATGTAAATGTGGTTTTATTGAAGGATGATGAAGATAAAATGGACGTAGAAATTCAGATTTGAAGAAATTCTACTAAGACTGGGGATGATATGATGCATCATTAAAACTCTGCTTAGGAGGCAAGGCCAACATAGTAGACACATTTTGAGACAACAGTATAGCTACACACCTGTAAACTGACTTTTTAATCTCTCCTGTAAGTCACATTTTATCGGCAGTTAACCAACTGCACAACTATCCTTCGGGTATCTACTAAAATAAACTATGCCCATAGAGATAACAGTAACATTAGTATTACTTAATTTTCTTGGCTCAAATACTATGTGAATGTGAATATTACCAACCATCTGGTCTTCATGAATATTTACACTAGATAAACTTTTTGAAATGTGTACAATGTGTACATCCAGAAAGTAAAAGCAAATATTAATAGCATATTTTAATCTTTTTGTGCTTGTTTTACTTATTACCTTCTTAATCTTACTCACCTCATTGTATTTGTTATTACCTTATTTTTAGTTTGCATTCATGACTCATTGGCAAAATACTTAAATTTTATTTTATCTGTTTTTTTACTATCCCCTAACTTTTGCTTTCGCTTAAAATCCTTGTACCATGCTCACCGTGTCCGAATCCGATGATTATATATTTTACTACCTGCAGTTGCTGGATAAACTAAGTGCGTCTTATCTGATAGATGCACATGCAAAGAGGTTATTTAGACCCAATCTGTCTCCGGGGAGTCAGGGATACAACGATGGGAAATCTTAGCTTCTAGAAAGTTGCTATGTTTAAGACTACGAATAATATTGTACTTGGTGTGAGTTCACTTCCAACTTGCCTACCAGCACGTCTACTACTAGCACTAACGTAAACTACTTATCGCAAAAAAATGTTAAATTATGTAATATTTTTATGGGCAATAGGCAACTTTTCATCCCCGTTCTTTTACCGGAGTTAGACGTCGTAAACATCTTGACATATATTTGGATTGATGACGTATCAATTCGTCCATAGTGATGTAGCTACTATTTGTAAGCGGTAGGCAGCTAGCACGGAATGACCTTGGCTATGGGAGAACGTCACTACTATTACTCTTATATATGCAAGAAGGCACTCTTGTTGAGGCCAAAATCGTTACTATGAGGAGAAGCTTGAAGGGTTAGAATTATTCCTTTCCTCGGAAGCGGCAACGCGGAGGCAATCTGATCAGCTGACTTTTAGTTTCTTTGCCATTGGAAATAGAAGTTATGCGGAGGTGATTTTTATTCAGCGGGTGCTAAAATAACGCGCCATTGATAGGTAATATCACTGCGGGGCCACGCGATCCGAGTCATCGACATGGAACCTTGAAAAGCTGTTTCTTATTCATTCTGTTCCCTGCCACCCCTCCATTTTGATACGGACGGCGGACCTTCAATCGGTCAAGGAAAAGACGGAGACTCGGGAACTCCCTCCACCTACTCCTTCTGTTTTAGGAGATTCCAACGGGAAATGAAGTTAACATTATGTTCGAGTTACTTATAGAAAAATGCCCTCTATCTTATTCCATGCAATCTAGCTTTCTGCACTACTTTTTTCACGTATAAAACTGACAATCACGTGGGCCTAGAGGAATGAATAATGGGTTTAACTCAGGAAAAAGTTTTTTTCTAGCTTGTGCGAAAGTCATTTTCCCGAAAAATTATTTATAAGAAGTGTATTAGGTGTTAAACTAGTGGACTATAAGGTTTTTAGATGTATCGCCTCATCTTTCCCTTAATTAGGTTATATTTTCCCTTTCCTATACGTTATCAGCCTGCTATCAAGCTATACCCTCTGCCTCTCCGCAAGTGGTCCGAAATTCTAATCTTCCTTAATCTTCCGCACTTGGCCAGTATTCTCTCCTCTATTAATATTTAACTCATATCCTCATTTCTCAACACGTTCTTCATCCACACTTTTTCTGCATTCTCCGAATCTCCAGCAGCATTTTCTCTGCCTCTCTCACCATATTCACTTACTCTTTCGTCTTTCGCGTTACCCAGCTCGCCCTCTACATTATTGTTTGAACGCGAATTTCAAACGCAGCTCTGTCTACGCACATCCTCCTCCTGCCATTAACACGTTTCCAACCCATACTGCTTTTCCGGTCAACGGACACCCTCTTCAGACCAAAAGGAAGCAAACTGCTGGAGGAAATTCAATGATGATAAACTGAAGGCGCTAATTCATTAATTTCTTTCAGATACTAGCGAGTTACTGTAAGCTATGCCACCTTGGGTTATTTCCTACAAGAGAGCAGAGCAAACATGTGGTAATCCGTTGAACCACATTCGATCCCACAATTCTGTTCGCCGGTCCATTTCCTATGGTTTGCCCGTGACCTTGGCTTCGTAATTTTTCGTCGTTATCGGCTCTCTCTCTCCCGGCCTGCGTCTCTTCCCGTTCGCCTTTTCTCCGTGTCCCGCTAACACATTAGTGCGCGAGAAATATACCAAAACCCGTCGCTTGCCGGCCTCCTCGCCTTCTCCTTAAAGATATCACGAAAATGCTAATCACGTCGCCGCCGGAGCTTGCACCGCAGGTTAGGGCGGACTCGAGACACGCGAGACTGCTCTGCACTAATGGGCCTGCCTCTCTTTAAAGTTCCATATAATATCTTCCCGATTCCTTTTAGAATTCAATCGATGGCCTTCCTTATGCTTTAACCCCGTCCCAAGTGTTATTATTATTTTGACAATGCTGTACCTGCTCTATCTTTTTCTCTACTGTCGACTTTGTGATCGGGAGATTTCCATCGGATCTGGCGAGCCGATTTCTTAAGCCGGTATCGCGTATTGTTTCTATTGGTCAATCGAAGGTCAATTTCCGGGGAAATATATGGGTGATTTTTTTCAAGGACGTGCTAAGCCTGTTTGGATCATTCTTTCCTTGCTCATCTTGAAATCGATTAACCTTCATTTTATTAAATGTCCTTCGAATAAAGTATTTTGGTTCGTGATATTTCATTTTATTGATTTTGTTTCGCTTATCGGAGTTCCTTTTCAGTGTGTCTCACGGTTAGGTGTTAAGGTGCATATACATAAATATAAAAAATAAATAAATAAATATATATATATATATATATATATATATATATATATATATATATATATATATATATATATATATATATATATAACTTCTCAATTTTCTACAGCTGAAGAAGGGCCTACATGCCCGAAACGTCCCAGTAAGTCCTCTCTCTCTTTTTACTTTTCTTTCCCCACCCCCTGTCAAGTGTTTTTATTATATTGTGGCCTATTGGCGAAATTTTCGTTTCGTGTATATATATATATAAACACAAAGAAAGGTTCGACAATAAGGCCACAACAATAAAAAATACACTTAACTGGGGGTGGGGAAAGAAAAGTAAAAAGTGAAGACTTACTGGGGACGTTTCGAATGTGTTGTAAGCTATAGTAAAATATCCTGGTATTTCCAGTTATTTGTTTTGTTTGAATTCAATTGTCTTATTCCTTCACCACAGTTTAAACGTCGTTTCCTTATCCATAAAAATACTCTTTATTTCGCGTTTTTCATACTTTCTGAAATATGAGTGCCGATTTTGCATGTTTTGCAAATAATTTTGACCTATGCTGAAGATGAAGTATTTTACAGCCTTGGCGTAATTAATTGATTTCAAAATCGATAAACCTGACTTTACGTTTTATAACAATCAATTTTGAAAATATTTTGAATTTAATTAGCTATTCTTATGGCAAAGTAATACTCGGGATACGAAAGGTTTGGCCATTGCCTATATTTTATCTGTGAGAAATTTCTTATGCATATGTAATTACCAGGGGTGCTGTTATCTCACGAAAATTTGGGATATCTTGGTTCTCAAAACACATTCTGCTTTTCTGTAGGTTTTTCTAACATTGTGAGTCGATGATCTTTAAATATTTGTCAATGAAATGAATTTTCGGTTCAATTTATTGAAATACGGTTATTAATTTACGGTTTTACTTGATAAATATCCCCCTAGATGTGGTATTGTACTAAAATATCTGCTTAAAATAAATGATAAACGAGTTTTACTGTACCCTTTGCGCTCATAAAGAGAGAGAAATATCAATGGATGGAAAGCGATGGGCTAAGCATCGATAATTTCATCATAGCATGAATAATATTGTGTATAATACACATTGCAATAAAAGATTTTTAAATGATTCAAAGAGCGTGAGGCTAACTTAGAAATTAAGCCGATTAATGTTGAAGAGAATTCCCTTATTTCACGGTATAATCGAAAGATGGAGCTCAATGGGACGCATCCCGCCTGTTTTTTTATGAAATATCACGTGGTATATTGCATTTAACTCATACGTGCCGTGAGGAAGAAATGGATTAAAATGTATCAATCGACTGAAAAGGAGTATGGAGCACGTTTTTTCCCTCATATCGAGCCGTATATATAAATCCCCTAACGTCTCGTGATGATTTAGTGTTGTGGCGTGATCAAAGGCTTTTCGTCGTTTCTTAAAACTCTTCGGGAGGGTCATCACGTGCAAGTCTTTGAGATAGGGCCGCCTGAATTTACTCCAGCATACTGATTTTCATTGAATCTCAAAGCAACTTCCAGAGGCAAAGCCGAGCCCCTTTACTAAATCTTTTCAAGTCTTCAACGCGGGTGAGTCTTTTTTTCCTTTCAGATGTCTTTACTACCCTCTTTTTCAATCATGCCTTCCTTAAAAAAAGTGCTCTTTCAGTTACTTTTATCGCGGACATGGGTGTCTCATTCAGTTGTAGCGTTTGGCATAATTAATGGGGAACATGCATTATTTATTTATACTATTATAATTTTAAGAAAGTGTTCGTAAATATGCAGGGCATGACTTTTTTCTGAATGCAATGCTGCATTATATTAAATATTCCTTCCTAAAAAGATTACTCCTCCTTGGCGACATTGAAGCACTATATCTTCGGGAACCCGGGAGTCGACGTCACGGAACGGTATCGCTTTAAGCTGTATTTTATAACCGATATATTAATGTAAGGAATTTCCTTGTGAAGCTCGGGGCGTTGTTCGTAATTTGACGAGCGTAGTTGTAATTTTCTTTGCGTAGTACAATGAACTAGTATGATTTTCTCATTTCTGTTTAAATTCATGTAGAGTAGAGAAGCGATACCGTTGGATGAATTCTAGCCACCGAGATGCCGTTTTGAATCACTTGACTTTTTCCTATATATATATGCACTCTTCAAATGCAGTTATTAATCTCTGTGATTGATGCGTATACGTCCAGATTATATATTTGAGTTCTTGAGGAAATTTTGTATCGTGTACACCACTTAAATATGATATATTTATTCATGTTCCCTCTTTAAATACTTGCTATTAATTCGTGTTTCCGTGATTAAGTTCTCTGCTATAACGGCCAGAAAGTTACCGCTTAATGTTTTTAGCTTAACCAGCTGTATGTGTAAGCTCCGTAATTTTTAGGACTTCGTTCTACCACCAGTAACGGGATTGCATTGCGATTTTTTTATTATTACCACATGTTTTACGAGATGCTTATCCGTTTACAAGTGTGCTACACTAAACTCGCTCGTTTTTTTAAAACCTCTGCTTGTCAGCAGTTGTCAATTATAGAAGGCTCCCTATAACTGAGGTGAATTGCGCCTTTATGGGTTGGGTTATAGGTTGAAATTGGCGGCATTATTTTAGCAGTCGACGAATAGTAGAGGGAAGCGTGGTGTCCTTCTCAGGCTTACGAAGAGTGCCTGGAGGTCCACAGTTTAACCTAGGGCTGGGCGGTTTTCCGGTGCACCGGTTCAGCGGTTCGGTTTTTCTCAGAACCGGCAGGCCGGTTCAGATTTAGTAAAAAAGCAGTTGGACCGGGGAAGCGGTTCTGAACCGGCGCACCGGAGAAGCGGTTCTGAACCGGCGCTCCGGGGAAGCGGTTCTAAACTGGTGCACTGGGGAATTGGTTCTGAAACACCGATGATCGTTCGCTGCTCGGGTTTAACGCCGCCGCGTGAAACCCGAGCAACGAATATTATCATAAGTAAATGCTATTGTAGTTGCAAAAAAAAGCAGTACATCTATTAAGTTGGTGAAATTCTCTGATTAATGAAAAGTGTTGTTGCACCCTAATATTTCGTGCAGTCAATAGTTTTAAATAATTCCGGAGTGGTACCCTTAAAAAATATAGTGGTAGTCATCACTGCAGAATAAGGAAATGTAATGTATTTCCCTAGAATTATTTTGCATTTAGCGTACTTAAACATACAATTAACGTACAAGTACGCTATATAAGTAATATATACGCGATATAAATATGTAAGTGTTTATTGTTTTCCATATACCATGGATACTAGCTATATACACTTATATATGTACGTGTTTATGATCAATAAACAGCAGACTATTGCCTAGCGAATCGGAATCTAAGGGGCAGCTACACGATTGTCCACCTCCGTCGAGGGCGACATCGGGAAGCGACTATTTCACCTCCAAAGGTGATAGAACGGTGATTCGTAATCGTTATGGGTGAGAGTAGATTAGTAATTTCTAGATTTAAATTAGTAATAATTGAATATAGTAATTTAACATCTGCACTTGTATTAAAATGTAAATGTTGAAATTCAAATTGTTCTCTATCTTTAGAAAACCCTTCCAGTAATTGATAATATATACCTCCAATTGGCATTAATACAACAGTATTTTGCATTTGAAGAAGTGACTGGGATGTTTACCGAATCAAAAGCCAGGCATATAGAAGCATTGTTTGACACATAAAAAAGTCAATGTAAATGTAAGCCCAGGCTTCACGCAAAAATCTTTGGCTCCCCAAAACATGCTCACTTTTTACTGTTCAGTTTAGAAAAGAATGCCTGCGTTTTGACTCATCAAGACTATGTGACGCAGCACTTGCGTCCACTGAATTCCATGCCTCCGGGGTAACTTTCATCGGAGGCATTTTAATTGCTAAGGGTGCTTTCATTGGTAAGGCATTGTAGACTTAGTGCAGAATTTGACGTAAACCTCTTAGCGTAACATTTGCTCTTCAGATATTACAAAAAATTGTACGGACGGTGTTTTAAACTATAGTGGTATAAATTCTTACTTGCATTTTGCCAAGCCGTTTCCTTTGTCCTGTTATCAATATTTGGTGGTCGGTAGCGGAGCTTAGTGTGCTATTGGTCGAAACAGGGGTTTTGGCAGAGTGACAGTGCTCCTGGGTAGTTTTTACACCTGTATGATTATTGCCTTTCCGTTCATTTACACACAACACACTTTCGCCTGGCGGCTTCCAATTTTGAATTTTCTTGCAGGCTTGTCAATCTCTTGCATCCCATTTCGGTATTCGAGGGTTGTTCTTTGAGCTTTTCCAATACCCACCGTTCCTATCAGTTTATTTCATCAACCTTAATTGAAATAAAACCGTCATCGAAAAATAACTCGAAATCTTTCAGGACACTGAACCGGCACTATTTATTTACCATATATATCACATGTGAAATGCAAAGGAGGATGAGCAGTATCGATCTCTTCAGAATTATTTTCTTGATATTAAAAATTAACTGAGAAAGTTTTCCTCTTCTTACTCTGAACAGAAATCAGTGTATCCAATTGAATCCTTGGAAATTGTATCTGAACTGACTTCACTCCTCTCTACCAGGGTGTCTTGCAGTTGCTTGTCGGACAACTCACGCGAGCTAGAAGTAATGGCCAATTAAAGAGCGGTTCAACGAAGAGACGATCCCGAGGCAGGAAAAATAGGCTACCAAAGCAAACACAAGGCGTCAGAGTCGGACCCTCTCTTCGTAATTGTTGCCATGATGAAAGAGAAAGGAAATGTTGACTAAAAAGGCAGATTTCTATGAACCACAGACAAAAGCAATCAGCCTCTCCACACATATCAGCTCTCTGGAAGCACGTAAATCAGACCTTAAGTGGAGAGATTTCGTCCGTACGCAAACACCAGTCGCTCTGCCTCTAGGGAGTTTTTCATTCACCTGGCAGTTATTAAATTAGCACGACGCCTTATGTTGTTACAACAGCATTATCATCAAGGCTGATCAAGGCAATTTATAATGTTGTTTTTACTACGAAACGGGTCGTGCTAAGTAAACAAATATTTCTGGAAATTTTGCAATCTTCAACAATAATGTGAATTTCATCGCCGTTCACGCGGCAGATTTGAATTCGGCAGATCAACATTTAGGTGAATTTTTTTACTTTAAAAAAAGCTAATTTATATGCACGCACAGTCCTCACATGAAAACCATTGGCTCTCGCAAACATTCTCACTTATTACTGTTCAGTTGAGGAAAGCATACCCGCGTTATTAAAAAGTATCTTCTTTAAGGAAAAAAACAAGAGTTAAAAAAACAGATTAAAAATTTTGGCTAATTTTTGTTTGGATTATAGAAAACGCGGTTCACTAGAAAAAAAACGGGAAAGTAGAAAAAACGGTTCATAAAAAAACCGGTTCAGTAAAAAACACCGGTTCAGGAGAAAACGCCGGTTCAGGAGAAAACACTGGTTCAGCAGTAAACACCGGTTCAGAAGAAAACACCGGTTCAGAATAAAAAAACCGGTTCAGAATAAAAAACTGGTGCAGTAGAAAAAACCGGTGAAATAGGTAGAAGAAACCGGTTCATCGTCGTCGCAACCGTTTTTTTTTACGAACCGAGAACCGGTTATTATATCCTGCATCGCCCAGCCCTAGTTTAACCGGTCATTTGACGGAATTTCTGTACTTGAAGTACTGTCTCCAAATGGCACCAAATCAGGAATCGGGACTTGGCTGAAAAATTTGCTTCGCTACCCCTGCCAAGATTAGAACCCAGGTCATAGATGTCGGATGGTAGCGTTTCATTCACTGCATGTACCCCATTTTTGTTTCTCAATTATTTTCATTTGTTGTGGCATTTCCTAACAAACTATACCAGTGGCGAAGGCAGGATTTCAGTTCTGTACATATTGGGGTTGAGGGAATTTGGAAAATTAGGAGACGATTCGTGTGTTTTGGCAATGAAGAGTGAATTTACGACGGGCGAATGTGCGACGGCGCGGCAGTGTGACAGCCGATCAGTTTTTTTATGTTTTTAAAAATTACAAGCATTTGTTAAAATATTGTGAAAACTGATGAATAAATGAATTCAAAATTCATAGTTTGAAGAAAAACAAATAAAATTGCTCTTTAGTGCCACTTTAAAAAATACAAAAATTTCGCGAGGGGGGGGAGGGGTCCAGACCCCATGGACGTCCCCCCCTGGTAATGTCCCCATCTATACTCGTACCCACTGGTGTCTTGTAAACCGCTGTCTGGGTAATAAACCATATGTTATAGTATATTCTCCGTTCATCAAAAAAAGCATTCAATAAAATACTTCCTGTATAAGTAGTTCAGCCGTCCATTAATTATGTTTATATCTGAGAAAATTTTAAATACCACGCGTTAATGCTATGGAATAGCTTTAAAACGTACTGCGGTAGGTATGTGTCCTATTTTCTCCAACGAATATTACATCACATATTCTAATGGCACACCGAGTACTGTCAGGAAGAGGATGCTCATGCAGGCTCGCTAAGTAAGGCATCCGCGTTTCCGGAGACGTAAGCAGTTAATGGAAGGGGAAAATTAAATTTCACGATGCGATAAAACCCGTGAAATGCATTGTCGGTTTCTGCGAAGTGTTTACTCCAAGTTTTGCCGGAATTTCATTTCGAGCCAATCATTGTTGTTGTTTGATTTCTTATTTTGCTAAAAGCCGGTGAGTATACTTCCGTCTGCAAAAAGAAAAAGCTGCTATTAATAACTTGGTCGGGTTGGAGATCTACGCTGTACAAAAGCGTTGGAGATTTTGGTTTCCTTACTCGAGAAATTAAGATATCACCGTAAGTGACTGGAAGCCTAAAGGGGTTGTGCGCCTCACTGGAAAACGCTAGCGCTACTTTGTATGTGCACCCACTTTCGTATAACGACTACTGCCTACTTCCTGTGCTCCTTGCCTCCGCGATCTAAATGAAGCCATAAACTATTGAACATGGTGAGGAAGTGACTACTTAGCGATAAGAGTCATCATCTGCTGCTGCTATTTAGTGAGAAAAGTTTCATCCCTAATATAATAATCGAGGATTTGATCCAAAAAAATTCAACTCATAACCAAGTTGCCTACGTTTCTATTACATTTTTAACCTTCATCAGGGCTACAAAAAATAGTTACAGAAGAATTACCTAAATACCATACTTTTCATTCGGTACATAAGCAAATCATTGTTACATTATTTTATTTGCCGGTACATCAATTCCTCTTATTATATATCCCTCTAAAATGTTTGGCAAACCTTTGGTAATATATGCCTATGTAAGTAAATAGATTTAATTCAGTTTGAAGATCTCGTAGCCTATAGATTATCTGTTTTTCAAATGATTCTAGTCGTCGCTTAACTTTGAACTTGTCTTAATCCCATGATGGTTGATATTGATGTACCATTTGTTTTGCCAATTATCTATTCAGGCCACAACGGAAACCATCTTTGCTGGCGCCTACTGCTATGAGAGTGAGAAAATTAGAAAATATTTCTTCTTCCAAATGTGCATGAAATTCTGGGCGCCGTCGTATGTCTGCGCCTGCGTTGGCATAATTGCGCAGGAGAGAAATGGACTTTTTTTGCAATGGCGGGAAGTTTGGCTTGCCAATTTCTTAAAATATTTTTTTCCCCTTTTGCCCCGCTGTCGCCTACCTTTTCTATCCAGAATGGCAAGAGCTCATTAAAGCATTGCGATTGGTGGTGCGTGGTGTGAATCAAAATTGTCCTTTGTCTTAGGAAGAAATCCGCCATTGCCTCGCTTTTTGTATCGTCACCTGCACTTAATGTTAAGGGTTTCTTCGTATGAGGTGAGCCTGAGTAGAATTTATGACATAAGGAAAGTGTTTATTAATAATTAGGTTCTAATGAATTGTTTAGAATTACTTTAAAACTATTATGCCTGGTGGTGTATTTAGTTTTTCATTGGCTTGAGCTTAGATCTGTTTTCCATCGCTACTGCCTGCAAAATTTGCAATGCTGTACATAATGCATGCATAATGTTGTTAGTCTTTTGGAATATTATTAAATTCTCTGTAATCATGATTAAAGTTGATTAAATTCTGTTAAGCGTTTCAATTATGAATTTGGCCCCGCCTCGCGGCTATTAGGGCACTTGTACCAGTCCTTTTTTTTACAGAGTGAATCACAAGTTTATTCAGTGACAGGCGGGTTTTATTAATAAAATGCTCAAAAAGAAGATGTTGTTAAATCGTTTGATGCATTCATGTATTGGATATTACATCTAAATCATTGGCTATTTCTTGTTTCATCATGAGCATATATGAATATCGTTATCCGTAGTGTACATAACTTCTGTAAAATCTTATTTAGTTTCTCCGTATAGTTGATTTTTTACATTGTTTTATTGTTCTGTATTTTTCTTCTTTGTTATTTTTGGCTGCTTTAAGTGATTTACTAGTCCTTCATAATTACTGGCCATGTGCGCTGAAAAAGGTCTTGATGCGATGAAACTGCTGTGCGCTGAAAAATGTCGTTATCCTCTGCTTGCATGCTCTTCGTAATGCCGACATCTTCACATTTGACGTCTTTATGCGGGTGATCTTTAGCATTTCTTGATTTTCCTCTTGCGCTGCTTCCCCTGTGTAATGGTTGATAAACTTTATGGCTATGTTTTGTGCTGAGCGTATTGTGCGGTTGGCGAAACTGTTTAAATTTTCTTCTTTGGCCGAAGATTAAAATCTGTTTGTAAGTAATTTCTGCTCCAGTCGCTAAGTATGATTACTTTATTTTTTAAGGGGCTCTCCGTGGTGGTACATTGCGATTAGTTTCCTTCTCTTTTATTAGCTCTGGAGATTTATTTCCAGCGTCCTGTTTTGCCTCGCCTTTTAACATTGGCAGCGTTGCATTTCCTCTCGGTCCTCGGCAGTTCATTCTGGGAGGAGTGCATTCGGTGCATTGTCCCATCCCGTGAGTGCATGTGGCTTTTTTTTCCTCCCCGAGTTCAAGGACGCTCGCGTCGTCTGGCCGTCAGACGATGCCTGGCTGCGTCTAAGCCGGGAATCGTGCCGTTGTACCTACCTCAGGCGGACGTTGCTCGATCAATTTCATGCGCCTGCGAATCCCTCAGCTAAATGCCAAAAGCTTCGCGAAAATTCTTATTTGCATGTTTGACAATTTGCGTCTCATTATGGGTGGAATTGAAAGCAGCCCTCGTTATATGGAACTGAGTTGATTTTGCGCGTCTGACGTTTTCGCAAGTTAAATAGGTACTCAACTTGTTGTTTATCTATTTCTTATTTGTTTTACGTCATATTACATATTTTATTAAATATTGCACTTTAATATTATCCATTTATACTTTATAATATACTTTATGCTATAGATATTGCATATGCTACTTTAAAGTGTGGTGTTTGTCAAGTGAAGAAAGAATTCCTGTAAAATAATCTTCCTTATGAAGAGTGCAAACTTTAGGACGGCTTTGACTCCGTTACTCTGAGACTAGTTTTCGTTTTTATTTTTTATCGCCGCGTTTAATATTAGTCAAGTGCCGTACTAGTTACATTTACGCTTACGTTGATTAAAATGTAATGGATAACGTGTGGTTGAATTGTGAGATGCCCACCAGAAACAAGGCGGTAAAAATGATATTTTTTTATTCACAAAGTTTGACATTTTTTTAGATGTTTCATAGAATTGGCCGTTTTTATTGACTACAGTATCTCTTGTTGACTCATTAATGAAAATTGTATGTTACTTAATGGACTATCACTTTCAAAAGTCGGTCCACGCGGTGAGCTCGGCCAACTTCATATTTCGCTGAATTCGAACTTCGGGTAGGTATTGCCTATGCATTTAGCGACTACTAAGGGCCCATTTTACTCATTTCCACTCACTACGGATATCCTCGTATGGGCTTCTCCCGCTATCGCTGCCCAGCCAACTCCCCCGACTCTTAAGTGGTAGGCAACGGTAGTCGGAGAATGCAAAAAAAAGGCTCCCAGTAAGGTGTTTTTCACTCTTACGAGTAGCAGGCTTGTGTATTCTTGATATATCGAGGAAATAGATCGGCAAGGCAATGACCATTTAAGCGCAGCCCAGAGGGGGCAAATAGTGTCCTTTTTTGAGAGCGGGAAAACTGTGTCGCAAATAGCGGTACACATAAACGTAGACCGAAAAACTGCGTATAAGTGGCTTTTGAGAAATCAAGACGTGCCATCTTTCTTTTCTCACTGTCGGGAAGAGTTTCCGAGCTGCCCAAAGCCGAAAACGCTTCATGGGTTCTTTCGCCGGCGAATTCTTTTGGAAAGGGGGGGGGGGATTGTTTTGGCTAAGGAGCCTGCCTTACAGGCTCCTTAGTTTTAGCTATTCATTGTCGGTGGGAGAAGGTCACGCGAGGGTCTCTTAGCGAGTACAAAATAAACTCAAGTTGTGCTAGTCGTAGCAGTAAAATTGGCCCCAAGAAGCCCTGGAACGCGTATGCAATACGTGAAGCTCGATCTCAGCAGAACACGGAGATGGTCGCGCTCACCGTGTGGACCGACTTTTGAAAGTGATAGGACATCTTAAAAGTAAGTAGTCATAAAAGAAGACCGTATATGTCACCTTAGCGCGCAGTAAAGACCCTTTGCACTGTAAACAAACAGTTCACCCAGCATGGCTAACGCGAGAAATGTTTCCAATGAATGCAATGATATTTGAATTTATTTATAAGATCCAATTAAAATTCTGAACTAGTATGAAAATAACCACGATGAAACACAACTGAAATATTACCACGAAGAGAAACAAAACAATTTGTTGTAGGAGAAATACGTAAGACTAAGTCACCAAAAGACTACGAAAACTGCAACTAGTCAAAGAATTATGCCATCTCTGAAGGAAGTCACTAGATTAGATCACCTATGATGGCAGAAACGATAAAGATACCGTGAACAGAGTGGCTCAATTTGGGAAGGCGCTCTACCAGAAGAATAATCTTATAGCAGCCTGCGACTCAAGCCTGGAAGTAAGGAAGCACTTAGTTAAAAAATGTATGTGGAGCATGCTCTGATTTAACAGTGAAGGTTAAAATATAAGAGCAGAACATCAAGTATTTGAAGCAATGGAAATGTGATAGTATCATTTTATGGATTCGGTCATGTAATTCGATAATTTTTCATATTCCCTCCCCTATTAATGGCTAACATCTTAACACCCACCGCCACACTTCACTGTAGCGGCTCGCAGGGCTGTATGTGGACGTATATGAAATGGACGCAGAAAATCACGAGTGAAGAAGTGAGAGAAAATATGTTTACTGGAAACCCTCTTGAAGAGGCAAACTTTTAGGACACGATCTGAGACGGCCTTTTGAAAACTGGAAGGAGAACTGACTAGGAGTAATCGAGGAAGGCTAAGAATGGAATACTTGAGAACAATAATGAGGAACGTTTAAATGAAACTTGTGAAGGAATTTTTACATATAAAACAGCTGATGGCAGTGTGAGGTGGATAGCTGTAGGAAATCAATTTCCGAATTTATACCTACAGCTGGTGATGTCTTTAGATAATATGTAACCATAACGCGATAATGATTTTAAGAAGTGCCGCAGTTTTCGTTGTGAATTTTACTTTCACGGATTAGTGCTGATGGCTCCGGCATGTAAGCAACTCCTTGGCACCCACGTGTGAAGTGTGACCCCATCCGTTTTCCCAGCGCTATTCAAGCAATGACTAATTGCGGGACTAAAAGTGAAAGGATAGGTGAAAGTGAATTGTCACCGAGAGAAGTGTGTGCTGGGAAATGGGTCGAGAGAGAGAGAAAAAATCGTCATGGAAGTCGGGCGATCTCTTTTGCAGGCCACGTTGTGTGCCGTTGCCTTGTTGACAACAACATCCGTAATTGCGAGCGCTGTTTGAATTAGGGTGAGAATAGGAGAGGTTAATTGGCGCAAAACGCAAAAAAAAACAATCCGATCTCAACAAGGAAACATTGCGTATGAAAAAGGGTGGCCCTTCGCGCTCACTTTTTGACGTAAGCTTTTTTCAAGAGAAAGTGAATTATTTTCAAAAGCTGTTTCATAGCCTAGTTTTTAGCTAAATGCCATTTTAACGTATGAAAACAATAATATTAGACGCTTTCGGCTTGTTGAAATGTGAGGATATAAAAGAAAAGGGGACAAGATAGAGGAGAGGGCTGCAGTAGAACAATTTTAGGTTTAATTGGCTAAGAACGATGATGATGATGATGTAGTTTTTGCTGCGTTTTCATGCGTAGAAATTAAAACTCCGTTTAATGGCATCCTTATCTTTCACGTGCATTATCGCATTCAATCTACAAGCTGTCATGACTCATTTGTTACTCATAAAAAACGGGTGGAAGGAGTTGAAATAGCTTGTCTCAATAACTTCAAGGTATTGGTGACTAACTGTATTCATTATCATTGTTGTTGTTTCCGGCTTAATTGAAGGTTAAAATCTATTAAAAGCAGCAGCCTTAGCATGCCTTCATTTAGAGCCTTCATTGACCGTTGACATTTTTTATATTCTTCTTCTAGGTTTCAAAGTCAAACAAACCTTAAATCTTTTTTGTTAAAGTGAGGAAAGTTTGGAAAATAGTTATTGCTGAAAATTTGACTGTTGAATTTTATTTGTCATTAGCTATTCAAAGCTTTATTTAAGAAGCGTTATGACTTATGTTTTTATTTTAATGTTGCTGTTTACCCTTTGATTAGAACTATTGATTGCATCACTAATATACTCTAAAATAAATTTAGTCGGTGTGAAAAATGCGCTGTATGCCTATCATTCGTACCCATTGCTCTTCGTTGGTCAAATGTGTTGTGTCCTTGAACTGATGAGAAATGAAATTTTCTTGGCTTTTGAGGTAGATCTGTGTTCGTGGAAGACCTGCGTAGTTAATTTTTCGGTGAAAATGACTGATATTCTCGGAAGCTGCGTAGTTGGTTTACGAGGAACCCTAATATTAAGTTTTGCATCGGGCGTTTTCCCGGGATAATGATTTTTTAGGTAGGGCAAATGACCTTTTCGTCCCCTCCTCCGTACTATCTCCCTCTTCTCTTCCCTCTCGTCTCTCTGTTTCCATAAGGTCTATCCCTTAAAGGTGATGGATCATCGCTCCATTCTTCTCTGCCGTCTAATCGAGAGCTTGGGGAGTTGTTTTGTACCCTAAGCACATACTTGAGGCCGTTAAGGTAGCTGTGAGGTATTTCTTTCTTGGGGGCTATGGTTCCCTAGTGGACCTTGGAAAGTAGTGCTGAACTTAGATGAGTGCATGATTCTTATATATGTTTAAATTTTTGGGTTACATGACTCAACACATTATACTGTTGGTAGCACTATTTCATGGAAACTATCATTTCCATCTGATTCTTACGTTTTTTCCGGATTAATAAATCAGCACACCGCGTACTTTTGTTGGCTTTAAACTATGGAAACAGTCTTTTGAAAAAAATATCTACTTTATTATCTTCCCGACTTTTTTCTCAATGTAGCAATTGTACAATACTACATTTAAGTACACTAATAAATATAAAGAAGAGAACTACCGATAAAATATTTCAGGCTTTCCCGATGAATGTAATGCAAGAAGATTTATTGGGTTTCCATCCGGGTTATTGGATCCTTAACCAGTCAATAACCCGGATGGAAACACGAGAAGCCGTCTTGCAAGATAACTACGGTTTGGGTTTTATTTAGAAATTATTTATCTAAGGCGAAATTCCAATTCCGGAAATTTACAGTAGAGAGACCATCTTGCTGCGATTATCATAGCAAGTAAAACTAGTATTCTTCCTGTGCTTATTGTGCTCCGTCTCTTTCAATTTTGTTAACATTTATGCTTCATAAAATTCATGTTTGTTTGAATATATATGTTTTTTAATTCACAGTATCGATGACGATAATCGGAAAACTGCGGGGAATTTACACTGAATTCCTGGTTTATTTATTGGATTACCGGACTGAATTCCTTTCGGGGCGTTTAATGCTCTCGGTATTTTTATGACTCTTTAATTACGCAGCTTAGCTAAGATTTTGTGAGAAATTTACGATATTTTGACTGTTGCTTGCATCGATTATATGTAAGCTCTCGGAACATTCTGAGCTGACACACAGTTTTGCTTTGCGAGTTTGTTTTCCGCCAAGTTATGCTTGTCTCATCGAAAATTATTGCTTGTTTACATTCTTTTCCCCGTGGGGTGTAATGCTAATAAACAGCGTCATGCGAATGTTACCACTTTCCGCTCTCCGGGTAATTAAAATCCATCCTTGTGACAAAATGAGTATGCGTTGATGTAGTACTCAGACGGAACAGCTTGCTGAGGCTCGTTTACTTGCAAGGGTTTAGAAACAAAGTATGTAGCATAAGAACTTCTGTAAACTAGCCGAAGTTACTAAATATTTAAAATACAATAGGAAAATTTTCAGTTTAGAGCGATAAAAGGAAAGTCCTGGCATTCGAACACTAAGAAGCTTAATGTACTACACTGAAGAAAAAAAAGGAATGTTTGAAGGAATAATTGAAAACGAATTTTATTTATATTTTAGCCGAATTTAGAACACCATTCATAATTAATGTGTGGTAAATATTAGGAAATATTAATTGTAACATAGTTCAGATGTCTGGCCTTGTTATATGCGAGTGCTAAAGTTATGGTTTAAAATTTTGTCTAGCCAAAACTAAAATACATAATACTTTCCCTTCTGTTGAATGCAGGTATTACCTCTGTCGTAGGGAGTATGAATTCAGTATGATGATCTTAAGGATCTCGAAGAATGTAAGAAAGTTAGGAAATGTGACATTATGTTTTAATGAAGATACTGGGGTTATGCTTTCGTTTATTGCTCCTGACTAATACGACGACGGCGGGAGGGAGGCTGGGCTATTAGATAATTAAAGTCAGAGTACACTTTAGCTTAATTTATAATAATCGATTTAAATTAACGATTGGCTTAAGTTGTCTCATTTCCATGGTCACAATTCTTTGTAAAGATGTTTTCATTTTCAGATTCCCATCGCCTTTTTGTTTCTTTGTGACTTCAACCCTTTGGAACGCGGTTGAAATTTTGGTCTACGGAATTGATGTCTACAGAAATTGAATACTATTCTTTGTAGTCATTACTGACTTCGGTGAATAAGTTGTGGTTAATAACTTTAAGGTCTAGTTATATAATTTATGGTTAAGCATAATCATTTCATGGAGTAGGTTCTAGGCAAATAGCTTCACATCCGCAAATTTGGATTTGATGAAGTTCATCATATTTTTCAGTTAGCTGACAATAGCGTTATCTATGGGAAAGCGAATTCACGAAATAATGAAGAAGACATATTTAACCCGTAGATTAAAAAAGAGAATACATTAAATCATGCCGTATGATAACAAAGGGAAATATTGAAGCCATTAAATGTGCAGTCGGCCATGTTGATTAGATCAGTTGTGCAGTTTATTGGTGGAAGACATTGGTATTAGTTGCGGAATGTTCACAGAACAGTAATAAATAATCTAGAAAAATGCAAAGTGGAAATAATTTATTTAAAAAAACAACTGCATTATACATAATTAATGGACAAATCACGTGCGACAGCCATGCTTGTTGGATTATTATTATTCACTAACAAACTCACCTTCCTGTCGTGCGTCCATTCGCCACCTACTCTTTTTATTAGTCTATGATTTAACCAGACCTTGTAAAATCGGGCCGAAGAGGGAAAAGGAATTGTTAGGTAATATAAAGTTTGAAAGATGATCCTTATAGAATTATTACCTCCCATTCTACTTCACTCATCAGTAAGCTTCATGTGCGTGGCCACCGGTGAATACCTGAGGAGCCTATTCGTACCCGACGTCGATGTTTTATCGGGGGACGCAATATTTGGGTCAATCAATGTATTTACCCTGGCAATGCATTTTCATGAGTGGCTTCTCGCGTGCCGTCAATGAACGGAGAAGGGGGTGGCCTTGAGAAAATTTACTTCCTCCTGCGTACCTCTGCCATTTTTATTTAAGAGCAAAATATTTTTCATTTAGGAGATTTCTGCCTTCATGTTCCTCCGTGGGAATACTTAATTTTACGATTCCGCATGGACGGAGTTTAAATTTTCCGTTTGAGCGTTCCATGCTAGGTTTCAGCTGACGGATTTCATGTGACCCATTGAAACTTTGATGCATACCCTAGAAAATAGTAGTCTCAGTTTGAAAAAGGTTTATCTTTATTAAAAATCATTATTTGTTGTCCTAAATGTATTCTTTATTAGGGTATTAGATACTGTTTTTTTGTAACCGAGAGCAAAATGCATCTTCAAAATGATTTTTAAAATAATTCTACTTATTTTAATTTTTTTCACAGCTAAAATGTTTCGCACATTGAATTGCATTAAGCCCAGTAATCGCTATCAATATAGCTTGATTAAATCAATCAACTCTGTTTCTGAAATATATTTACAATTGGAATTTTTTTTCAGGTGAGTTGCCGCACTTAGTTACATTTTACATTTTGGGAGTTAAGGTAAGCAAAATATCTTTTATCCTGCATTCAGTGGACCAGCCAATGCAAACTACGAGGATATAACCTTAATGGAGTGTATCTTTTTGCCACTGGAAAAGATATGTCTGAGGGATAGAGTTAATAGTAGAATTCCTTGTAACGAGGCTAGTTTCTTAAAGGAGATAGTAATTAGGAATGGAAATTCGAATTTTATTTTATAGCTGATGGTATCAGCCGTAACTTTATGGAACCTTGAATTCATGATTGGAATGAGAATACTTGGTTGTTCCACATAATTTTTTTTTTAATTTCACAACACTACACAAGTGTAGTGAAATAAAAATTTTTATGTGGAACAACCAAGTATTTTCATTCCAATCATTTATTTTATAGGTTTTAACTTGAAACAGCATTTTCTTTATCTCTTCACAATATCCTCTGTAAGTATTACTGATGATGCTTATTACGTAAGGCTGCGTTAAAGTATTAAGATCACTGTCACTTCCGGATAGTGCATGACGAATTCCGGGAAGTGCGCGAATTGCTGGGGGTCAGTGAATATCTAGAATACTTTCTAGGCGACGATCCTGTCCGACTAAACCGAGTAGTACTTGGTAAAGTATAAAAAAAGCTGGACTTGAAATTACATGACCCGTGACCCTAATTGAAATGACATGACCCAGGTACGCACTACTTTTCCCTCATTATCAATTTACTTGGCAAATATATAATTATTAATCATAGCAGTTCTCTTCTAAGCAGTATGTTGTTCGTGGTGTGGTAAGACCAGTATCTGTTGGCGCACACTAAAAACCTAATACTGCTATTAGTGCAGTGGAAATAGTTGAAAAAACACCTTGAGGTGGAACTAATTGTAACAAAAATGATTCTTCATGTAAATGGTAGGTAACTCGTTCCTAATCAACATACTAAAAGTATACATCCGTACTGTCGCGCAAAATGCGCTTTTTTGGCCGCCATCTTGATATGAACATCGGCAATTTTTAAAATCATAAAAAATCATTTGTGGTATCAAATTACAGGAAATTTCATGCTGAAAAGGAAGATGATATTGGTTTAAAAAAAATCAAAGGAAATAAAAAAATGGTGGCCGAAAATCTTAAAGCTTTTGCAGTATTGAAAAACATATTTTTATTATTTTTAACAAACATTTTAAAACCTAGTTTTAACTTTAAATGTGCTCACAATTAAAAAAAATTAATCTCTGAGCATCCTTGCATCAGTTAAATCAGTATGTTGTTTACTACCAATACGTCAAACACTGGTCATCAAACTCATTGCACTTATTACTTCACTGCATTTAGAATGACTCAAAATCCAAGTTGCACGTTGGCTCTCAGTCATTCCTCCTCCATGAGTTATGCCAGAACGACTTTTAGTGCATTTCATGAGCGTTTTCTCAATGTACAAATGTGTAGACCACTTCCTGTCCTTTCTTCGTACAGTAAAATGGCCTTTATTCAGAATTTTTGTAGAGTTCTGGGTTCGTTGTTTTTAGTTCCCGCATTTGTTGAAGGTATATTATTGCGCAATTTGCATAATTACTATGACCTGAACTCACAACAGTAGTAGCATATGCTCAACCGCCTGTAAGTGCCTTTCAAAATATCCTGATCGCTCAGCAGAAATAAAATGTTTTACAATATCCACAATGTTCAGAAACAACAGCCAGAGTTTCACAGTACGGCTTGATTTGAGAAGGTTCTTCCTTTCGTCTATCAGTTATGAAAGACTATGAATATGAGGATTTGAAATAACTTCCTCTGCTTTGATATCATCTCCGAGCACATTTTTTAAAAGGTGAATACATTTTTCAAGGTTAAGATCATCATCATTTGTCTCCACTTCCATTCCATCACCAATGAATTCACTTTCTGGTGCAATCACACTCAAATCTGAATCTGCAGTTACTTCAACTGGTAGGCTGCACTTCAATACATCTGCTACTATTAAAGCAGTGAGACCTATAACAATTAGAAAATGCCCTCTAAGAGCACCTGAATACGCTTTACCTTTTAACATGCGGGGTACTAAATTTTCAGCATACTCTGTCTGCAAAGCTTCTTCTATGCCTGATTCAGCCATCAGTCCTCCAATATCTCCAAGAAAGGACATTAGTGTATGAAACCCACCAAGTTGAAGTACCACATTATCAAATTCTCCTTTGTGATTAGTGTATTTAACTTCAATGACCTAAATCCACAAGCGCTAATCAAAGGTTACATTAGGATTTTTGACATTCAATCTCTTGGCTTCATTCCTTATGAACATTAATGTGGTCTATAGACAGCTACGAGAAGTTTGATTCAGATCAATCATTGGTAGAAAAGAAGTTACCGTTTCACCATTGTGTTCACCTAACTATAGCATTTTGCATGTATCCTAACTATTCTGGTTGAGCTGTTTTAGATAACTTACTGGTAATCCAGTGAACATCGAGGAGATTAGTTTGAAATGGTTCCTAGAATAATTTTTGTATTTTAGTTTATTCATGGCTGTTGAGCTCGGCGGATTGAATGTAGTGGAGGGGAATTATTTCTTTCTTTATAATTTCATGTGCTAAAGGGCGGTATTTTAGTCGTTTTATTTTGTCTGTGAGCAATAAAAAGGTGTTAAAAGATGCTCCTGATGCGCATATTATGACACCGATCCCATGAAAGGCGTTATTGCCATCTATTGCTGCTATATTATGGTTGACATTGTCGGCAACCCATTGAGAGAATTGACTGGATGGTACAACATTTTAGTTACTTTCATCCATTACAGAAGAGTGTATGTACTTCTGCGCTTCATCATAAGGTACACTGAATCCAAGGCTGCAAATTCATCAATTAGGAAGCGAGACCCAAAATTTCTATCAATCTGTTTGCCAACAGCAAGAGGAATTGGGCATATCAGAGAACGAGGCCATCAAACTTGCATTACAGTCTGACCAATCGAAACCTGTTTCAGATAATTGCATTTACCACTGATTAGGATATCCAAAAAGTTAGTACAAAAGGGGGTAGGAATGTCTTGTTTTGTTCAACGGATGCAATACCTGATGCACTAGGATAAAAGTCCTTATTTTTGTACAACAAATTTATTTCAGTTCTGATCAGTTTCGCTGGAGACTCGATTAATCTAATTTTTTCTTCATCGGGGTCCTCAAGCCTTTTTTGTTTCTGTTAGTCCAACGTGATGTTTGATACAGTTTTTCCAAATGTTATCATGTTAAATTTCTCATCTGTGCCTGATACTATGACGTCACCAAACCATTCTTGTATTTTTTCTTCAAATGTCTAGAAGGATAAGGCTCACTTCCCTATGGTAAAAAACTACAAATTTTTTCCACTAAGTCACTGACAGATTCTTCTAATCTTGACAGTTTTCTTGAGACCACTCACATGTTTTTACAAAAGCATCATAACTATCAGTATTACGCGGATGGCCTACTGATGTGGGCAATCCTCCACTACCTCCAGGGGTATAATTCACAGGAATGGGTTTGCGTCTCCTAAAATTGACACTGCAAACTTGGTGATATCGAGCTTCTGCAGCAAGTAATTCTATGACTGAATGAATATTCGCGTGTACATTTGCTGCCCATAGATCACTTCTAGTACTGCATAGTTTCAAAATTGTGTTGCGAATCTGGAAAGCACGCACAGTAATTTTTTAACGCTTTTCATCATCCGTAATAATCTGGCCACAAAACAAACAATTCTCTTTGAAATTGAACGATCCAATACTTCCTCGTAGCGTTCTCGTGCTGGCCGAAGGAATATCATCTTGCATAGTTTTCAGTTTCATATCACTTTTAATTTTGATAGGATTGACGTAATTTTAATAGGAACACGTCGACATTCTGTATGTTCTTTTACCGCACCAGTAGGCATGGGATTGAAAAGTTCATGAATTTTATCACATCTTTGTTTGCTTGCGTTGATAATTCCCGCCACCCCTTTTGCTGTCAATGCGACATATAGAGTATCGTCGCACAAAGCACGTTGGAACACCAAATGCAGGTTTCTTCTACCATTTTTCTTATGATGATTTCTTCACTCAAAACAAAGATTACCTGCCTGAAACAGATACCTTATAAATAAAATCAAAATTATTCTCACAGCATAGGTATAAGTGTACTGTAATGTAAGTTAGTTTAAGGCGTGAATACAGGGTCATTTAAGTATACTGTTTTCAAAAATTTTCCCCTTACTTCATCTATGTAAACATTTTACTTTTAAAAACCAATATCATATTCCTTTTCAGCAAAAAATTTCCTTTAATTTGATACCACACATGATTTTTTATGATTTTATAATTTTGGATGTTTTTTTCAAGATGGCGGCAAAAAAATGCATTTTGAGCGACAATACGGATGCATATTTTGTAGTATGTTGATTAGCGTGTTACCTACCATTTACAACATGAATCATTTTTGTAACAATTAGTTCTACCTCTAACACAATTTCTACTACACCATATTGCTACCATTAATTTACTGTGAAGTCTATCTGCTGTTACATAACTATCTTATTCTCTGTACAGCATGTTTTATTCATGTTCCTTTTAATTTGTTCGCTGACGATGAATCCTTAAAGACCTCTTTTCGGCTAATTTTGTCTTCCAGAAGTCTCATTCAATTAACTGCTTTGCGATTAACTCGTCTGTCACTTTTATTTAATTTCAACCCACTTACTTATTTGGATCTGTGAAACTGGCACTTTCCGTGACTGCTTTTCGAATCGATATAAACCCTCATCATTCTACTTCTGCAATCCAACGCATAGAAAGAGTAAGTCTTCCATTTACCGTGGATTTTTTTGATAAATTATTTGGCCCAGAATATCCTTTCACTGCCGTATCCACCGAAAAAAAACACAAAATATTTTCATGTCCACCACTTCCGGACTCAGTGTCAAAGCCAGCCAGAATTGATGGTTCACTTCCCAAATAAATTTCCTCTACACACGAATTCGTTTCCCGGATAATGTTTCAATGAATTTGAGATCGCAAAGTATTTAACCAATCATCCACGACGAATTTATATAGCTTGCGGAGTGAGTTCATGCGGAATATAGAATTAATTAGCATTTTTCGTGACTTCATTGGTCATTTTTAGCACGGCCTGCCACGATGAAAACACCAGTTTTCTTTAGTTAACGTTCGATGATCGCGGCTCCGATTCTATCGGGTGATCCTCCGATTCGTTCAAATATTGTTGTCCATGTATGAAAGTTAACAGTACTATATTAAAGGAGTGAGCTACTGGAAACATGATGCGTACGACCATGAGTTTTAAATGGTCAATTCGTTCCTTTGTAAACATTAACGCTCGAATTATATAATAGGTACTAAAGGATAAAATTATCCATGAAAAAAGATATGATTTGACCAGGTCTAGAACCTGTAAATCCCAATTGGTAGTAAAATGCGTCATCCAGTATCACTACCAGGCTGCCTTTATTTTAGGCTAATCAATGTGTTTATGCGAACTGCATGTTCTCGTCTCCAGTCTACACCGTGGCACAGGAGGTGAAGGGTTTTTTGAGCAACGGTCGTTGGAGAATAAACAGACTTCTGCCACTGTAAAAACTACCGAGGAGCCATTTCCTGTATCGGGGCCGGCGCTACGCCGGTACTTCACCGGTACTGCGCATTCTACGCCGATTCCATGCCAACTCTGCGCCGATGTCACGCCGACTTTACGCAAATTCCATGCCGTTGCCTTTCCCGTATGGTGATGAGTGAATTATTTCCCTAAGCGGTAGTGAGTGGCTCGTTATTCACCTTTTCGCCACAGAGGTTAGAGATGAAAAAAAAATAGAAAGTTGTCGAAAAAAAGGATCCGCAGGAAACCGTGGCTTAAGTCGTCGGAAAATTAGAGATATCAATAAAGTTTATTGTGCGACTAACTTTTACAGAAATACTCCAATTTCTTTTAGTGTTTCTGTTTAAGTTTGTTGAGAAATAGATTATATTGACATCGAGTCGAGTACCACCAAGTACCTAAAAACTTTTTATAAATGAACTACGGATATAGTGTTCGGGAGGAGGAAATAAGTGGAGATAAATATAGCGATTGAATTGGGTATGAAGGGCTAAGACGGAAGTGTTGCAGGAAATGGAAACGATGCCTTGCAACCCTTAGTTCGCAAGTTAGGATCTCAACACGGGCTTGGATATCATGCTAAAATTGTGGACATCATTGGTGGAAATAGTTGGAAGTAATCGATTGTAGACCCCAATTATATATATCTAGGTATTTTTGTAACCTCTTAAGGGTGAAAAAAACATTCCTGGAGTATTCGCTGCTTTTTCTCTCACCCAGATCCCTTTCCGAACTTCCCTAGCGTGACATTTACGCTGTAAAGTTCCAAAAGGCTTCGCGGATGTGTCGCATCTACGAATACATTGTACGTACTACTCTCGGAGCCGCTGCTATGGGCGTGTGGCAGGGAGGCTAGGATACCAGCCATGATTAAGGGTGGGAGTAGGTAAAAATGGACTTGGAAGAGGGAAATTATGGAAGTGAGTCTATATAAACTATATATGGGGAGTCTATATATGGGGAGTGTCTTCGTGCGTAGCTGTGTTTATGATAGTAGTTAGTGTGTAGCTCTGTTTAAGTCTGTTAGTTTTGATGATGGTGGGTGGAAATACATCTACATCTACGATGTACCGTGCAAGCCACCACTAGTGTGTGTGGCACGGGGTGATTCCACACCAAGATTGCAGCACTCGTCCCAGAACAAATCAGAACCTCGCACGCTTCCCCTGGCGCTAGGCGTAGGCCAAAATCAGTCAGGAGAACAGTGCGCAGTCCAACCGGAAACTGGGAGAGTGATACGTAAAAGGACATACAAATATGCAGAGAAATGCTATAGACACATCTAGTGGTTAATATTACTGATACTGTTAATTTATGAATACTACGAGATGCTACTTCATGCAAAGAACAAAATAAAATAATGCCGGACTAATCGAACAGTGTGAAGAGTTAGTAATGATGTGGTGTTATTAAACACAAGTGAAAATTCTACTCTACCTTTTGAGGGTGGGAGTTTCATGTGAATGATTTATCGCAACTATTATGATCCCTTATTGTGCGTGGGAAAAATTACATTTTGAATCTATCGGTTCGGCAGTCAATTTCCTTTATTTTATTCCTGTGATCACTTCTACCATAGTACGTTGACTCTAGCAGTATATGTTGAACGTCCGGGAAAAAACTGTCTGCTCCGAGTTTGCGCAAAAGATAACCTAACCTGTATTTCTCCCTTCGATCAGTTAGAGATTCCCACCCTAATTCCTTCAACAATTCGGTAACACTGCTAAGTTTATCGTAACAACTTTTCACAAATCTTGCTGTTCTCCGTTGTACTCTATTTCAGTATCTATTTCAGAGATTAGTCCTACTTCGTAAGGGTGCCATATGCTAGCGGCGTACTCCAAGTGAGGTCTCACGAGTGAAAAATAACATCGCTCTTTAACTTTCTCGTCGCATTTTCCTAATATTCTTTTGATAAATCCCAATTTTCGACTAGCCTGTCCGCAGATTTCCCGAACGTGTTTCCCCCAAGACAGGTCCTGAGTAAGGGTCACACCTAAGTTTTTAACTGACTCTACATTTGATAAGTCTGTTTGATTAATTGTGTACGTATCGTTAACCGAGTTATTCTTTTTCCAAAAATTAATAACAACGCACTTTTTAAAATTCAATTCTAACTGCCAAGTATTGCACCATTCATTTATAGCATCTAGGTCTTTTTGTAACGCAATCTTGTCGGACTCATTGTCTAGATCCCTGTACAACACTGCGTCATCTGCGAAGAGGCGAATTTTGCTAGTAACAACGGTAGTGATGTCATAAAATATTAAATAAGGAGTTTTGTACCTATCAGTTCGGCGGTTTCATACTTTGCTGGCCCCGGTGGTTGCGAGGTATTAAATCATTTCCTGTCTACTTGGAGTTAGCTGGTTCGAACCTTGCTTGGATGGTTTTGCACAATTCAAGGCTTGGTTATGTGTTCATCTTATCGTAAAATAAGTTGGTAGTAATCGATGGAAGCTGTTATACCAATGATGAAACCATTGTTATCATTTTATCAGTTTTAGAGATAAGTATAAAGATAAGTACGAGGTCTAAACTATACCCTCCCTGTCACCTTAAAACTCGCTTGATCTGGATTCTTTCAAGCAATCTAAGGGTAGATTGTGGTCTCTTAGTATCTATTGCCTCCCAGCCTATGTCCTCCATCGGCTTTTCAAAAACTTTGTTTGTCCGTAAAATTTTTATCAGCGTCAGTACAGGGAGCCATCTCTGATATCGACGCTAATGTCACGTCTAGGCTACGCCGATGCTATGAAGATGCCACGCCAATGCCAGGCTAATAAGACGCCGATGATATAATGATGCAACGCCACTGTCACGCCTAGGCCAGGCTAATACCACACCGACGCTACGCCGATACTACGCCGATGCTACGCCACTGTTACGGCTATGCCATGATAGCATCACGCCGACACTACGCCCATACTACGCCGATGCATTCTCCGTTTGTTGACGCGTAAATTATTTCCCTGTTGTCGCGAGTGACTTGTCTACCACCGTTTCGTCGCGGGGTCCGAGGCCGCAGTTGATTGGAGGTGGGTCTTTGGTGGGGGGTGTGGTAAGTGGTGGGGAAATTAGAGATGTACCCGGGAGGGTAGGGGTAAAAGTGGGGAGTGAAAAGACGGAAGGGGTGAGGAGAGAGGGAAAGGAGAAAGGCGGGAAGAGATGGGAAGACAGAAATATGGTCGGAGGGGAGGAGGGAGCCGAAATGCCAAGGGGCGTTTAGAGGGAAGGGCTCTTTCGTGAAGACACACTGGGGCGGCCCTTTCCATTTAAGGGCGAGATAGAGGGAGAAAGGAAAGGGAGGAAAGGTTGTGAGTCGTCGGGGGAGTGCGAGTGAGTGTCGACGCTTGGAGCCGAGTTTTTATCGGCGAAGAGTGGAGCGAGTAGTTTGGGCGATGAGGTCGGAATGCAGCGTGAAAACACGAAGCCCAGCCCGTTTTGCCTGTCCCCGGGGAAAGTTTTCGAGACTCATGATCTATCAAAGAGGTTAACTAAATTCTAATTGCCTGGATGTTTTTGTCGAAAATGTCGGATCTTTCCTGTGCAAAGGTCACGTTCGAAAAATGAGAAAATTATGGCGGTTACACAACGTGCTAAAACCTTTACGACTCCATGCGACAAGTGTATTTACTTTAAACGTCAAACTGGCCTTGATGAATATTAAACGACGCCTTTAGATGAAATGTAATTGTATATTATTTTTACTATTTTTCCAGATACATTTTTCTCATCGTTTATGTCAAGTTATACTTGAGTGAAGAGTTGAATAAATTCAGTACTCTATATCATTAAGACGTTATCATGCGATTTGGTTGCATTTTTATACGAAAATAAACTGGTAAACACCGGTCCGCATTATACATTACTTCATCGTGCGTGAAAAATGCTAATTGGCTTTCAAAATTTATTTTATTGTTAATTACCACAAGTAATATGCAATGCTGTTCCAAAAACTTTCTGTTTTTATTATCCTGGTAGGTCTTCCTCAGATGTGGAATTTATCCCCCTACCAACGTCCACGCACATTTATATGAATATTTTCCTTAGAATGAGAATAGTCCTGGCTAATGCATGATTTGTACAGAGAAATCTTCTGAGGTGTACAAAATCTGACTCTAAGAGTCCAGCTTATGAGTTATTATGTGTTTGTAAATAAAAGAAATTGTAAAACTAGTGATGCACAAAATCTGAATGTGAGATTCCAGCTAATGAGTTGTAATGTGTTCTTAAATAAAATAATTTGCAAAACTTGCATGCAGTACGTAATAGTACGGAATAAGGTATTCGATAATGCAATTTTCTGCGTATTTACTTGTGCAGTCATATTATAAATTATGTAATTATTGAAGCATAGAAGGAATGCTCGAGAGGACCTGATACATGCACTCCTTCCCTAGGCAAACACTCATTCCTAGAGGTCTTTTCGGGTTCTCCACCGGATCAAACTCTGCATTTCTGACAACGTTTCGATGTACGAGTCATCCAATGTCATCAGGGAATGTCCTGACTTGACATGCTCTGATGAAGATTAGAACTCGTACATCGAAACGTCGCGTCGGTGGAAATGCAGAGTTCGACGCGGTGGAGAACCCGAACTGACTTCACTACTCTTAAGACTAGAGTGGATAGTAGAGCGTGAATGAAGCAATGCATGAGTGTAAGAGAAGTAAAAGTGATCTTCATGGATAGGGCATTATGGAGGAAATTGTTTGAAGGTGGCCAGTTTTGTTAGGTTAACGGCAATAACTAAATTATTTGACTTTTCCAACCCCGAAATGGAATGGTGTGATGGGTATGTATGTGTGTATTTAATTATTGAAGCTTGAATAGTTTCAAGTCTCAACAGATTAGATTTTATTATTTTTCTTGCCTTATTATCGCAATGTTCATATGGCGGACTGATTGACTGATTGAAGCATTTGGTGCATGACTGGACTCCTGGTCAGAATTGCAGTGATACATTTAGACGTCTTCGGAAATCCATTTGTAACTTGTATCTCAAAACTCTACCCAATGTCAGCGTGAACGTCGAGCATATAACTATGAAGATTTATGCCTGTGATGCTGGTGTTTCACGGTTCAATGGCAATGGCAGTGCACAAATGGAAAGAAATGTAGGATATGAAGGTATCATAAACCTTGCCTTTGCCTTGTAGACGTTTGCGTGGTACTTGCGAGAAAGATATTTCCCAATTCAGGGTGTGACTGTTAGGATGGACATATAATTGAGAATCAGGGTATGGATTAAGATGATTGAAGGTAAATTGAAGGTGATATGTGGAATGGAAGTGGATCTTTCAGCTGCTTCTTCTCAATAGTGACGTCGACCAGATGTTATGGGGGAAAATATCGGCGTAGAAATTCCAGAAGTCGAAGAATTGATTGGCTTTCATGTGTTCATGATGAAGCGCTGTTTATATAACCTGTGTAGCGATTGCAATCTTTAGAAATGCAGCCTCAGTTAAATAAGGCTGAAGGAATTTGAGCTCAGAACGGCTTAAAATGGAACTGTCAAGAAAGAAGTCGAGTTAAATGCTTAAGTAGTACGCCATAAATTAGATGCAGTATATTAAGTGGAGTAATTCAATTATTTCGGCGATATTTTGCGCATCAATGGGCGGAGGCCAAGCTCTATCAAGTAGAATTGCTTTTGCGTGCAGAAAGAGGAGGAATGAAGGATCAGAAAAAAGGCGTACAGGTCTTATTGGAGCGGAAGTTATTTGAGGATATTTGGAGACGTTAGAAGGAGTAGATCTATATAAAGAAACAACAATCAGCCGCTATTGAACTCTTGAATTTCAGATTATGTAGTTTTCTTTTTGATAAATTTATGCCACTTCAGATTTGCTTTAATGTCAATTGTAGGTTATGTAACATTCTCCTTCTCCGCTTGAATTAACCTCCAAACTCGGTGAAATACGTGGTGTTCTTCAAATGAATCCTTGTGAGTTGTCTTTTACTTTAGCGGATAGCGGATCCGCATCGGTTAGCCACATTTTGGAATATGCGTCTTGATTCCTGCTATTAAAGTTCCTACTAGAACCTGCTTTTAATGCATTTGAGTCTAATGATTTCTGACTCGCTTCCCTCTGCTATCTCGTTGGATATGGGTCGAATGGCTTATCATCCACAAAGGAGAATCCTCGGGGAAATTAGGTCTCATTTCCTCTAGTCGCAAAACGGCCTTACAGCCGGGAAGAATTTAACCTCGCAATGAAAAAGAAACAACCTTAAGAACCTTTCCGTAATATTTTTACCTGTTATTTCAACGAGACAGGTTCAATTATACGCCAAACATGATAAGGAATTATTTCGAACCTTTTATGCATCGGGTGAAAAGGGGGAATTGGTACTGCATATTTTTGCTTCCTCAGGTGGATTTGCCGTGTCTTTTTTTTTAATAACCCTTTGTAATGCAGTCAATTTGTGCTCATAAGAGCCTCTAGCGGGAAAGTTGTGGGGTAGTTTTGATTTATTCATTTATGTATGTTTTTTGGGGTGCTGAATCCGAATCTGAGGTTTGCTAACAAAATTTCGTGACGCTACATCGAAAAAAATGCAAAAAAAGGTTGTAAAAATCTCATTTTTTTGCTTTATTTTTGCTTGTAACTGAAAAAATATCAACTTTTCCTCGATAACCTTCCTATTCAAAATGAAAGCACATCAAATATCTTACAACTTTTACTTTTTAAGTTTTTTCTCCGACGAACCGTTCGGGCTCAACCGCTCGTTGAAAGTTGGCGTATTTCGGCTGTCTCCGCAAAAATCCACTTTTTCCACTCCAAAAGTCTAATATATTGTTAAAGGCTGTCATTTATTGAATTTCTCCTAGTTTTAAGTTGAATACAACGTAGACTGGTTTCAACTGTTATCCCATCTCCAGTACTACTAGAAAAATACAAAAAAGCATTTAAAAATCACGTTGTATTTCAATTCTGTGCTAATATAATTCCGTCTTGTACGTCTTTTCATTTTATTTATTCTCTCCCGGCCTCCCCAAATGATTTTGTACCTACCTTGTCTGGTTTAATACCTCTTTCTTTCGATTCTACTCATTCATAGACAAGCCAAGGCCAACTACGTCACCGTGCACCTGCGTTCCTAGTTTCGAGGGACATTCCTCGGCTAAAAATCGCACCCCCACCTGAGGTTTCTGGAAGTTATAGAGCTGTTCAACTGATCCAATTTGAAAGGACAAAACCTGAAGGTTTAGCTGATATCAAGTTAAAAGATCTCAAGGAAAAGTATACACCCACTGAAGCTGTGATTCCATCTGTTCTCTGTGATCTTCTGTGGCTCTATGGGAAAACAAGAGACATTCCTGGCCTCTCCGGATGGAATGGATTTATGGAATATGTGACAAGAGACATCCCATATGAAGTAACGTTTGTTAGTTACCAGCCATTTATCAATGCTCCTCTAAGTGATTATGATACAATATTCACAGCATTGTTGACTGGAGTAGAGAAGACTAAATCCTTAAACCAAGTTACCTGTCTGGTGACATTTGACCAACCTCTCTACCTCAAAGCACGAGAAATTCTTGCTAGCCGATGATCCTGCTCTGTCAAATGTCAAATAAGGCTCGGTGGATTTCATTTACTGATGTCCTTGATAGGGCAAATTGGTTACATTGGAACCTCAGGCAGGAACCTCTAAACAACAACGGCTCATACGGTTTTTGCTCATTTAATTATGTAATATAAAATCATATGCAATATAAAAGAATAATATGTAATAATTTTCAAGATTTTTCATTGGAATTTCAACTTTTTTGTAACTGAATTTCTACAATTTCGGACTTCATTAACTTCGTTGATCATTATGTAATTTTTTTAATTGACGTGTACCTTTACTTTTACGAACTAAAAAAGGTATTTGCAGAGCCTGTAAACCAGAGAGCTAAATGACAGCCTTTAATAATACATTAAGAGATTTGGAGTGGGAAAAGTGGGTTTTTGCGGAGGCAGCCGAAATACGCCAACTTTCAACGAGCGGTTGAGCCCGAACGGTTCACCGGAGAAAAAACGTAAATGGTAAAGGTTGTAGGAAATTTTATGTAATTTAATTTTGAACGGGAAATTTATTTGAGAAAAGTTGATAGTTTTCCAGTTATAAGCAAAAAAACAGCCAAAAAATGAGATTTTTTTGCCTTTTTTTCATTTTTTCGATGTTGCGTCACGAAATTTTGTTAGCATACCTCATTTGGATTCAGCACCCAAAAAACATATAGAATACATGAAATAAAAACTACCCCACAACTTTCCTGGTAAAAATACAATTTGACTGGGCTATTTAAATGTCTTCCCAGCACATTCAAGCGGGAAAAGGCTGTGTAATTGTGTAATACACTACCGTTTAACATTCGAATTTCATATGTCAAACACGGCCTAGATACGTAGCCGCCGTTTTGCGTCTCGCGCTTAAATGTTTAATGCACTGCGTTTACTATATACCGGTGAGCCGTAGATGTTTCAAAACTACGAGAAGCCATTTTATAAGATATCTCGCGTAAACTAGGCCACTAGGGAAATTCGTCCGCACGAGGAAGTAGAGTAGGGAAAACGAAATAGTGCAATGCCAAAATACCGCTCCAAGTAGAAATAAGTTTCCAAGCAAACTAAGTTTTCGACCTGAATACAGCATGCACATTTGTGTAGCTTGTTAAATTTAATCTTCCTGGGATGATGAGGAATTTGTGCGGCGGATATTGATACGGCCTTGCACTGTAGTTATCGCCGGTATTTAATGTTGATTCCGTGTAGCTCTGATCAGTTTTATTCTCTCTTCTACTCCCGTTCTTTTGCCTGTGGTCTTCATTACCTGTGCAATGTGTTGCCTTGGGACTCAAGTGGGAACTTAAATGCTCAATTCGGGGCACTCGCGATAGATATCCCATGTGAACATAATAACTATATCGCATGGTTACGTGTTGTAATTATTCCGTCCGCATTCGATAATCAGATTCGATAATCGCTATTCGATAAATAGCAAGGTAAATATCGATTAGGTGTGTAGCGTGTGACACTTGTAAGTAAATATGCAATAATCTGTAATTTTCGCATGCGATAAATATCGCGGCGTTTAGAAAATTTACTCGCACTTTTTTCTCTCACTTCTTATGTTGCACTCACACAAAACTTTTCATGATGAGTAATTATTTTCCACTTTTTCAGCGTCTAGTTCATGCCTCATTTTACCATGTCATTTCCATGCTTTTACCCATTCCTGTTAATGAATAGGGTGTTTATCTAATAGGCTGTGTATCTCGGATACTATGAAAATGACGAGCGCAAGACTTACCTGAGAATAATGTTGTTACGTTTAATGAAATGAATTTGTGTACCATTATTTTTGTTACCTGGAGCATCATTCAATGACTAACGTTTCTTTGTGAATTGAATTGGATTTATTTACGTTTGCAAATGGAATTTTATATTTCCGGTTGCAAAGGAATTTGACCAACAGACATAAAAATCATAAATTAGATGGCTTATGGCATTAAATTAGCATTGACCCTGAGAGCAGATAAACTTGCATATAGTTTTCCCTCTTCATTTGGCACTGATCCTCTCTTAAAATATTTCGATATCTGCGGGAAATACACTTGAGTACCTTACGAGGCAAATTGTTCCAATCCTCATTCGTCCTCGCCAAAAAGGAGTTTGCCACTTTGCAAGAGGCTGAAAAAATTCCCTAACTTTGCATTGATCGTCGTGACGACCGTAATAGTTTGGTTTCGCTGGCTGTGCATTTGGAGTTGAATTTTCTTCAATATCTCCAAACACATTGCAAAATGCAGTTAATCTTGCCTACCTACTGCGAGTACTTAGGACCTCCCATTTAAGGTCGCTCAGCACCAAATTTAAACTCCACGCATGCTGTACTTATTTTTCACATTACTAGCGGCTTTTCACTGGTCAGGCTCAATTTAATTCATTAACAGGGTGGCCACATATCAGGGAAGTCAGGGAAATGTCAGGTAAAAGAGGTTGGCTCTCAGGGAGTCAGGGAAATGTCAGGGATTTTCATGTCTTGTCAGGGAAACTTGTAGTGGTCGCGCCTCTACAAGTGACTCAGCTCATGTTCCATACACTTCTTTCGTGTCAGCCACCATCCGATATATGCCAAGCCACTCATTGTCAGTTCTTTCTTCCTCCCTTTGGCTCTACCTGGCCATTCCCGGCTACCTTTTCAAATATCTTGGCTGAAAGGCAGGCCTGAAATGTGTGGGGTGGGTACCTTTCAGGAAACCCCGGAACATTACGAAAGTCTCCGCTGCCGTGGGGTAGGGGAACTACCTCCGAGAGAGGTGGTTCGAACGCGTGTTGCCGAGATATGCTTTGCTTCTTTGAGACCCTTATCGGGCCAGCGTTGGAGGAGAAAAATACCCCATGGTTTGTCATTTGCAACATTGTCGGAGGCTACACCCGTCTCTCTGCTCGCCAGCTCACTGTTTCAACTCGTGTTTCCTCTCTCACTCGTACATCCTTCTTCGAAGATGCATCGAGCATATCGAATTCCGTATCGAACGCTCGTAGTGCGAGATCGCTCAGAAGAGTTTCACGGCGTGCGACAGAAACTCGAATGTTTTCTGGCATAGGCCTCCTGTTGATAATTTATACAGGGTGTCTGCCAGTCGGGAATCCGAGAAAACGGTGGGACTTTAGTAATGTCGGGAAAAAATCTGGAAAAAGTCAGGAATTTGCTAAAAAAATCAAAATTGTGGAAAATGATAAATGATGGTCACTAGCAAATCGTCACGATAAAAATTGGAACAGCAGACATTTTGCATTACAAAAATAGATCTTCTGTTTCCCTTTTTGTCCATTTGTCAGTATCAAGGAGGTGTTCTCTTAAACCTCTGTGGTCAGTATGTGTGAGTTTGCGACTTCCATCGTTCAATATTACTATACGTGGGCACTATTTCCTACATGCCACCGCGCGACAATTCGGCTCGGTCTATTGCAGGCTGAAGATGGTATACATCCCTCCTGCCCATGAATGATTATTTCGAAACAATGACCTTTACCTTGGTAATTGCAACGCTACCAAAGATTCAAGCGATCTATAGATCATAGTATAGGACGATAGTGACATTTTCCATTTTGCGTTTTGCCATGTCTCTGAGAGTGTAACTCTATTAAATTCCACTAGGTATAGTATTATTGCGTATATATTTTGTTTAAATCATCGCGTCCTAAGTTTCTATGCGGCGCATCATCATCGGGTGGAATAAATTTAACTTACTGTGGAATCGCAGTGCTTTCTTTCACCCTCATCATGAAGGAATCCCATTCAGTAAAGCCTATTGTTTGCCATTTTGTTATTTGCACTTGCCATTGAATTATGCTGCTTCATTACGCCATAACGCAGACATTACGTCTTCATGAAAGAACAGAAATTCGCCCGTGGAAAGTAAACAAATTACATTAAGTCGTCGCCGATGACGCCGTTTGTGCCACCGTCGCGCCAGGTCGGAAGAGGTCGGTTTTGTTGGTATGTTTAATAAATGTTTTTTTTGTCATAGAATCATTTTTATAAGTGATGGTTTTGAAGTAAGCCAATTGTTTGTGAACAGTACAGGCAGTTTGCTGTATAATTATGATTACATACAAATATATTTTTAAGCCATTGTATGAATCTCGTTAGGTTAGTTTGCTAGCCCATCTACTTTTTTTAAACAGCGGCAAATTTTTTAAGTTGATAATTAATGTTGTTAAGCAGTGTGACTAACGTTGGACATGTAAATAAATAGAGAAATATTTATATTACATTTCGTATACAGAAGATTAAAGAAAAGGATAGGCATCGCATAGTACTGGACGATCACAACGGTGGTGTGTAGCCAATTCCAGGTGAAAAAGTAGACAGGACTGCGAATCGAATTATTGACCTTCACAATAACACATAAAATAATTAGCCTTTTTGGTCTGAAATTTTAAAATTTTTGTCTTGAAAAGTCTTGAAAAAGTCTTGAATTTCTTTTTCATATATTAGTAGACACCATTTAATATACAACTGACTTTTGTTTTCTTTAGAAATACGTATTGGATTTAGGAAAAGAATGTATTCAGGTTTCAATAGAATCACGGAATTACTAAGACACGAAACGATGTGGGTACTAAGGCAAGGTTACGTAATTTATAGTAGGTACCTTTGTTGACGCCCTGAATATTTTGATTATATCATTATACATACCTGTTCCTCTATTCCGGTACAAAGGGAAATTTCACGGTAAAATCCTGCGATAAGCTCCCTTGTACTTTCCGTTCAATCCCTTGCTCATTTTATCCCCAAATCATTTATACTCTACCGCGTAAACTCTTTAGTCGAACGTTTTCCTGCCGAATAACAACCAGGATAATATCGCTCGGTTCCCTCATTAACGTTGAAGGCAGGATAAGGTTGCGGGAAGGGAATGGGGGAACGAATCGACGCTCAGTGGAGAAGTATTGAGGCTGCGTTGTTAGAGCGAACCTTTTAGTTTTGCAGCCGTAAAGCTTACTATTAACTGTAAGGGAAGAAGCGGTAGGTATGCCGGAGGAAAGAAAATAAAGCTTGATTTTCGTTTATGAAGGCGCTCTCAGTATTTATTTCTTTCTTCTTTCGGGCCGGTTTATAGAGAAAACTAACGCTTAATTGACTTTTACTCATAACGCGAAAATGTACGTACCCGTTTCTTGGAAGAAAGTTATCTGTTCGCACCTGAGATGAATTATTAAAATTACCAATATGCGTCAAAAAATCGTCTACAACACTCCGCCCTTGAGCTAATTCAAATTCGACCAATACCTATACTTATCTCAACTAGATCGTCAATTTATGCTGATCTCAATCGCATTGTAGTAGTATTGTAAAAATTAACTGTTTATGAAGGCTCTGTGTTTCTTCCTTCATTGGGGCCGGTTTGTAGAGGAAACATACGTTACTTTTACTTTTGCTCTTAACGTGAAAATTTACGTAACCGTTTAGTGGAGGAAAATTAGTCAGAACTGGACGTTACCTGCTCGCACTTGATAAAGATAAATTTGAACGGTCAAACGAATCAGATAAATCGTCTACGACACTGCCCCCATAAGTTAACTGCTCATAAATTCGACCAAGCTCTGTGCTAAATCTCTTCGTAATTTTACGTTGATTTTACGCTAAGTTGCTCTCTTAACGCCGCCATCGATGACAATACACTAGAAACTCACGCGTTGTCTGCTCTATTTGGGCGTATTTTGTCTAATAATGATTGCCTTTATCGAGGGATGGAGGGACTGAGGACTCGCCCACCACTCTCACTTTTTTATCTTCTTCTACTAAAGCCCTCTTTTGCATTTCTGTCTTCCAATAGCAGCTTCCTTTGTCTTGTGCTCATCCCTGTGGAGAAAAAGAGAGATACTTTTTTTATCTCTTAGGCGTGGGCTTGAAGAAGAGCCGCCGACGGAATATCGTGAAAGAGAATGTATTTTTTTCTTTTTTTCGCCGAAAAACTGCGTGCGAAGCGATCGTTAGCGCGATTTCTGGCGGTGGTCTGAAGATTTCGTTTTATCTTTTTTTTAGGTGGGCTTTTTTATATTTTTATCCGGTCACATTCCCGCTGGGATCTTTTTTAAGTCATAAGAATGGCTCACTGTTTCTGGAAGTGGTGGGTTCCTGTTGAGAGGTCCATGTATGTCGGTGTCTATATAACGGTAGGAAACCGCCACTCATCTCCGTCCGCTTATGTCGATGTGTTTCATGGCAATTATGACCGATTGCAAATTTGCAAATTTGCAATTGCAAATAATTTTTTAACTTTTTTAAACTGTGTATTACTGTTTTATGCAGTGAATTGGCAATGTCAACATTACTCTCAATATTGAGAAAATAGGAGCGTACCCGATTATTTCTCTCTTATATTTTTGGGCTACATTATTATGTAATCAATAAATATAAGGTAATGTAATATCAGGAAACCTGACATTTCATGTGACACTACGACCAATAAAGAGTAATTTATAGCAGTATATTGTGACATTATGATAATACTCATTGTATTTTTAGAACGATTTGTGATAGTTTCAAATGCTATCTTTACTATTTCTTTCTAGTGCAATTTAACTATTACTTTCATTTATCCTCAGGATGTTTAGTACTCAATAACTTGTATGTGGGGTTTCCTCGATACTTATAAAATTATCTATCTTTACTTGACATGCCATCTCGAGGCGCAAGCTGAAAATGAAATTACGTTTGCTTTTCCAAAATTGAGTAATATATGTGTTGCACGGAGCATAATTGTAACTTATAATTGAAATTCATTGATGAAAACTCCTTAATTTTAATGGAAATTCTCTGATGGGAATATTATGGTGAAAAAATATCTTCACACTATAGTTTTAAGCCCACAATAAATAACCCTATCAAGCATGAATGCCGACTTAGGTGTAGTCGTGCTTAGCTGCTGAAAATGCTGCAGCAGTGTTAGTAAAATTTGGTGTTTCGTGCTATTTATTTGGGATATTTTAAAATTAATAAGTGATGGTTAGCTGCGCCATTATTTTCAGTGCACATTGCTCCCGGAAAAATCCTATCACTTCAATGTCTAGTGAATAGAAAAGTTTCCTGATAAAATACCGTGTTTTGGAGCGTATCTTCATGCTTCCAGCGATCGGTGTAATTCTTATTCACCGTGGAATAATACTTTGAATTTTTCATTTTCTAGTTTTTTTTGCTCAAAGAAGTAAAATTTCTATGGAGCAAGAATAAGCAGTTAAGAAACTCATTTTTGAGCTTAGTTTTTTAACGAAGAGGAAAAAACTCGTCGCTTCTTATCCCTTTTTCCCAGATAAAAGAGTGGAACGCTTCAATGAATACTCCTAAGGGTGTTTTTCTTGCGCTGTATTTCCCGTTTCAAGGATGAGGGCCGGATGTATTCCTTGAGGGGTTATGATCCAGCTATTTCTTTGAAAAACTCGCCTCAAAGGAACAAAGACGTTAATATTTGTTGGTATATGGTTTGCAGAGCCTTTTTATTGCTGCAAGCAGCAGGGGTAACAGAATTGTGCTATGAGCCATGCAGTAAAGGCGAGGGTGGGCTATTATCAATTAAATGTCTTGGTAAGTGATTATATTGCTATATACTGGCAAATATGGATCGGTTTGTCAGTTCTTAAACCTCTTTGTGAGCACAAATATTCCACCTAATGAAGTTTGATGGACTGATTTTTTATACTCTTCGAGCTTTGTTTCACAAGAAAGTGTGCTTTTGCGTAACTAATTTGTGGCAGCAGAAAAATCAATCCTTTGTGGTAATTTATATCAGCCCCCTCATTTGGGATAAAGGTTTGAGCATTTCAAATATGATTGGCTTCAATTACCCTCGCTATATTGCTGTGTATTTGTTTCACTTTACCTTTTCAATCAAAGTAACCTAGAGGCTACGTATGCACCTCTCATGGTGGGAAAATCGCGGATGGAAACGAATGTTATCTGGGGGCGATCTTGGTTCTCTATTATGGGTGTTATCGTAATTTTTTAATTGTGGTCATAAGAGCGATAGCATGCATGATCGTCATTCTCTAATTTTTTCAGGTGCTTTAAATCACGAATTTTAATCGATGCAGTGCGTTCTTTTGACAGTATCTCTGAGAATTGCCGTTTTGCGTTTTTGGATAACAATAAAGAAGACGCAAAAGAAGTGACCGTGATCCTAACGCTGATTGGTGTAGGGATTGAGGTAGTGTAAGTAATTTACTGCGCTATGTTTTAATTGTTAATATCTGCTTATTCAATCCCAATTATATTGAGGTAGGGGGACATTATGTGAAGCCTTTTTCGCTCAGACAATCCTCAGATTGAAAATTTTACGAAGCTCTCACGTCAGACATTTTCTGTTTCCCATACTTATTTTTTCCATTTGTGCAAATTTTGATTTTTATGTTAAAATCGATGCAGACTTTAATGCAAAATTCTGAGCGCATGCTAATGCTTTAGTTTGGAAAGATTTTTTTAGGTTCTGAGATTCCCAGTCATTTATACCGTAGTTTTTAAATTTGCTTCCACTTTTAAAGATGCCTGAGAGTGTACCTAGTTAGTTGGTACATACTTAATACGATACGATCTGCATCGAATTAAGGAGCGACGTGAACAAGTTGAAGATTGACGATTTTTTTGGACCACCCTAGCGTATTACTGCACAAAAAATAAAGGATCCGTATTCTGCCATGAAAGATCCATCAATGTCGGGAATAGAACTCGGACCCTCGAAATATGAAGTCCATTGATCCGATCTTCGTACTTAGTTTACTTTAGTACTCCAAGTTTTGCGGAAACGAACTTGAAATACAGTAACGAATCATCGCTGTTCATACATATACTTACAATAAAACGCGGAGACACAATTTTGAACCCTGGCCATTGGCACAGGGTGCTATTATTATAAACCATTATTCTTTCGAAAAATGCACGTACAACTTGGTACGCAGTCACGAGTACGGGTGCAAAGATATACTGCAAGGAAATGAAATTCGCTTCGAAAAAATCATTTGAATTTACGGGGATTTGAACTCGGATCTCGTAATAAGCGCAATTGGTTAACATAATCGGCGATTGGGACATACTAAGAGGTGTGTAAGCCAGTTAGACGGCAATTGAGAGATTCTGGTTTTAAATTCAGGTCAAGTCAAATGATCATTTTTTGACTAGTATCATCCCATAAGTGTATACTATTGTTTTAGCCGCGACACCAACCCATACTTCTCATTTTATAAGAAAGACATCCAGAGGGAGACGTCACTTGGTGAATTATCCGTGTAAATTGAAGTTCAAGTTTTATTCTCTACCTCTTGGGCTGGTTTGTTAGTTTTCTGAGGAGGCAACCGACAACTGAGGTCATTTACGAAGAAATATGTAGGGAATGGAGGAAGGTTGGAGAGAAACCCGACGTCTGGATTAACCTACTTTTAACGAATGTTTCCAAGGAGTCGACAGTTTATGGACCCATTTATAGGATACATAAGCCTCCCCCTTTATTCATTTATACTGAAATTTAATGCAATGGTAAGGGTTTTACCAAGTTTTACCCTTTTACACGTCTTACATTTATGTTAATTTCTTTCCGTAACGAGAATACGTGAATTGTCTCCACCCTACATGATACCCAAAACTACCCGGCTCCACTGTTGAGAGATAGCAGTATCTTTCTAAGGCACTGATGGCGCAGATAAAAGAGATCGGTCTAGTATCAATTGCCACAGCTTCTGGCGTGAGTGAAGTTCCCGGAATCGGCCGGAGTACCTACTGCGATATGCAAGGCCACGAAAAACCACCGCATTAGTCTCCCAGCCTTTCATTCACCAAGTATGACGTATTGGCATTCCTCCCGGTGAAATATTCCGGTAAAATAGTACCTCTATCGAATCTCTGGCTGGGGAATACTAGTAGGGGAACATCCATCAGAGTGGACAAATGTATGCCGGGATTTGAACCCAAGCTGTCAGGGTGGGAAGCCAGTATTCTAGCCACCGCACTAACCCGGTCTCCGATGACCTCTTAATCCCCCTGGAATCGCAATCAATCCTTGGCTTAAAAGGGAACTCATTTCTTAGGGCAGTTTCATGCATTGTTTTCCTTGGTTTGTTTTCGCTGTAGCCGCGGCCGCATCGTGTGGGAGTTGTAGGTCATCTCGCACTTTACTTCGGCCTCGGTTGGCCGTTTCATGTGTCGGCTTCGGTGTCAAAACATCATGCGGGGATCGCCAAAGGATCAGGTTTGATCGCGCGTTGCCCTGTCTCTAGGGAAACGACGGTTGTGTATGCTTTGCTCGTCGGATATTGCGCGCGGCTGATCTCTCTTCTTTTTACGACGCGAAGCTTCGGGGAAGGACATAAAGATGACCGGATTCGATGGAAGACCCGCGCGTGTGTAAATAAAAGGGGGCCGCGTCCCTGGTGGGCTCTGCTTGCCTGTCCCTTTACGCAGCATGGAGAAGGGGAAGAAATGGATACGGTAAGGTCCGTGTTGGGTCAGGGAGAAAGATTCTTAGAAATCCGTTGAAGCGCGTGCTATGATTACCTTTTAAAGTAATAGGTATGAGATGGGTGATTAGAACTCTATATGACGGAAACGAATTTTGGAGCCGACAGAGAAATTATTCAGGAACTCGGCAAAATACAAAGGAAATCTGCTTGTTTTTGGCTATAATTTCTACGAACGAGTAGAAAGTTTAACTCGTTAGAATACGAAAGTAGTACATGATAAATATATGGTAAATAAATAATGAATGCATAAAACGTTTTTGTTGAAGAAAGCTCTTAAAGCCCTATAAAGTTTTAGGTACCCCAATAAGGCAAGCCTGTATTTGGAACTCAGTCATTTTACAGGACGCCAGATCACATAGTAATCTTCAAAGAGAAAATATTCGCTCAACTTGCAAAAAAGAATAAAATAGGTACAACTATTACCACAAGTCTTATTACTATACATTTTCTAATAACAAATTTTAAGGGAATATCGTATCGAAATCAGTTAGCTATACCATGGAGAATATCGTTTTCTAGTTCGTAAATTAATAAAATTTTGGAGGTAAGGTGTTATTTACCTGCATACTCCATCTCTAAAACATAAAAAGCTGAAGTTTCAAGAGATGTACTCACGGAGAGATAGGTAGAAGATAATTTCCCCGTAGCACAACTTAGTTCTCGCCCTTTTCATCTCCGAGTTCTTTTTTCCTCTTCCCTCCCCTATGACTTGTGTCGTAACTTCCACTGTAACACACCTTTACGACGCGTAGCAGGGCCGAATTCCGAAGAGTTGGATAAAATATGAAATCCTTGTTCAATCAATGCTGTATCTGATGCATACAGGTTTTTAGGCTGTAGATGACGAATATGTGCTCAGAATCTCCTAAAATTATGCCTTACCCAACATAACGGAAGGCAAGATGGAAAAAGGAACATAATTTGAATATAAATGGGTGCTATCACGTATATCAGGTCGCCGATTATGCATTTGAAGTCGAAATTAAAAAAAAATGGCCAACCCCATATGGCGACTCGCGGGTCAGTTGATTATTCTAAAACTCATGGAGTGTATGTATATGTAGTATCATAGAGGTGGTAGTATCCATGGTAAAAAAATTTTGGCTCATTTTTATTTATTTTTTACCTTTTTTTTCGTTCGTTTTTTAACCAAGTATTATATAAATTCTCATTATTTTTATTTTTTACCATTTTTCCTATCGAATAATGCTATACCTACTACATATGCAAAAACATATGCATAAGCCTTGACTCACAATTACTTGGTTTCGCACGTTTGGCCCCGTGGGTGTTTTCCTGTTATTGGTCTTATCATCAAGGATGTCATCCTTACGTTTTATCCCCCACAAGTAGATACCTATGTATATTTTATTCTATTATTTTTTACGTTGGTAAGTATGCATGTATTTTTATTGAGCGTCATATTTTGCAAAACTGACAATGACATTATTTTACTGGGATCTAGACAAAGGGTTAAGTGGAGGATGGGACTGCATAGTGCCAATGTCGCTCCAATGAAGCTGTTTATCTATCTGTCTAAATCAGGGTTTCTCAACCTTGTTTTTTAGTTATCACCACAATTAAAGGTGTTTTTTCCAAAGATTTCCTAATATATACCCTTGCAATTACAAACAGGAAGTACCTTTTTTACTCTCTTTATTCAATTCCATTCTTGCTCCTGGTGCTTCTTTGCTACAAGTTGAATATTCGGTTTAATGTATTCAAGTCTAATTTAAATGTCAACCTCTTGATAGCGTCTAGGCGCCCAGTTTTAAAGGAACCCTGATTGTGATTTTATTTTCTTTTGGCCCCCTCAAAATTTAATTTTCGCCCCCAAGGGGGTAATTTCCCTCCCGTTGAGAATCTGTGGTCTAGATAAAAGTTGCTACTTCGCTAAGTGGGGCATATATCTTTGATTTATGAACGTAGGAGTCTTAGTTTGAACCCAAACAGTATTCCCCGGGCGATGAAAACTTGATCAGAAAGACTGAGTGACATTGGAATGAGCTGCTTCTATAACATAATTATCTTAAACCATTGGTGGACGTGCAGCGTGACTCTAAAGTAACCATACACAGATTATCTCATGTCATTTCATACACCATCCTCAGTGCTTTCTACTCATTAAAGAAGATATGAGTCTATATTAGAAACTTAGGAAGTTTAGGTATGTATGTAGAATACTGGATACCTGAACAGAACTGAGAATGAAGAAATTTTCATGTATGATTAGGAGTTTAGGAGTCCACATGATGGACGCCGGTAGAAGTGGGAGTGTCAGGAAAGCGGAGAAATAGCAAGGAAAGTATAGGCTTAGGTATATGCTAGGGTTTGATGACAGGGAATTATTAAGGAGAACATAGGTTGAAAATTCGCTAGTGCATTTATCTTTGATTCTCGAACCTGTGAGGGTTATAAAGTAACTTATCGATTACGGATTAAGAACAACTAGGTACTTGGTTACTGACGGGTTGAATTCCGAAAATTCGTGTAGAAGCAAGGAAAATGATTGGTATAATATTACATAATAGCACGTTCCGGGAAATCTGTTCGACTAACACGTAGTTCCCGATTTTCAACCTAGATTCGATGGGTTCGAAAGTTGCATTATATCCTGGCTGATCCTTGATCGTAGTTCACAGGTTGGGGAGTCATAGAAGTGCAGAGTATTGGACGAGGTAGTAAAAGAGAGAAAATGACAAACGAAGTTTGGAATATAGCTTGGAAAGAGGTGTTGGTTGAGGAAAATACGAAAAAGACGCGGATATACCTCGAAGGCATTCTTAGTGGTGGTTAATATAGATTCTGTGATATAAGGTTGGCAATGATGAAGTAGGAAAGTAATACGGACGCATTTAGGATAGCTTGAAAGGGGATTGCAAGCATGAAGTGCTGAATAAAGTTATAATGTGGGGTAAACCGAATTACTGGATTAATATTGAGTTTTATATCAAGCAGTGATAATACGCAATTGTGAATGATATTATCTAAAACCTATCTGTGCTCGAAATAATTTCTTTTGAGTTGACCAATGTTTGATTTACCCCAGTTAATGTGTCAATTTATTGTAGCTGCTTCGTTCGTTTTCATGTTCGCATAGTTGGCTCTTTTTTGTGACATTTATGGAATAGATAGCCATTTGGCTTAGAGGTCGCAAGGTTATTAGTTATATTGCACCATAAAAACTTGGCGGATTAGCCCAATTGGCTGTTACGCTGCGCACATGCCCAGTTCTGCATTCAAAGCTAAAGCCTTCCGGAGGCAATCTTGAAAATTACAGGGATTAACTGGGTCAACACCCTTTTTTTCGTAGTTATTCCTGTCAGAGTATATACTCAAACCGTGTCTGTATCTCTTTTCATTGTAGTGGTGCTCCTCAGTTTATTTGTAATCCAAAGCATGAGCTGAGAGTGTTTGAGAGAATCACAAATGGCTTTTAATAATTTGAAATGACTGTGAGGAGATGTAAGCTTAGTGCTGTCATCTCTTTTCTGCCTTTTTACAGTGAATTTCGCATCAACATTTGTGTTTAAATTTCTGACTAATATCCTAGCGTCCTTTCCAACAGCAACGTGTTTAAGCCGTGAGCTGTCAGCACCAGGATGAGGGGTGCCGAGTCCTCCGTCAAACAGGTTAAGCTCTGTGGGATTTCAATGACGTTGAAGAGAAGGAAGAATTAATGCTCATATGTGATGAAACGCGATAAGTGTATTTGCTGGACAGGCATCTGTCTCTAGATGGGTGATTACGTCCTGCTGCGTTATTTTGGAGATTACGTGCTTTGTATGTCATCTCCTTTTTCATGTATTAAAAATTACAAAAGTGAGAAATTATAAATTTAATTCTGACTGAATTCCATGCTTTTTTCTCAAACTAAAGAGTATAAAGAAAAACGACGTATGCATTTTTTTATTGGACAGAGTATAGATTGATGTGATTAATGTTTTCGTATGTCGCTCATTGAAGATAAATAAAAAGAATTATACTTGGTTACGGCTTGGATATCTATTTTATTCAAATAGACCGATAATTATAGAGTGTGAATAAGTAGAATACGATCAGATTTAATGCCGTGATATTAGTAATATTAGTCTTATTAATACATATCACTTATAGAGACTCTGAAATCTTGTAGTGAAACTGAAATTTTGGGGGTTATTTTTGATTTATGGGTGATAATGTATGGCGGTAGTAGACTCAAAAACCAATTTTTCTGATGCTTGAAAATTGAATGAGATTCCTTGTTTGTTTATTAATTTTTCTGCGGCAAAATGGAAATAAAATTACACACTTTTAACAGAAAATGATCACGACCCTTCTTTGCAGCAGTGATCCCTAACCTGTGGCACGCGTACCCTGAGGAAGTAAGTTTAAAATATGTGGAAAAATACAAATTACCAGCATCTTGTCTACATAAGAAACGATCCGCCAAGGGGTGCACAAATCGAAAAACTTTGAGAACCGCTGATCTGGAGCAAAACCGTGGCTGCTTTTTTTCCCCCGTATGTGTCATCTCGTCGCTCACCTGTAGATTTCTCTATGCGCGAGACGAAACCGTACGTGTGCCGCTTTAAATGCAAGCACCAGCTGTGCCTAGGCCGGGGTACACGTGTGCCTTTAGAGACTCAACATAGCCGGGTTACCGGGGCTACGCCTCTTTAGGGTCTTGGCCTCCGCCCCAATCCGACCGGGACAGCCTGGAAAATGGCGAGCAATGTGTGCAGTTTTGTCGCGCGAGTTTCCGTATCGATTTGGAGGAGGCATTTGTGTGCGGGAGGCCGCGGTGGCGGAGGGACGCCGGAGAGTGTATCGGTGGGAACGGGGTCGAAAGCCGCCACTCCTCTCCCCACTCTGTCCCCCTTCTCACCATGCACATTTGCTGTTTAGCCTTCACCCGCGCCTATGCATTTCGAAATCTGTCCTTTGGGATTGGAATTAATGCGTCTCTGTTGGAGGGTAGGTCATCGCCATGATTGTTTCAATCTTAAGATTGATTAGCTGCATTCTGTCCATTATTCCCTATTTTTGGCTAACTCTATTATATCCTGGTATTTCTTCTTTCCCTTATCCCTTTTTATTTGTCCCATGTTGGAGGGTAGGTGATCCTTTTAAAATTTGACTTTTTGGCGTTTTTGTGGGTATTGGATTTGGTCGAATGTGTCTGACTCCGGATATTTTTGGGGGTTGGGTTGGTGTGGTGGATAGTGTACTAGATTTCTCTCCTAGAGCCCCCCCTTTCCTAGGGCCAATGTCCGAGCCTTGGCAGAGGCGTAGATATTTTCCTGTTTAATCTCGGATACCTCTTTCGGTACCTATCATGCAAGGCTTTCATGGTGGATACTTGGGGAAGCGATCGACAATTTACGTTATTTGCGCCGTTAATATTAGGTAAGAATAGGTAGGGGCAACCCTTTCCTCTCACACCGCCTCTTTCCAATCATCCCCGAAAGTCATGTGTGAATGTGGTGGAAGATGCTCTTGAGATAAGAAAAATTAAAAATCTTGAGAACCGGAGGGCGTGTATGAAGCAACAGAGGTATACATACAAGTAGAGGTTAGTGTGGATGAAATTATTACAACAGTGCTTGTTAAACAAGACTAAAATCCAGAAAGCTCTTTTTATTGTCCCAACTCCGAAGGGGAACGGCATGAGAGGTTTGAAGGTAAGTAATAATAAGAATCGATGGGTGGGTCATAATCATCATTGGTCGTTCCACCCTAAGATTGGTTGACTGCTGCCCTACATCTTTCCCTATTTAATGATAATTTTCATACTCCGTGGTAGTTACGTATTTAACCCTTGACCGTCCTCTCAGTACTTTTCGCTCTGTTTTTCCTTCAGTTACATTCTTCACAAACCAATTGTGCCTCAGAGTGTGTCCAATCCATCTGGTTACTCTTTTCTGTATCGTGTCCTATATGATCCTTTCCTCTTCTATTCTTCTGTAAATTCCTTCATTTCTTTTTTATCCGTCCATTTGATCTTCAGCATCCTCCTACAACACCAGGTTTCGAAAGCTCCTAATCCTTTCTGATCTGCTTTTCCAATGGTTCAAGCTTCCGATCCATGGAGTGCCAAGCTCTACACGAACGTTTTAAAATACTGTTTCCTCGTTCTTAGTCCTATCTTCTTTGAACAAAGCAGTTCCATTTTACCACGAACGATTTCCTAGCTTTGGCTAACTACTCGTCCGTTGTGCTACGTCCGTCCCAGGTGTCACCATATGGTCCCAGGGGACCATAGAGCGACTTTAGTTTAGAGGTGGATAACCCCTACGCCGGATTTTTTCTCCACTCTTCCATCATTCTCTAAATATTTTAGAAGTATTAATTCCATCCCTGTCCAACACATCTCTTCTAAATTACGCAAATCACCTCAGTTTTCGGTCTGAAAAGCTCCTTTTACGCTGTAGAAGATGAGAAAGAAGTGAAACGGCAAATGCCAGTCACTTGGGATGGCCATTATTTTCCCCACAATTTCAGGAAAGATCGTATGATTACTTAAAGAGGTTCAACATTGAAACCCTCTGCTGCCAACGAAGAAAACAAATGCGAGGTATAGACTCGTTAGGGCCAAAAATCCCTTTTGCCTAACGACTCATGGACTTAATTAAATCTCGTGTAATCGTGGCCTATTATACGTGGGACAGACGGGCCCGACGATTACCTGCAGATTAAAGGATCACCAGAGATATACCAAACACGGACAACCTGAAAAATCTGCTGTAGCGCATCCATCTGGGCCATGAAATCAAGCGAAGGGAAACGCATAAGTACTTTGCCGCTCAAAACATTTTTGGGACCGACTGAAAAAGGAGGCCATCAGTGCGCTTGGAAGCAAATTCTGAAAAGCACTCAAAATACTAGAAAAAGTGTGGGAGGAAGATTAACCAATCAGGAGACACTTGACCCCAGGGAGAGGGAATATATTCCGGAAAAATTGATGCACACATAACCAGAACATTATGTGGGTGAAAGCACATTATCTTGTTTGTGAATTGACCGGTAGGGGTGAGTCTCGCTCTCACCGGAATGGATGAACAATGCGCCTTTGGCGCGACCATTGGACGTGCTGTGGTTGTCAGGGGCGCAAAAATCTGGTTTAACTTGTACGGCATTCAGCCCTGATGACAATAGACCAGTCGACCATGGCAGCGACGAAGAGCCAGACCCTGTGGAGAGTCCAAGAAGAGTTCAAATGTAATGCCTGATTTACGTCTCTTCCTTTTGTATCTTCCCGCTGACTCCGTCGCCACCCCTTTTCGTTTCAATTCGTGTCCGAATATATCCCTTTAGCGGTAGTTTGTTTCGAGGAATTATTCTTTCGCGCCAATGATCTGGATATTACCTAGGGCATATAATGCTACTTTACGAATGCCATTATAAAGTGACGGTAGTGTTGCACGACAACTACTGCCAAAAGACCTATCACAAGTTGCCATTGAAATACTATATGTCATAGCGACCGTTTGGTCTGTTTTTCGTCCGTAAAATCAAATATCTGTGCTTCAAGAAGTCGACCGTAATAGTAATCGGGTCGACTAGGTATGTGTGGTGTATTATTTGTTTATGCTGGTGTATTTAGATGGTAAAACCGCGAAATTTGTATTTATTTCGCGGTATTGTTCTTTCTTCTAATTCTGCATCTCACCCGCATTGCACGTTTCAGTCCTCTCCGCCGTTTTGGTACCAAGTGATCACTCTAATTCTTTATACGAGTACATTTGACAGCAGTGTAGCAATCAAGTGTGTAATCCATTGATATATTCGGGAAAGGATTTTTCATCGTTCTCATTCTTAATGGATCACTGTTTAGAATGTCTAACTTTGCTATAGTTGATTCGCATAGTTTGTTTGTGGTGACTGCGTTTGCATAAAGTAGAGACGATAAACTTTTCCTTGCCGGGTTATTCACTCACTCAGTGTACCTACTTGAGTACTTCTCATAGAGAATACAGGTTTCGATTTGGTTCGATTGAAACGCTAAAGAAGAAGGAAGATTCTGATCACATTTTAAAGAATAAATTATAATAAAATTATGTACCTACGACGATAAAAAAATACTCAATCCCTTTGATATTAGGTTTTGGAGAAGCAGGATCATGCTCATTTTATCTATTTTTATTATTTAAATCCGTATGGAATTTTCTTTGATGGTTGCTGGTAAACCACCATTAAGTTGAAACAATTTCATTACATAATCACCTGAAGCATGAAATCGGATGGTAGTTTTTTCGATTTGATTAAAATTAAAGTAGTTCAATTTGCACGATTCCGACTCAATTAATTATTCATTGCTTAGTGTATGACCCTATTTTTAATGCTGGTAATGGGTATTTTCAAAAACATTCGCACCGATATTGCATTCCCGCACTTAATGGATATTTTAGGTAATAACAGCATAAATAGATTATTTTGGCGCTTTTCTTTTTTTTACTGTATTAAATAAATAGTGCGAAAGTTTCATTGGTCGTTAATTGTGGTTTTAGTTGTGATTAAATTAAAGTTCGTATTGTTTTGAGCATAATAGGGCTGTTTTTTTATACATTTTGAAGTTTCACTCGCAGTTGTCTTCTCATTACTTCACCTCCTACTTTCAATGCGAGAAGTCCATTTATGACAATTTCCGTTTTGATCTCTCTATATCCACTGCAACTTGTATTTCTACAGATAGGTGCAGTCCCCTGATAATCTTGCCACTAAGCCAGAAAATTCCGACAATTATTTCATCTACTGTTAACAATAGTGAGCTCATTCCCCCTTCCATATGTTTGCGGTGCAATATAACTCCTAGAAAATATTTTTTTATTACTTGCTATTGAAAAAGAAGTAGTTTAACGTTGCTTAACTTTTTTCCGGAAACACAAGGTCTAGTTTCACTAAAACGTGAATTCAGCCGATGTTGCGCTAGTCCTTTCAGATCATGACCGAAGTGCATTCTGCCGTATTATTTTAATGGGAAAATTGTACTTTCGTTATTTGATTTTCCTTACAAAATGATGAAGTGCTTGTTTTTCGTGTATGAAGATAGCATTATGTGATTCTACAAGATATCGGGGTAGTAAATGTTTTGCATACCTTTTTCTGCAAATCTCCTTTAAAAAACTGCGATTCGGTTTGAGGAGTAGGCAATCAAATGTAAACTGATTTGGATAATGACGAGCATTAACATTGGTATGTCATTGATTGTGAATAGTATTGGTGTAATTTTTTATTATTTCTTTTAGATACCGTATTTTGATCATCGGGCTTTGACATCGTATCTGCCTGTGACATCGTATCTGTCGTAACCTGCCCTGTGGTCTCTTAAATGTTTGTCCAGTATTTTAGAGACCATAAAGCGGAGATTTAATAATATACCAATGAATACGTCAATAAGGGTTAGGTATGTTGTTATAATCTGATCGGTGCAATAGTATTTCTCGCAAAAAATACTGTGAAATCAGTTGTCTGAAAAAAATAGAAATTTCGCGAGACGCTTCATTGGTCTGGGAAGCTGAGAGGATTTCATGGGCGGTGGCTAAATTTTCAAAGTCGCAGAGTTTGTAAGTATCTTATCACGCGGTCGGAATGAGCGTTTATATTACTTCTCGTATATTGCTGTTCGCGGCACCATTGCTGATCGATAAAACCGCAAACGAAGCTCATTTTCTTTCGCAAGCGTCTTTGTTCTAGCTACTGTATATTTTTTCAAAATGCCCTTTCATAACTGTCTCTAAAATCCATTTACGTAAATCAGGATTGTTTTTTTTGTTGTGACCTTTTAATTATCAAATAAGATTGAGAGCCAAATAATCATTTTGGGTCAGTTTTAATTTTTTATCTTCCTTTAGATATATTAATCCAGCTATTTAGTGGTTTTGGGAAGTCCCTGGACTTAATGTGGAAAGTAAAAAGTTTTAAGCATAATGAATTTAATTGTATACGTACCTTTGCTATAATCTTGGAGCGTTGGGATTCTTTTCTGCACGATAAATTTTGATAATGTGCCATTACATTGCATAATTTCTTGTATTCGGTGATGTTTAATTGATGTAAATCTGGCTATTTTCTCTGATCATCTCGGTCTAACTCTAGGGAGTTTCTTCGGGACGGGAAAAATAACCAGTTACCTTATTCTCCTCCACAATGACTTTTTTAAAATTAGCTCTCGTGGCTGAAAATGATGTTGAGGCGGGAAATACCCCGAAAATACATAACAATTGTTTATCGGTCGTATACCTGATGTGAATTAATAGGGTTTTTTAAACTTTTGATATTGATCTCTCCTCTGGTTTCAGTAAACGGTAGTCCAACGTAAAGTACAAAGTAAAGGTGTAAAAAAGCGAGTTCGGTAGTACGTTGATGACAGCGAAGAGAATTCGTGTTAAGTAATAAATCCGTTCAATAGAAGAGCATCAACTATTCATCCCTACCTATCCTCGGATCGGCGGAATACAGGATAGTGTAATTTAATGTTTTTGTATTATGAATCTCCGGCAGGCACTTCACTCACTCAACGAACTCGACTAATTAACAAATGCATTATGTAGATCCGGTACTATATTTTATGTTATTATACTAGGCCATTAATATGGAGAGCCAAGAGATATCGTTGATTTCATCCGTTTTGCGCGTGGACTAAGTCATTGGGTTGATTACTTTTAAGCAAGGAAAAGGGAAGACATTTTAGCACCGTATTGAACTGAGTAGACTCTCCTATAGACCCAAAAGTGTCTCTCCGTCGCCTCATCGTCTGTTCTCTCGCACAGCATCCCATCTCTGGACCACCCTCGTCTCCGTCCCTTATCTCCCCATAAGCCGTCATCTTCCCGCGCCCCATTGGCCGCTTTTTTCCCATTCCGAGTCCTACTTCCCGGCATCCATTGACTGGCCCAGAGTCTTTGCAAAAGTGGGATAGGGCTCTCCTCCCTTCCCACCCACCGCACCACCTCCCCCTTCTTGTTTTCCCACCAACAATATTGACTCTGAGAGTGGGCGAGATCCCGCGCCTGTCGGCCTCCTCCTTCCCCAGTCTCCCGTTCTCCCGTCGCGTCGAAGGGAATGGAGCGGACATGGCGGGGGTAAGCGGATGGGGATCTGGGATAGAAAACTGCGGATTTGGAGCCGAACGAGGGACTTTTTTCGTCTCGGTCTTGGCGGCGGCGACAGAAGAGGGCCGTTACTTTCTTCCTCTTCTGCTTCTTTTTAATGGATTTCGTTCAAGAAAGCCCATTTCTCACATCCGTCTCGTTCCCCTGTTGCTTGCACTCTGTTCTTCTCCCGATTTCTTTATCACTATCAGGTCAATTAATCATTCATTTCAGCTTATTTTATGTGTACTCTAGGTTTCTAATTATTTTTTATTCATTTATCTTCAACAATCTCGTAGTTTCAGGCGTTACTTGGTTGAACTTATTCATTGTATAAATTAAAACTTTAACTTTGTGGTTCCACAATAATACTTTTATTAGCACGACCCGGGTTTCGACGCACTATAATTACATCTTCAGGTTTCTGACCTGAAGGTACTTCAAGTTTCATCACCTGAAGATGACGTTATAGTACGTCAAAACCCGGCTCGTGCTAATAAAAGTATCATTGTGGAACCATAAAGTTAAAGTTTTCTTTTATTCAACAATCTCCGAAAACAGCTCATAAGGCCTTTTGCAACTGGGTAGTTTAGTACTTAAAGGACGAGCCATTAACCACAGACAGACACTTACAAGGATGCACTGATTGGTGATAAATCCACTCAGACGGGACTGGAACATGAGACCCTGGGTTAAGCGGGTGAGGGCTTCACCCCATCGCCACCGAGGCCGACAAAATTGACATTTTGACAGATTAAAATTATGTATAAACAAACATTATGAAAAATATTTGAGGGACCGAGTTAATGTGGTGACTAGAGTACTGGTTTCCCATTCCCACTAGAGGGCTCGCGTTTGAATCCCAAAAGTGTCGGATATGTTTCAGTACCTAAACTCCCGTTCCAAACTTTGATGCTATGTAGAGAGCACTTCAAGGTGTACCTAATACTCTGTCTGTCGGATAGGACGTAAAACTGTGGCCCCCTTGGCGCCTTTCGTTAAGAGTACGCTAATGCGGACGCCAGTTTTCCTCCTGCCTTTTTCTTTTCTCCAAAGAACACTTCTTTTGCCAATACACCCACCTTTCCTCAATGGTGCAAATGACCTCAGTTGTCGGTCGCATCTCCATATAAACAATCAACCACAAACAGTTAAGGGAAATGTTTAAGTATTACGAAATTATGATTACTGATGGCAATTACATTTTTATTAATTTTTACCATAATTAATTTTAGATACAATTAACAATAAATCATTATAAATTAACTGTGATTTAATATATAATTCTAGCTTACGTTATCAAAATTATTGATTTATAGTATCGTGTCTTACGCAGCATATTGTAGTCATAGTCCCTTGGCTTCTTTCTCAGCCATATCCTTGACCTTTGACGTCTCTGGCAACTCTTTTAATTATCGTTGGTCTCATCTTTTAATGTTACAATTAACTTCGTTCAGGAAAGCTCATTTCTTGATCTCGTTACTCTTGTTTCCGTGCCCTGTTTTCCTTCTAACTACTTCGCTGCCTTCATTGCTTTTTTTCATTTCCCTCTAGGGCACCTGACTAGTCTGAAATGCTTGTTGGTTTGCGAAGATTTAGGGAGTGACGAAGTCTAACATATACCGTATTTGGATGAAGGTGATGTAATAAAGCATTTTAGGGAAATATGTGTTCATCAAGGAAGCCTCTAATGAACGAAGCAATTATCTAGCCTCAGTTAACAGAGTGATCCCATTGTGACAGCTAAGTGTGTAGAAATGTACTGAGTTCACGTATGATTTAATTTGACAAATTTACTTATGTATTTCTTTTTTATAAACTGGATTTTGAAGCTTCTATTCAATGAAAAATTATCTTTTACGTTAGTTGATTATTGAATTACCATTCTGTTTACAGATTCCATTCGCGACTTAAGGAACCAATTAATATGTAGTCACTGCTGATTATAATATTTTTTTGCACTGAAACTGTACTATTTATCAAATCCTTCCCGGATTTAATTATTTCTCTTCTCACGGAGCAGCGATGATTTAATTTTCCGAAAATATGTATGATATTTAATGCTAAATCATATGGGGAAAGATGAAAATAAGTTTGGCAGTGTCATCATTGTGAATGTTTGCCATTCTCTTTTAGAGAAATCTCCTATACTCTGCTTTCCTTCTGATGCTTTGTGAAGGTATGGTTATTAATCTTAAGATGATTATTGGTATATCCGTGCAGAATCGGTAGTCTCAATTTTCGGACCATTCGCTTAGTATCCACGATCTAGGTTATTCACGGCCATCCCTGGTCTCAAGGTGCCTCATCGAACACACTCTCTGTAGCCTCACCTAAACCCATCCATCCTGCATCCCTGATCCTTCTCCTCTTGCCCCCTTTGGGAGCAGTGCCCTCGTGTATGAAGAATGGCATTACAGGATCCTGGCGTGCGGTCTAATCACTCAAAGGGGTGAGATATTACTCAATCGGCCGCATTGACGTTCCCAGGCTCGCCGTCCGCGAGAGGGATACCCCGTCAAAGATTTGGGTCTTTTGTCACTTGAGTTCATCGGAATGTGCAACGGCTACCTCGTCTGAGCTCACTACAGTTACATTCTTCCGCCGGGGCGTATATGTTTAGCTAATTTTATCATCCTCGACGCCGGTCCACACTCGCTGCCAAGCACCTTGTACCTATTCGAAAGCTTGTCAATCATTCCAGTTCCGAGTCAGTTCATCCGAGTTTTTCGGGCGAGGTGTATTGTATTGAACGGGACAATATTTATTTCCCGTCATGAAGTTGATGCCAGTCTTGTATGGTATTTACTTCGATCAGATGAATAGGATGGTGATTTAAATATAAATTTGTGTGCCCACGAAACATTTGATGGAATATTCTTTGTTGGTGCTCTATATGTACCGTACATTTATGACTATTTTGATTGACATTCATTTTTACGCAATGATAATAAATAGGTACCAGCTATAGAGACGATGGGAATTACAACAAAATATTGTGCCAGCTGAGGATTGACTCTTAATATTTCTTCTATTAAGATATTCTTAATTTCCCACCACATTCACCCATGAAATTATCCTTTTTCCATATTCTTTCCACTTGTTTCCACGTAAACCATTCTTGTTACTTCCCGACAAAGTTGGTCGCGGATGGATGCGCTGAACGTATATGAGGTTAAATAGTATGATGACTTAGGGTTAGAGGGGAGAGACGGAGGGGAAGGTTTGTATACTAATGAAGGAGTGGCAAGTACACAAAAGTACACAGCGTTAACTCTCTGTCTCCAGGTTTCAGGTAATAGACCCTATCAGTCCTAGAACCATCCCCTGCGCATCTGTCTGCGGCTTTTTTTTAATCGTGCCTTAAATCTGTTCACGTCATAAAAATCTTCTAATTTATAAATAAAGCGTGTATTTTGATGGACTAAAAAGGCGAGGAACTGTGAAACAGGAAAAAACCTTGTTTTTCAGTTGTGCAAATTTACCTTTTTGCGTAAACCTAATGAGTTTCGAATTATTCCACGAAAGTAAATGTCAATGCAATAAAAGCACCGATTCGCCGGATATTTTGAGTGTAAGCGACTGAATGCAACTGCTGAAGTCGAAATGAATCCGTTCTGTGGAATATGCGTTGTGGTTGGCTCCTGTGGGCCAGAATGTGTATTTATTTACATAATTCAGATCCTCAATTCTTCTTAGTTTGTGATTTAGTATAATTATAAATTTTTCTCCTTGTTGAAAGTATTAAAAATTAATGCTAATGATGAAGTAGCAGTTATGTTTTCTATCTGTATGCATAATTTAGTTTTTGATATATTAATAGTAAACCAAAAGCAGTATTAATGAAATAAATGTATATAAATAATTATTTTTTCTAATAAATTGTTATTTACGTGTATACTTTGCATAAAGATATGAATTATAATTTTGTGTGGTAAATTTCATACCTTGAATGAATTAACGTAGTTATTTTCTTTTCCTTTCCAGGTGAGTACCTGACCCTCATGCCCTTATTCTGTAGTCTTTCGTCAGTACATCTTTTGCTCAGAAATTTGTGTGACTTTCTGAAGGTAAGTTCGAGAAAAAACGTTTAATTTAGTTGTCTGCTAAATAAGAATAACTGTGACAATATACCTACAGTAAAAACGTTTGGAAACTTAGTACTGTCAATTGATCCCCTCGACCCGTATCTGAATTAAAAACCAATTTTCACCCCAGGAAAATATCTTAATTTTCCCATAGCGCCATTTAGCGGTACATCGCCATTTTAAATATATCATCATCGTAGAAATATATCACGATACTTGGCATTTTGCTCGTTCCACTTTGATTAATGACATTTTCATTTCGCTGCGTTGCTGTGTTATTCTTGCCTGGGGCTGCTGGCCGGCTCTTCTACATTATGCGTGGTTTTATAGTTAGGTCATATTTATTGCTCTTACGGCCTGCAAAATGTATTTATTTCGCCGTTGGGGAAAGAGCCACGATTTTTGTTTTAGTCTCGAAAAGACTAAGAAGACTAGCCCTAAAATTAACTGCTAGTTGTTAATCCTCTAAATCAGATTTTATTTTGATAATTTACTGTTCGCATTTCTTGTGCCCTGTACGTAAAATAAACCAAGTATGGAGAAGGAGGTGTGATTATCTCTCGTTAATTAGTGTTGTGTGATGTTCAACGGGATATATTGTATGGGTGCAAATTGAATAACGCTAACATCATTTACGACTTGAAATTTAATTGAGTTCATTTCTTGTCTCATTTCGGTGTTGCGCAGTTTCATAATTGTATTGTTAACCTGCAACCCTCCCATCTCCACTAAATACTATATCAAGCAATGCAATTTCGGTGTTACTAAAGATTGCCAAGTGTGTAAGCACTCATCGCTTCCAGGTAATTAGATATTGTAGTCGCTTTTACTTAGAATATACGACATCACACATAACTTTGCCTCATGTTGGCCTGGCTTCTTTAAAAAATCTGGATGTTTCGCCAGGAAGTGTTTATTAGGACTGTACTACTTCAAATAGATCTGTAAGCTGGGAAGCAGGAAAGAGGGCAGAAAAAAAGTGTCGTTGAAGGTAGAAGATAATGTAACGAAATGATTTGAGAAGAAGAAAATATTGCGAAATGGCATTCATTGTAATCGATTTATCACGTATGAATTTGCGTTTAGTTGCTGTTATACTCCTATCTTTAACGTATTATGCAATGAATAGCAAAAATAGGTGTTCTAGAATTCCCAGCAATTCGTGTTGCAAGGCGCTAAATAAAAACTAGCCCTAAAGCATATGTTGTTCTTGTTGTACGATTTCGCACGGACTCTGAAACGTGTGATTTTATCCTTCGAATTATGTCATCTGCATTACAGATAAACGGTGTAGAATTTACGAGGGATATGTTTCCGCTAAATCTCGTCTGCGATATGAAGATAAAAAATTGGTGCTACTAACACTTGTCCAGGTGGTCATGAATCAAATGATGAGGTAACGATTTCTCAATGGGAATGTGCTACGTGCTCTGAGATGAATAGGGAATACCGGGTAAACTCTCTCATTAGTTTTCCCATGAAGAGTCTAAATGTTTCTCGTGCATCGAAAATTGCTGATACATCGTCAATATAACAATGGGTTTCATGTTATAATGTTACTGAGTCATCTAGATCTACAAAATTTTGCATCCTCGGCGCTTTACGCGACTCTTTTTGGGAAGTACGCCCACTATCTTGAAAGTGATGTAAGTTATAAAAGAAAAAAGCAAGTTGATAAAAAAACACTCAAGGGAAAAATCGGACTAAGTTAGATTAGATTGAATCCCTTAAAGACCACCTCGCCTGATTGCTTATTTGTTTAAAATAAAACTTCCAGGTGAATGTAAGTTATAGAAACGTTTTCATGGTTCGTTTTCGTTCAATATGCCCCGCACAATAGCCTTCATATCCGGTAAAGTTGTATGTAGGACATCGGTTAAACCAACTATTTTTTAATGTATTCGCATCGCATTGATTTTAAAATGTTTATGCATTGGAAGTGTTTGAATATTCAACTGACCGTATGGTTGGATATTTTTTCAGAATATTTTACTCTTCATTTATGTACCTGATGAAAGAATGAAAATTTGTTCGAATGGGTTGCATCGCTACTCCAAATAGGTACGTGTCATTGAGTTGAAAAACCCATTATCAAATGAATATGGCCTTGATTACTGGTCGAGGAAATGTCACGGTCATTTAGACCATTTACTACGTTCCCCATCCATGAATCGCTGGCGTATGAGAGCCCAATTTTTGCTTACTGGCTAAGAAAACAATCTATTCTAATCTCTTTTACCGTGCACAGTTACAATATGTACTTAACGAATGTGACACATTCATTATTTGCTTTATACATGTCCTCCTACATCTGAGACTAAATATTCCTTCCCTCCTGTCCTCGTGACCTATTTTGATTGTACTTCCTCCTCTCAAATATCTCTTTCACTCTCCTATTATACGGCATCCAGTTTGTGATTTCTGATAATTTTTACCTGCTGTTTGATGGTAAATATTTTATCTGATAAGAGCATACGCAGCAGCTCATATAAAAAAAGAAGCGAGCGCTGAACTCGATGGATCAAAAGTCTGTCTCTTTCAATAGATATATGGTCTATATGGAGGGAATCTACTTGCCTATCTCCTTGCTCGCTTGTCAAGGGTAGGATGGTCCCGGAGCGTCGGTTAAAGAAATATAGAAGTCGCTCATTACGGGGAACTATTTATTAAGCAGAGAATAGCGAAATTTCCTTATCAAAAGTCGACCTTTTCGGGGAAATAGTTATTAAGCAGAGAATAGCGAAATTGCCTGATCACACGCTTGCCGTATCGTTGTGGGTCGTCTGCAATGGCGATATCGCAAAAAGAAGCATACATATTCTTAAACAGACGTCAAGTAGTCCTTCCTAATTAAGCCTAGTTTGCGATTGGCGTCAACTTGAATCGTCAAATGTGAATTAGAGTTATGTTCATGATTTCTGTTTACGATTTGCTGTCGACCTTGACTTGCATTCGGCTACCGTTGTTCATCTTCGGCTGCACAGCCTCGTGTAAAAATGCACAGCTGTGAACGTGAACAATAAAGTCAATAAATTCATTTTCAAGCATTACGATATATGTGCACACAGCATAGTGATAAGGAATAATTGCACAGCTTTGATTAATATTTTAGTAGTATCAGCCTCTGGTTAGTGGCATACTAAACCTGGAATTGCGATAAATTAAAAATGACATGACTGACAGATGAATAACTATTTTCAAGGGAAACACCAAATGCATATCAGTGGAAGTTGGAGTACAGGACGACGCCAATCGTAAACGCCTCACTACATATCATTTGACGTTCGGATGGGTATCCCTCCGCTTGAAGTCTCACATGGAATTCTGGACCTGAGCTCCGTATGATACACTAATCCTGCCCCTGGACCATCTTACCATCAGGTCCCGATTTCACCCTTCCTGAGACGCAGAGACAACCTAGTCAGGTCCATCTCAGTCGTCCTTCGTGAACTTAAGCTTCGTCGCCCTTAAACTTCTTATCGAGGCTGTCCCTCCATTCTTGCCGCTTTGCAGATTTTATCTTGTTTGTCACAACCGTTGAATTAAGTCCTTTATTGAAAGGTAGGATAGCGCGTAGAAGATATCTCGGCAGCGGTTTAATAGCTTTGATCTTCAAAATGACTTCGGTTATGGTAGGGCGAAGGTCAGTCAGTAACGGAGATTTTTGAGGAGACGAAGTTGTTTGTGCACTAAAAGCCACTTCTATTTCAACACAATACACGAATTGTCTAGCGATTGTGTGTAGCGTAATTCGGTAGCATAATTTTGCGTGTATTCTTTTTGAGGGGGCCTCGGAAAATTTATCCTTACCGTGTTGCATGCGTACATTGCTATACGTTACCGTTAAACATATTTTTATGACGTGGTGTTGTTCATAGTCATGTAATTTTTTTTTAAAAGTCTATACTGCGACGGATATTTATGGACGTATGAAAAAATTCCTTTCTTTTATCTTTCTCAATCATCTTCTAAGCTGCCACGGTTTCTGTAAACTTTAAAAGTGGCAATGTAGAGCCCCAAAAATATCAAGAAATTCTTGAGAAAATTCAAGAGGTGGTGTTATTAAAATTATGTATATATGGCGACTTCATGACGGTAGTTGATGGAACAGTTTCGCAGAATCAAAGATCTTCATATAATTATCTATCGCAACCTATTTTATGACTATTTCAGTGACATGGGTTATGTCTTTCTCCTTCCTTGAGTATCGGATTACGAATATCTCTCTGCGACAGGTAAATCTCTGTATGAAATTTTCATCATGAAAGATTGAAATAGTGATGGGGGAAATTCGGGAATTCTCGAAACCGAAGACGAGAAAATTCTTGATTTCTCTCGCGTACCACGCCATTCCTTCATCTTCCCTTCTGTTCCTCCGCTTTCTTCCCCTCTCTCCCGGTTTATCCGTTTCATCCCCTCCCCTCCTCACCTCTGGGACCGCTAAGGTCCCTTATTATTTGGGCGGCGGTGTTCCCATCGGGGATGCGGGAATGCTGTGGCCAACCATCCAGCCTGCCGTCTTTCTCCGGTTGTGGTTTCATGCCTGCAAACAGGCCCGTACCACCACTGTCCAACCAGCAGCCGAGAAACATTACGAATAGAGATAACGGCATTCTGTAAAAGCGAAAGTTTCTGTGTTATCTTAGTGGACATCATGTATGTCACTCGTTAAAGTATTACTTTGCATTTTTAAATACTCTCTCATTTTTAAATACTCTCTTATTTACAGCCATGGTTTCGATATTAGCGGTCATTATCAAGGTAATAAACGTTAATAATGACAGTCACTGCCGAAACCATGGTCGGGAATAACTGAGCGTAGAAAATCGAAAGAATGTGTCTACCCCATAATAGCCCGGTTTCATGATGCGAGATTAACGTTAACCGTAAGATGATGTAGCTTTTGGTTATTTTGATGTTAACAGAGAGTTCGGGTTTTGTGTATTACATCGAAATGTCGGTTAGTTTACGTGAGAGTTTTCGATGGGAGTACGTATTTATTTAGGTTTTCATACCGAGGATATGCTTTATCTAAAATCTGAATTAGCGTGGCAAAGACCGCGAGAAACCTAAACGCTTCTAGTTTGAATAATTTTACTGTATTCTACCCAACCGTAAGAATTAGCTACTACTCTCGCAATAGCTCGTGATGGACGAATGCGCAGATCGCCACGTTACGGAGGGAGTCAGTCCATGGGAAGGGGTATTGATTGAGGGCGGAGGGGAAGATGAGGAGTTGAAGGTAAGCCTTCTTAACTAATATGACATAAGTGTACAGTAATAGGAAGCTATTCGCCCTTCATCATGACTGATATGTTTATGGTAGTCGTTTTGTCTGTAAACACAGATTTTAGGTGTGATTGGTGATGTTAGAATACATTTTTGTTATTACCTTCCTGAAACTACTAGGAAATGTCATTTAGTGTGCAGGGATTGGCGAAATTTGACTTCCGGCCAAACGACGACTGAATTGCATAAAATATCAAACTAGCTGAACCATTGTATGCGCACAGACAGAATCATTCAAGGATTAATCATTAGTATGGCTCCTTTGGTCATATTCAAGTGTTGAGTCCCACATTATAGTATTTTCACTAAATTTAACATTTTAGCCGCCATTTTAGAAAATGGTGGATATGAAAATGTTCTATATAGATTCCGAGGTGTCTCCGTATCTTTGTTTTGGGATATGTCTACATCTGTGCTAAGTGGCATATTCCATTCAAAATTAACTTTTATTTTATACTTTAACCGCACTTATTAATTTCAAACTACAACAAATGTTGATGGGAATGCTAATTCCACCAGAAGCCGTCTCATTGTTCATCGCTTTCCTGTGGCAATTGCTTCTTACACCCTTCCTTTTATAGCAGGTGTCCTGCCACATCCCCTTCCGGCCTCTCGTGAGGAAATACTTGACTGAAGCAGATGTAGAATCCTAGCGTGTAATATTGTAACAAATGTTGATGGGAATGCTAATTCCACCAGAAGCCGTCTCATTGTTCATCGCTTTCCTGTGGCAATTGCTTCTTACACCCTTCCTTTTATAGCAGGTGTCCTGCCACATCCCCTTCCGGCTTCTCGTGAGGAAATACTTGACTGAAGCAGTTGCTGGCGCTGGCAAGTGAAGACAGAGCGCACAGGCATCCTAGGAGGATCCTGGCGCACTATACCCTGCCTTAACACTCCATCCTTATGTTTATCCCTGGCCGTCTCTCGGTCGCAGTATATTTCGTGGCAGCGCGGGTTTTTGCCCGATCGCCGTTCTTTTGACTTCATCGGTTCTCTTTTCGCATTGTTTACGTGCATCCTTCCCCATGGCAACGGTCGGGGATAAATGTGCGAGGCTTTTGTTTCTGCGAACGAGTGCGTCGGCCGCCTCTTTTAATCTGCTGCCGACGGCTGAAATTCATGGGAATGCTCATACGCCGTGATTTGCGCTTGAAGTGCTTAGGTGCGCTTGAATGGCTCGGGAAAAAATGCTGTTCACACCCGTCGTAAAAGGTTTGAATCTTCGCATCCGTGGAAGTCGACCGTCATGCTTTTCTGGTGCCACATTTTATGAAATGAGTCATTCGTTTGTGAATTTCAAACACTTTGCCGTTAAGTTCAAGCGAGTGAATGTCTCAAACGTAATTTATTGATTCATATTCCGTATTTATTTGTGCTCTCTCACGTCATGCCATATGTAATCGCTGAATGGAAGGTTGTCCTCTATTTTCTTACATCGCTTCGTGAAAATAAGGCTTTTTATTTTATATTTTTTCTTTAGGTGTATTAGTTGGGGTACATTTCTGTGCTTACACTTTGAATTAGTTACAGTATTAGATGCTGGCATATTTAGTTTATATATATTCCCACCGGATGTGTCGCGAAATATTTTAAAAAATATTCAGTTTATTATAAATTCCGATCTCAGTTTAACAGCAATGTATGAGAATAATGTGTGAAACCGATCTGTGAAAACAATGCATAATACATGTAAAAGGATCCTTTGCCTATATGGTAAGTGAGAAATTCCATGCATTGTTTGATTTCTACTTAGTGATTGTATGATTGATATGTACTTATCCAAAAATGTTCCACTTCTGTCGATTGCCTAGTGACACAAAATGCGTAAGCTGATTCACTTAAAGATGGAGAGCACCTCGTGGTGCAGTGGACCGTGATAACATATAATGTTCGCTTGGTATCATGGAAAATAGTTGGTCGAAGTTGTATCAGTCCAAATGCCGTGCAATTAAAATCTTCAATGCTATTTTCCCTTTTCATTTTCCTCCTTTGAAATGGTTTTAGGATAGCATATATACAAGAAGCGCTGTGTTAGTTGGATGACGTTCATCAAAGATAGAATAAATATTTATGGGCAAATTCCTTAAGAAAATACCTTGCTCTGTTCTGCAAATTGCTTGGTCCCATCTTCTGCCGAGACACATTTAATGGTAAGTGTGGTCACATCTCGAACGCCCGTAGGAATTTCCTCCTTCTCCGTTAATATTATTTTCTATCTCCATGGTGATCCGAATTATGCATTCAGGTCATCCCCAAAGTTTTTCGATTCTCTCCCGAAAGACAAAAGCGCGCCGGCCGCCTCCATTCTTTTAAGTTCGCCTTGAGATCTTCATTTCCTTTTATTTTGTCCGACGCCGGCAACGTTTACTCGAGCGCCCCAAAGAGGGCTCCACTCCCATTGAAGCGGCTATGACCTCGGGTCTTGTTGCATAAAAAATATGAAGATCACAATACGCCAACTTATTCCATACGTTTTATCTGGTGCAGTGATTGAAATATCGGCTTTCCCAGCTAATTTTTCCTTATATTTCTGTACAAGAAGAGCTTTTTAACGCGAGCTCGAATGGGCCACGCTCAGCTTGAAATGAAAATACGTTCGTTCGAATGTGAAAACGTACCTAGAATTTTTAGAGAAACTGTGCATGAAAATCATATAACTGTGTTTTTAGTAAATTTATCGTTGCTTATGATACATACGCCAAAGTATCAGCATAAACTGCACGTGGTGAAACATATATTTTAGTGTCAAAATGGAACTTTTCAAATCGGTCTTCCCACTGAAACTTCGCCCTATTTGATACATCTCGTAGTCTACTTCCGCGCGCTCTCTTCTGCTTAATCTATTTTTGGAATTAACGGAATATGAATTAGGTTTATTGATTTCAACAAATTTTATGTAGTTCAAACAAGTAATATGTAGTTCATCATTTCAGAATTAAGGTCAATTGTAGTATGCTGAGAATACCATAAGGATGTGATACTTTTGCTGTCACATTTTCCCTAAAATATGTAGCTTAAATGGAGTATGTTACCGCTTCTCTAGTTATTATTTATACTTGATTAGTAAAATGTGATGTTGCAACATATAACACGAAGGAAAATTTTAAAACAATTACCTCCAAAAGATCTTCTAATCTTTCAATACCTTTGCTTGGGCTCAAATCCGCGAATGTCAATGTACTTATATTATTATGTTATATATTAGATACTTCTTTCAAATTCAGTGTAATTTTAAATGGGTAGCGTTGTTTAGAAGAAAGTCATTAATTTAAAAGTGCTGCTCCGGATGCAAGTGAAAATGGCAAGGGAATCCGCGAAGACAGGGCAGAGCCTCCTTGATGCAATGTCTCGTGGGACCTCTGCTGTTCTCTCTCGTCCAGGAGGCTTTTCACGCCGCTCAGCGTTTCGTTGAAGTGGACATTGAGTGCGGGAGCGGTGTGCTTTTTGATCAGAGTCCTTCGAGTGCCAGTCCCGCACTCATCCGGTAGATCTCCACTCCGGATAAAAAGAAAACGCCCCCAAACCGTTGACCCACTTTTGCAGTGCGGCCGGACTCCATAAACTTTGGGATTCCGGTGGCTTAAAAACCTTCTGCTCCCATCCCTTCCTTCCATTTTGTATGTGTGTATGTGTCCCGAAACTTGGCCATTACGAGAATCCGTTTCCAATAATACCAAGCTCCACGGTCGAACTCCCTTTCATCTTTTCGTGGGAGATAAAAATAAAGGATGGAGGTTAAGAAGTTATACCTCCTCCACATCCCCCTTCCCGCACCGTTCCGCCCTTTTCCAGATCCCAGGTGGCTCTTTTCTTTGTCAGCTGTTAATGGACGAAAGGGGGATTTTTCTTTCCCTGCCGAACTCTACTCGTCTCCTCTCTTTATGGAGGGGATGATCGTTTTAGGTGACGACCCCATCTCGGGAGACGTTATGCAGAGTTTTCGCTCCTGGCCGAGAAGCTCGGCAGACTGCGATACCTCGTCGTTGTACTTCAGTATTAACGCTCTCCGATGGCTAAGGTCACTTTCGCGCTTACCGTTTGCCGCGACGGGCAGGAATAAAGGCTCTAGAATCCCGCTCTAATGTTTTCCTTAGCATTACACGGATGTTTAGATGCATAGCGAGTACATTTTCCCTTTTGGGGTAGGTGCTATGAAAGAAACGTTACTGGTGTTGGGAGTAGGAAACTGGCTCTCTGGTAATAATTTCATCCATAATTCCTTATCCTTCCACACTTCTTTCGCTTCTAATGCATTCATTTTTTGCTTTGTACACGCTTCCTATTTTTAAGACTCCTAATACTCCTCCTCTTAAGAGAGTATTCCAGCACGTTAACCCATTCTTTCTTTCTCAGGCTCCCCCTCTCGGACTTTCTTGGATACCCCTTCCTCTCACACCATTTATTCCACTATCATAGGTCTATTTTTTATTCGACTTTCATCCATTATCTCAGCATGGCCAATCCAACGAAGCACACTCCTTACATATATGTCCATTACTGAAGCATCCATCATACATTCTTCACGATGTATAGTGAGTTATGTAAACTTGGCAATTATTGTTGGAGTTGTGTTTTCCATCTTGAACCTTGAGGTCATATGGCGGAATCTTGTATGCTCGATCAAATTTGAATGAGACAATAATATTCTTATTGCATATGGTGACGCTGCAAAATTATCTATTTAGGTTTAAAACGCTGAAGTTACCCACAGGTTTGAGACCCATTGAGACTTTAAGACTGCCTACAGTTCCAAATTTAATTATTTGTATTTGTTGAGTAATATAAATATTATTATGATTTTATTATTTTGCGCTAAAAATTTCCCTGACGATCGTTTGTTTGGTACCAATTTTGTTCCATGAACACGTCTTACCTATGAAAACCATTTTTTTGTGAGCAAAATTTCCAATTTTAAATATTAATATCGTGCCTTTTTAAAATCTAGAACGACTCTTATTGAGAAATGAATTGTTATTTTCGGAGTTGGAGCGTAGAGAATATTAATGCATTTGAAGGCGTAGGAGAGGACAGGGAAAACTTCCTCATGCATGAGCAATCTGCTTCGTAATATACGACGACGTCCATCGCCGTCCAAATATTAAATTTACGCGCATGCATTCGAGTGGAGAACATCCGAATCCTTCTTCCATGGATGTTATTTTTTAAACAAATATCCTCATATTGAAATATCCGAGGGTAAGGTTTTACCAAGGTTTCATTTCCTTCACCATGTGTCTTTACAGTTTTGAAGGTAGTCCTTCGTGGACTCCGTCCTATTCTACCTTGTGCTAACTTCATGATGTCAAAGTTGACCCTTATATTGACCTAATCTTTTTTGTTATCAATCCATTCGATATTTGGTCTGCTCCTTGCTCTGTGTTCAAATCTCTACAGCTGCTCCATATTTTTCTAAAAGTCTCCCGAGTGAATAAATATTCCGCGTATTCCCAATTTTTCTTTTTACCTCCTTAGGGAAAATTTATTATCCTCAATATTTTATTTTTATTTAATCAGTACATTGTATTTTAAAACTTATTTCTAGCGCACTACACTTCCTATTTGGCTTTGGGTTTCTGTTCTTTGTTTTCGGTTTTTACCCTTGTCTTGAAACCACCTAAGAAAACTCCATTTGGTTGTATTATTAAAATTCGCTATCTTTTTGTTTTGTAAGGGACGCAGAAGGAGTTTTCGAAAAGCAAGATTTTTTGTCATATCTTTCATGATGGATATTGTGACCGCGGGTGTCCAGTTTTTGGGTGACCTATATTCCGAATGTTGATGCCCCTGGCAGCGTCTCCCTCTTGAAATTGTCGGTACTGACCGCGATTTCTCGGTGTTGTCTTTTGAGCTCTTGAAGTTTTTGAAACACGAGTATGTGTTCAGGATATCAACGAGAGTATTTGCATAGACGTTGTCGGCGTGACGGTGAAAGAGGCTCATGTTGAAAGCAAAATAGTACCCTGTCCAAAGTAGCCAGCTTTTCCTGAAAAGACGCCTTTTGATGTATGGGAATGTGTAAAGCGTAGCACTTCGCGTCATTTTTCTTTTATTAACTTCCTATCGCTTTAGCAGTGTTACTTAAGCGTCAAAAAATGGAAAGAGTCAGTAACGTCTTAAGCGTGCTCTAGCAATAAAAATGTCGACATCTGTTAATATCGTTTGGGTATATTACACGATCTTTCGTTGATTCCCCTACTTAACATATTTATTATTTACTTCTAGTGTGCTGTTTCTTTTCCCTTCTGGACTTTTTGTCCGTATTATTGAAACCATTCTGTATTAGTCAGATTAATTTGCCCGAGTACAGTAAGATTCTGATAAATGTCATAAGAGCTTCGCTGTCAATGTGTTTATTCTCTTAATTTCTGTTATAGGTTTTTTGAGTATCTATATAAATTTATACTTTTATGAAAAATAATTTTATAAAAGTATTTTTTAATATGAAGTAACAGTTTTATGGAAATCAAATTAAAACAGCGGCCAGAGCTGATTATTGTTCTCTGCCTTTTGTGGGAGTTAGTATAAAGATCGAGGTCATATGAAATGGCATGTTACCAGATTGTATCAATCTGTTTGCACTGTATAATTTATAAATATTGAGCCAGAATGAGCTTAAATTGTCAGAGTGAAAATTAAATTTGCTTTCGACCTTTTCCCTGATGGGTCTCAACAGTAGCTGCACGTTCTACATTCAGCCTTGCATTATTTGGCATTTGCAGCCTTGCAATTTGGCATTCATTACAGCCTTTACATTACAGCCATTCTGCCATTTAGTAAGATAGTGTAGTTCTCCGACTTCTCGCGTAGATATTGCCACGAGAACAAATCGGCCTGGGCCGGGCATTGAACCAAGCGCGGGCAAACGCGCAGACCACTACGCTACCCAGGATTCCAAAGTCACGAGGGAATTAGCTCTAGTACCGTACGTACAAGAATGGCTTGGTACCGTAGTGTTCTGTGCATTGGCCGGGCAATCTATAGGTCCGTGGTTAGATTCACGTCCCTCGGCGATTTTTTCTCGTGGCAATATCTACGCATTTCATCGCCGTATTTCCTATTAGGCATGAATAAATTCACTCTCCGACTTCTCATTTTTATGCTTACCCGCCATCCTTTTAGCTAAGGTATTTCTCCTTGCTGACCCGCAAATTTTTCTTTTGTGTGCTCAAAAGGAGAGTTTTGCGATGAGTGACTCTGAAGTTTGTTTTTATTGTGATTTTCCTAGTGTGTTTTCGCCCATTTTTATAAAGTGGGTCATGGACGTGGTATTAATGGACCGCAGGTGGGTCAAATGACATTCATTTCTCATATTGTATGTCTCGCGTTTCCACTGCTAATACGCCAGTACTTATTATTATAATGTTGACCAAAGCAGTGTCATAATTTTCCTCAATTATACTGTATTAAGGTATATCATATACATAGACATATTAAGGTAGCATTGTTGAAAATAAATATATCGTCATTATGCTTGCATTCACAGCGGTATTTACACTATGCTCTGCAGCCGAAGATTAATGAGTGTAGAGGACTATAGCCGTCCTCGTTGTCAGCCGGTTGTATACCGAAATCGCGAACGTCTCTATAATTTAAGGCTAATGTTTCAAGGTGACGCCAATCGTAAACTATGCTTTAACCAGTATAACCTTAATCGTGAAATTAGGCCAGTCTTCGTGGCCCTCGGGAGTAAATATGGCTCCCGCCCTTTTATTTTTTTCGCCGTCTTACTCGTGAGTTCGGAAACACTTCACTGAACATCATCCTATCGTGTCCGGCTTGCTCGCCCCGTTTTCAGAACCTTCCGCCTAGCGTGCGAGTGGCCATGTGTGATTGGCGAGCCACATTTGTTATTTTTTCTCTCGGTCCCCCCCCCGCTCCCCCTCCAACCGCGGGTGCTGGAGAATGGGAGAATATGGACCTAATTTTCCCTCTAGTTTGTTCCTAGTGTTACATCTGCATTGCCTCATCATCTCGCTGCAGACATGGTTGGTTGCATTCTGCGAGCATTATGGTGAATGCCCGCGGAAACTAGTCTTAAATTCTCTCCCCATCGCCCTCGTCGCGACTGCATTGAGGTTAAATGTTTCGCCCAAGTCTCCCATGGTGGTCGGAGAAAACATTCTGAAGGAGCTTCAAGTAAACAGGCTTGTATCTGCGTCATTTCATCGACTTCAATTATGATCGTTGCACACAAAAACTAAGTGCTTTATGAGCCGCGAGGTTCAAGATAAAATAGTTTACTAAGTATCAAAATAGCACTAAATATTAATTCTTTCTATACTTAAATGATAGTATTAATATGCATCTGAAATATTATATCATAGTTCCTAATCGTTAATTTTTAATGTTAAGGCTGTAGAATGTAGGTTTTTCGAGCCATGGAAACATTAAGTTTAGTTTAAATATAGGAATAGAGATGCTCATATCCCTAAAATGATGAGCTCACATTCATTTTCTCATTTGATTTTTGAATGCCAGGTATTTATTTTCCTCCTTCACGAGGCCAGAAAAACTTCTGTCCTATATCATTTGCCGACATTTCCCACTCTTATCACCTAAATTAGCTCCCCTGTACCAGTATTTCTCTGTCCAGATTTAATGTATGCATTCTCTTTAATATTTTCGCCATTGTCTTATAATCGTTGTTTCCAACTTTGACTTAATATAGAAATGAGTTCCGAGCAAATAAGAAACGAATGTCTTTCAAAACATTGGTGTGGGATGTATGATCTGGTGCTTTCCCGGCGTAGCTGATGAATGGATTCTTCTCGGGTTTCCAACCGGGTTAGAATCTCCATTATGGCCGACGTTTCGATGCCCGACTCGTGCATCGTCGTTAGGGCTGTAGACTGATTCTAACCCGGTTGGAAACCCGAGAAGAATTCATTCATTGGTATGGGAGGCTGTGAAACTGAATCGTTTTTTAATGTGGAATATTTGCTTCATTAATTGTGTGTTTCATAGAAATGTTAGTTAAAACGTTAAAAAAAATTCTCTCGAAAGGGAGAATGTAGTTTAATAATTTTGCTTTCATATAGGCATCCCAATGACCTTCATTATTCCGCCGTCAGATTCTACAAACAACTCATGTTTTGATATTGAAAATGAAAAAATCGAGGGAAAATTTTTCAATACTTTTCAGAAATTTTAATAGACTCGAATGTGTGTAAGTAGGTACAAACTTCTTTGAATGTATATTTCGTTCAATAGAAATTTGTGAGATCGCTTTTCGTAATGGTTTAGGAGGTTTGACCGGGACTGTGTGAATAATGCAAATACTAAATTCCAAATATTTGTTTAATTAAGTTACAAAATATGCAGATTATTCCACGAATATATTTTTAATCTACACTATTTAACCATAGAAGCCGATTGCAAAGCCATGTCTATGGAATTGCCACATTTTGAATGCAATACCGCAGTACTTAGCTAAAGGCTAAAAAAATGTGGTAAAATGCATCTGTTTTATTTTTAGTGCATTTTCCATGAGTTCTCGCTTCTTATTAACAGTTTTTCCTGTGTATGGCATTTTTATTAGATAGAAAAATACTATTTCTCCGTGTGTTTTTCCAATTTTCCCCAATCACGCCATGTTATTTAAAGCTCAATTTGCGAGAAAAATGGCGTCGACAGGTAACATTTTGTTATTCATATCAGATATAGGGCCATGTTTTTCTATAATTATCCAGAATATGAATAAAATATTTATTTCCTTTTACGGTGGAGCCTTTCAGTTGCAAATTCAACAATGACCTAGCAACCGCTATTTTGGAGGTAAACTTTTCTTATAATTTGTTTTGCTCATTTTGTGCCCGAGGAGGACGGTATGTTTTGTGGTAGCATGTGTAGAAAAGAACCAGTTATACGGGACTCCCCTCGCCCCTATGCCTTGTTTCGGACATCTTTTTAGTGGATGCGGGCTGTGCTCGAGAATTTACAGGAGGTTGAGAGAGAACGACGGTAAGTGTCGGCATTACTTTTTTCATAGTATCATTTTAATCCATAGATATTTCAGTTAGCTATGAGTGGCTTTGCTTGAGACGGCAAACTTTGAACCATACTTACCCACTAATCCTTGAGTGATAGGCTTTTTGCTTGCATCAATCGGCGCTATGCCGGCAAAGTATATTGAATTTAAGAACTAAATTATATTACTAAAATTGAACAAAGAAATGATAAACTGTGGTCTATAGTGACTTCTCTGTCTAAAGTAGCCGCTGAAAACCTCAAAATTGGAGCTGTGATATCTACTTAACCGCATTTTTTACAAAACGGTGTACCTCTCAAAGAGCGTTTTCATTCTCTGTTATGAATCTTAACTTTTGAAACAGGAATCGCACCTGCACCGATAACATCATATATATTTCCTCTGATAAGATTCGTGACTTCTCCGACACTCTCCTCTGTTTATCTTTAATGTTTCTTGCTGTAAGTCCTTTCGTTGTAGTTCTTAGCGTTGTGACTATCTACTTGTGGCTTGATCGCAACGGTAATTCAATTACCTGTCATCGCTGTCATTTTATTTTTCCTTTTGGGTATTAATAACATGCGTATTTGCATTTCATTTAACGCTAGTACGTAGAATGGCGCCTAATATTTTTCATCACATTTTATGCCTGGTGATGATATTGAAGTTAATATTCTTAATTTGAGTAACTTTTTTTCTATAATTTTAAATTTTGATCGCACAATGCGTCGCGCCGACTTACGGTGTCATTGTAATCATCAACTCTAACCGTCAAAACGTCTACAAGGTGATGCTAATAACATTAAAGTTTATTGATGATGAGTGCCAACGCCATGATTTTAATGTAATGAAGAATTTTTCTGGAGCAGCCGTTAGCGTCTCCTTCCTAGGCCGCTCATGCAGGCTCTATTTATAGCATCGGTCGGTAACTGGGTTCGATCTTGGTTGAGGCACATCTCAACACACGCGCTCCTGTATCAAACTACGGTGAAGCCTTGTCTACAAGCTCCTCTAATACACCAGTTTCTTCCGTGCTGTTTTTTCAAGCGGAAAAATGCAGCTCCAATGTTCTTTCGCGCGTGGTTATAAAAAAAATAATAATTATAAGAACGCCTGCTCTTCCGGAGGGTTTAATTTTAGGCTTCTGGCAAGCATCTAAGTTTTTAAGACGTGGAAGTGGCGGAAATGCCTCCTCGGGAAGTCTCTTATGAAAAATCCTTTCACATTCCCCCTTTTCTCTCGTGTTTTCATCTTTCCCTCGTCATATTTTTTTAGCCTTCGCTTGATGTTCCCGTCTGCCGGTTTCACTTGAGATCTTTGCCTCAAATCTTTATCCTTAAGGTTTTCGTCATTTTATTATATTTTTTTCGAGTAGTAGTTCCTCCCGAAAGGTGACGTCTTAACCGAAGTTACGGTGTCGTTAATTCGTTTTTAGCGTTTCATTTGTGGCAAATTCGGAGACTTGATCCCTTGCGGTGAATTACCACCTCAATTAGCAGTGCTTTGAATGGGATCTTTACAGGAACTGAAATAAGTTCCTTTTTTCTGCTAAGCCTCAATATATCATGCAAAAATATTCGTGTATATTTAAACATCGGTGGACTACTTTTCTTCCCGTAGGCAAAAAATGTCTTTTCTCTCGCTACTCGGGGATACGGAGTGTGCCCTAGTAACTTGCAGTGGAGCAAAGTGAAATAGACATCCGATTGACACCTTGACGTTTATTGGCCTTAAAAATGTTGCTCTCGGCTTGGACTTATTTAGTGTGATTGGCAGGGTTTTTGTTTTCAGTTTTGTTTGACAGTAACGGAAGAACTGAAGAGGGGTCGAATGTTTTGTTTGTACAATGTTCTAATGTGACTGACGTTTCACGATAATTCAGGAAGTTGATTGCGTGGCACCTTCTATACTTTTCCTCGCTTTTTTGCTTGTTCAGTTACGCTGTGTGTCCCAGTTTCAATAAACTGATTTTAATAAACTTACTTTTTAGTGTTTATTTTTATCAGTAACCATGTTTATTATTTTTTGGTCTATTTAATTTAATTTGTCCTTGGTGACAAGATTATGATCCCAGTAATGGTTTGTTATTTACCAACTCAGTCGTGGTATTTCTGTTAGTTGGTTGCTGCGTAGCTTTTTTCAGTGCCCTGTCTCTCCGTTTCTTGATTCTCGTCATGGAATGTCAGGATTACTCTGAGTGAAACTTCCATCAGTCATTCGTGGTTCAAATGAAATAAGCTTCTACCAAATGAATTGTTTTAGACAGCTATAAATTTAAAATCTCCATGTGTATGATGAACGTTTTAATTGAATCTCGCGCAGTTATTTTAAGCTGTAAACATTTAATCTAGTGTATTCGCTGTGAACTTCCTTTCAAAATATCACAATTTTTGTTATTTTCACGTGTAATATCATGGAAGCATTTGATTTTTAAATTTAGGATTGGTTTTTAGTGATGTGATTTTTCATTGTTTGAAGTATCCGTTAAGGAGGTTCGGTGATTTCACTCAACTTAAGAGAATCCGACGAAACTTTCTGGAAGCATTACTTATGTTGTCTTAAATCTACCTGATTTTTTTCAGAATTATTTACCGCAGATTACTTACGATATTTGATCGAGAAGTGGACAAAAATTACATGGGTTCTTATGGGAACACGAGGTATGAGTAGCTTAATTCATCAAAAAGAACCTTTTTCTAGTTAAGAATAAGAAAAACCAAAATTAAAAAAAGTATATAAAATTATTTTCATACATTATTCTATTGATGATTTAAATTATTTCTGTTTTTCTTATTCTTAACTAGAAGAAGTTCTTTTCGATGAATAAAGCTAGTCGCACCTCGCGTTCTCATAAGAACCCATGTAATTTCATGCCCACTTCCACATCAAATATCCTGAGAAATCTACGGTAAATAATTTTGAAAAAATTCAGGTAGCTTTAGGAAAACATAAGTAATGCTTCCAGCAAGTTTCGTCGAATTCTCTTAAGTTGAGTGAAACCACCGAACGTCCATAAACAAATACTTGTACGTTTTTCAGCCTTTTATTGGGGGTTGCTCAGAATGTACCAACTACTTATGCTGGCAAATGAATTCATTAGGTAAGTTGTTATGCATTAACCATCGGCAGAAGCGTTTAGAAAGAGTTAATGATTCCACTGAGCCAGTTCAATTATTTGCTTCTCTTAGTGTATGATGGGGAGACCTGGGGAGTTTACTTTATCTTCCTGTATCAAATAATAATTGTGTCTAAAGTGTAGAGAGTGACGGGGATGCGGAATTCCCCTCTGCTGCTTTCGCGCCACATAGCCTTCATTAACCTTCCGTTTGAGAATGCGTCTTCTGTTACCCACCCACATAAAAGCTTTGCTTCCTTTCACTCTCGCACATGCCTTTCATTAAATCGTAATTTGAGATCGTAGTTAAGGTATATAACCCTTCGTTATTTTCCTTAGCCTTTCCGCGGAAGCACAGCCTAAGGCGTGAGAATCATGTTGCTCACCTTTGAACTGAAAAGCCCGTTAAGGCTGAGCGCATGATTCTTTAAAAGTCGTTCATCCGAACTTTTAGAATTTCCCACTACCTTTGCCCGGTTTCGCTTAGCACGCTTTGTGTCTGTGTAGCTTATAGCTGTAATCCATGTATTTGAATGCACTACGGAATTTTATTTATCTTTATCACAGCTCTAAAAGCAGAAGATCGTAGTTGAAGAACGAGTTCTGTGTAAATATTTTAATGCTCACATCATTTGGGATCCCTGTCATGAAGTCTTGATTCAAGAATGAAAAAATGTAGTACTTATGGAATATCTGCAAAACCGCTGCGAAGAAGTTCAAATTATATTATAATTTCGGGAATATTTAGGACGGGGTACCTTGAGCTCATTTTTATGATTTTGTGGACCATCTTTTAGGGCGGTTTAAATACGTTGCTTTGGTTTAATTGTGTGTAAACGAATTTTCATAGTGTGTTTTTGAACAGATTGGAGTTTGTCCTAAAAAAAATGAAACTTATTGCCTACCCGTTTTACTGAACGTTTAGCCTGGTGTCGTAACCATATGCCCACATTTTGTCCCAATCGACTAATTAACTAGACCATGAGTACAGTAAACCTCCCATGGCCGTGTAAAACTTTAGCTATATGAATATTTCTGCCTCGAAAAACACTCGAAGAAAAGGTACTATAATGCACTTTTACAGCCTACTAAGCATTGGATAGAAGTGTTACTATTCTCAGAGTGTAAAATTGCGCATCAGACGACAGTGGAATTTTAACAGATGTCTATATATATGTCGACATCTCCTCGTTGAGAAAGAAGCCTTTGGCTTCGAAAGCTCCGGGAAAAACTTTTCTCGTGTGAGTGTTCTTTCTTAGTGTTTTATTTTATTTAGTGCGTCACAGCTAGTGACACTGGTGTATTATTATATTGTGCTACGCGCATCTTTTCCTAAGAAACTATATATATATATATATATATATATATATATATATATATATATATATATATATATATATACATATGTTAATTTTGTAGCGTGTCAGTCAGTCATTCTGTATCCATTTTGTTTATTTCTCTCTCAAGTTTTGAGCTTGAGAAATGAGATTTGGTGCATTAAATGTGGATTCTCTGTCTGAATGATTTGGTAGTAGTTTTGGATTTTTAGCAGTTGGTGGTGCAAAAAAATGCAAAAACCGGTTTTTCGGGACTCCCGGGTACACTTTTTCAGAGCGAGTCTATCTTTCTCGGGATTCCCGGGTCCACTTTCAGTGCGTTAGGGTCCCCGATAGCCGCTTTGTTAGCTTGGTTTTCCGCCTAGTCCATCTTTCTCGGGACTCCCGGGTTCACTTAAATAGGTTACAATGCAATTGCTGTTTTGGGGAAGAAAAATTATTCTGAATGTTTTTTTCATTTTTGGTATACATATACACTCATTTAGCCACATTTCCCACTGCTTCCACTTGAGTAGTACAAAAAAAAGGATAAACACCGAGTTTACCTCAAGAGCACACCTGACAGAGACTGCCTGCTAAGCTGGCAGCAGGTCTGCTTGTATAATAATGAAGACCGTAAAAAACGAAAAAGCGCTAACGAGTTATACCGACTGTGTGCACGGCTTTTTTCAATACCCTGCCTGTCTTCTAGGCGTTGTTGTTCGGTATTTTATGTGCATTGATGAATGCCCTTGTATTTATATATTCACTTAGGTAATTTAGTTATAAGTCTGTAAACAATGCTCATTGTTCTTGTGTTTTTACATTATTTTCTGATGGATCATTAACTCATTAATATGCCTCTTTATGGCCACTTACGCAAGAGTTTTTGTGACATTTGAACATTTATTTGGTTAATAAATACACCTTTGTAAGTTTTCTCTTTTAGATTAAGCTTCGTAGGCCGCATATGCCGTTCGATTAGTTTAGGATCTTGCGGTAATCTATTTTAAACTCGGCGTAGCCCATTTAGAATTTTAGGACGCGAAGTTCTCATCGCAATAGCGCAGCGAATAAAGAGATGTCTTAATCTGCATGCCTTCGTGATTATTTCATCCCATAGTGGTGGCTTTGCAATTAGTGAGAAGTCTATTCTAATTATCAGCTGCATTCCGAAGTTTGGTTTGGGGCAGCCCTCATCTATATTTTTGACTCAGTTAACCTCTTCATTTCATAATTGGCTTAAAAAATGGGTACATCTTAATTTGATTAATGCGTGGTGCATTGCACATGTTACTCTGTTGACTGAAGATTCTAGATTGAGAATAATATAAAATCATTACACACGGTTACGATTAATATTTCGTCTCGATTTTACTTTCAATAATTCACGTTGATAGACGCATTAATTTATTTTTAAATATTGTGTTTGCTCCCGGAATATTTTGGCAGGATTAAATATTTTTATAAGTATACCAGGTAGTTACTTAGACGCTAATAGCATTAGTTTTTGATCCTATTAAGTTTTGTTGACTACAATCAATTAATCTATTCAAATATTCTTGGGGTTTTTGGTCAGTTCAATTAAATTAATTAATTGAATGGAACAAACACCTCAAGAATGTTTGTATAGGTTTTTTTCTAGTTCAACCCGGAAACTCTGTTTCCGGGTTGAAAACCGTGTTTCAATGGCTGAACCGGGTTTCAAACCGTCGCACAGTGGGCCCAAATCGAAAATCGCCGGACAAAAGTCCAAAATTGCTTTTTTTGAGATATCGACTTGAAACTTGGCGTATATACACACAAATGATTGTTGATTATGAAATGGTAAAACATTTCTCAAAGGTCTTTCCCGTTACTTAGATACAGAGGCTCAAACACGACCAAATTTCCAAAAAAGCGCCCGCACTCATTTTTCTTCGAAAATCTTAAAAGTTGAGCAGATATAGGAGTAATGAAAGGAGAGAAAGGAAAGGACGCGTCGAGCTGTTATCGCACCGCGCAACCCTTAGGTCGCGGATACGAATCTCGCCTTGGGCGTAAATATTGTCTTAAGAATTATAGATCTTAGGTTAAAGGTGGTGAGATAATCTTTGAAATCTCATAACCTTTTACCTGCGTCTTTTAATGAGTAATGATGAATAAGTAGATTTTACCACCCAAATAATAACATTCAATTTTACAACTACTTTTAGAATCGAACTTAGTCGTTAATTAAGTATTATCATTTAAATTTCGATGCTGAACATGCTTAACATTTAGCTTTCGATGTTCAAGACACTTTCAGTTTCTTTGAAAACCTTGATGAAATGAAGCTGCGTTTCCGATATGAGTGAATGCTTGCTTGTGAGTGAATTTTCACTTTGTTTCGGTGGCTTGCCATTCATCATCTTGAGGCAATAATCTATACCTGTAAAACTGAAATTCTGTTTGTTTTAACGCTATAGATTACCAAACTTCTTGGTGGATTTTAACAAAATTTTACTGAATCGTGAAATTACATGTAATTATTTCAGTGTAATACATCTATCTCATTATTCATCATTGCGGAACAATTCCACTGCTGGAGCCCTGACACTATATGAGCTATCCAAGTCTGTTGCTATTGTATATTTCCATCCATTGACTTTTTTCACTCGCCGTCGTCCTCCTCCAGTGAAAAAAGCCTCTTACTCATCGCATATTCGCCGCATATCGCCGCCTTCGCCTTGTATACCCATAGCAGCACGCCAGCCGGCCTGATCGTCGAAGAGGGTGTCCCTAGGTGATATGCGTTCCCTGGGTGGCGGCGTGGTCCCCGAGGGCCAGTCTGCGGCGCGGTGTTGGTCGCGGCTGATGCTTCGCCCTCCGCCGGGAATTCTTTTGCACACTTGACGCTCGATGTGATCACAATAGGGGTGGTGGATGTTTCCATCGCCGACACCGGTGACTTTCAACAGGGGCGATACGCGCCGCTCCGTGGGGAACATGGAATTTTGTGGAGGCGTATTTCTGGTGATACAGTGACGGTTTCGTGCTATGTATGTTTCTTTAAACCCTGGACTTGATTTTGGCTATGTTCGCTTACATCAAATGAAGCAGTGTTTCCGATATGAGTGAATGCTTGCTTGTGAGCGAGTTTGCACAATGTTTTGGTGGCTTCTCATTCGTAATCTTGGGGCAACAATCTGTATATCTGTAAAACTGAAATTCTGTTTGTTTGAACGCTATAGATTTTCAAACCTCTTGGTGAATTGAAACAAAAGTTTACAGAAAGATTCCTTAGGGCCTAGAAGAATTAATAGGCTACATTATAAAGGCCCAAGGTTTTCTATGTGGGCAATTTTTTAAACTTATTTTACTTCCGTAAGGAAGGCCTTGGATTCGGTGCGAAGGTTTCTATTTTACCTTTTAAATTACTTGCACTCATAATATTGGCTTGGAATTGTCTTCGTATCGGGTGAATGAAAGATCAAATTTTATAATTCAAATCATGTATTCGATTTTCGCATACGCTCAGATTTTTCGTAAAATTTTAATATTTGCCTCCAAAATTATTCATTTTATCACTGCTTCAGCAGTAGAATCTGTTATATTCTTAGTTGTCGCAGCATAGACTTGGAATGGGAACTTATGCCCCTGGCACGTATGCCTCCGTTGAATTAATTAATATTACCGGAAACAGGGATATTTTAGTTGGGATATTTTTCGCTGCAACACCTCCATTTGTGGTTAATGACTGCTACATCGCACATGCGTTTTGCACGTCATATTTGGAGGGTTCTTTTAATCCAATGCTCCATTTATTTTCTTTCCGTTGAAATTCAACGGGCGCCATCTTCTATTAAAAAATGAAACATGTATTTTCTTAATTTTCGCCTTAAAAACCGAGAGAATAGCTGGGTTTACAACAATGGAAACAGGAAGGTAAAGCCTAACGTTATTCACTTTCCCTTGCTTTTTGACAGGTGCTTGAGCACGTGTATGCACATTTGGCCTTCAAATCAGAGTTATAGCACGGGAAGTTTCCGTCCCACGTCTACGTGGAAGACCTTCTCTATCGGGATTATATATTTGCCACGCAAATTTTTATCATCAGACTTGTTTCATTTTAAAACCTATCATTGGCTTGAACGTTTATCACTTCTTTTTTTTCTCAAATTTCTTACTGTTATAGATGAATCGGCATGTTACGTAAGAATTCGTTATTCGCTAGCTGGTTTTCCGAATCGATGAGTATGTGATAGAGAATATTATGTTAAATAACCTCTTGCTAAATGTGTTTTCAAATGTATCGATCACTACCCTCAACCCAGGCTATGGGTGTACTGGTACATTGAAAGATTTAATGTTTTAAGCCTTACGTTGCAAATTCAAAGAACTGCGGAACTGGCCGCGCAGTAACTTTAACAGAGTCACCCGCTGTTGGTTACACAATTGTGTGAAATTCACAGTTAATAAATCATTCGCCTGGACTGGGATTCGAACCCAGACCCCCCGATTTCGCCTGACGACGCTAATGACGCCTGCGTAGCACTCGCAACTAGCAACTGGTAGAGCACACGGCGCGAAATTGGGGGGTCTGGGTTCGAATCCCAGTCCAGGCGAATTATTTTTTCACTTTGAATTTCACACAATTGCCTTACGTTGTAGTTAAGATCCATTCCTGATGTTTTTTCCCTCGGTTATCATCCTGATAATAATTTTAAATATAATTATCTGAAGGAATTGAAAGCTACTTTTTAAATGATAAAATTAAGTGTTGCTTCATAGAAATTGGTATATTCTCCATCCATAGTAGCAAAATATCCGGTATATGTATTTTTATTTCGCTTTTTTCATACTATTTTATCTTCTGATGTTCTGTTCACTAAATGCATTTTTCTTTATACATCATATCTCCTTTCCTGGTAAAAACATTGCTTCTACTGAATTAATTTCGGTATATGGCAACGCTATTTTACAAGTCCTGTTTCGAATTAATCTTCTGTATACGTAGAGCAAAAATTTAGGATTATGCTTGGCGAGTGATTTAGACACAAAGCGTGCTCTTTTATGGCAATATTTTACTACTATCTTTATTGCTCTCAAAAACTTTCATGAAGTTCTGATCCGACGTTTTTTAATCTCTTTTAAGCTTTATGTGGCCTATTTACAACTACAGTATTGCGAACTTATTGGTTTTTATCCCTTTAAAAACAAATACCTACATCAGTCACTTCGTAAAACCCAAAAAATGTAACGCCCATCTCTTTGATGGCTAGTTCATTTCCAAAAAAATATTGAAGCCTTTTATTGATCTCTGGCAATACTCCTCTGTTTTATTGCGAACTAGAGGATAAAGATCTTCTTTGTCATTTCTCTTTGAATGTGGGATTGGAAAACTGTGAGCTCCCTCACCATTGTCGTATTTATTTGTGGGCGAGGTGGGAATGCCAGTTAATCCGTTTCATTTGATCCAATCAATTCCCTTTGCAGCGACATTACTTTAGGTTGTTTAATGTTTCAAGCCGTTTCGCTGTATTTGAGCCTCCTGAACTCGGCAAATCGGTCGTTGAATGAAATTTTCCAATGTCCAAATGTTCCAAATCCGTGTTCCAATATCGAAATCGAGTTTCTTCACATGGTTTTAGCAAACTAATTACTTCGGCTAATGGATATTTGCATTAATTAAGTGCTTCTACGTGCGTGCGTAATATTTAAAGTAAAGAAGTTCCATTTCGATTCTGCGATGACAACGATTTCCTCTCGTGTTAGCGATTTTATTCTCCCGAACAGGAGCTTTCCATAGAGTTTTTCTGTATGCGCAGAATACGGTGATGTTCAAATTTCTTTTCGATTAAGCTTCGCCTCTGAATTCATTGTTGGAATTAAATCCTTATTTGACGTGTGGAGGTACACGTTTAGCATTATCCATTATCCAGTTGCGCATGTTTCATGCGTATAAAGATGAAATTTTTACGTTCAAAATAATTTTTGGTCTCGTTTGCGGCGGGATATTGTCCTCGCTTGTTGAGGTCGTGGATTCGAATGCCACTGGAGTGGGTTTTTCGTGGGTGATGATAATTTTTTTGGTATTTTTTATATGAAGTAGCAGTACCTGTATGAGTCCTACGAAGATTTGGAGAGAAAAGAAGTATGATTGAACATACTTATTAGAAGAAGAATGCAACGCAAGTCACTGAAACTTGACGTCGCGAGTGAATTGACTGCAATTGGTGGGTGGAAACGAGAGAAAAATGACAACAACCTTAGCCAGTTTGATTAACTTCCAGCAACAGCATTTATATAACCACAATTAACAATAGAAAACAAGCCTGTAGGCTAAATACTGTTAACTTGGTGTATACAAGACGAACACAAGTCACAACTGGAACCATGCAGATACGTCCTTCTCCGACTGTGGTCAGGTTCAAAGAGAGCTAGTCTGTTCACGGTACACTTTGTCAATGCAGGAGGGGAATCAGCTGACCAGTGGATGAGTGGGGAGAGTAGGGGAGATGCTATCACACTTTGGATTGATGAGAATGTTCACAGGTCGACTTGAAAGTGGAAAAATATGTCAGCACCAGCGCGGACCGAATAAAAGCAGGGTGCTTGCAGGAATCGCGATGACCCGAGCGTTCGCACTGACCAGAGCAGATCGCGGCACTTGTCTCATCGCTTTCTGGCATTAGCCTCCGAGGATTTTCGAGCCTCGAGGTTTCGAGGAGGGAAAATTGGCACAAGAAGAGACGCACTTGTGACACAGTAGCCTATTGCAAACAATAATGAATGGGGAAACGAACAGGAAGAATTACATAGGAAGACCATGAATGGAATGCATCAGGCAAATAATAAAGGGCGCCACAGTTAAGAACTACGATGAATGTAGCGGTTTGCTGATAGGAGAGTGGAGTGGAGAGCTGCAGCAAACCAATCTTCGGGACTGATGATGATCATTGAGTAATCTGCTGTCAACATATATCAAAAGATGAGCTCAATAAAATCGAAGATTGTTTTGTCATCTTTCTTCTTGAGCTATCCTTCTGTCTTATTATAGGTTCGCTACTGTTTCACTCTTTTACAAGTTTCTGTGTTCGTATTTTTAACTTTTCTATTATTTTATTTATTATATTTCTCAGTGTGAACATATGCGTAGTTGTTTTATTTAGAGAACACGTCATTGGCCGATGCAATTTGGAAATCATAATATGCCTGCTGGGCCTTTCTGTTAGGTTCGATATTGAGAGCCGCCGAGTTAATCCGGAATAGTCTGCAGTTAATATCGACAGTCAATAGACGAATCTTATACGTGCAACGACCTCTCTAGTGAGCGCCATAAATGGAAACGGTTTTCTTCTTTCTATTTGCACCATTCTTCAATCTACGCCGTTTACGGGTACTTTATCTCCGGTGGCAAGAACGGATATTGTCTCAGCATCATCGCTCTGGAGGTCCTTAACCCAGGACTTGTGTGTATTTTTTGCGATCATAGTTCTGCAGCTGGCTCTAGAATCCGGAAATACTGATGGCGCAAAACTTGTAGAACCGTGATCTTGGTTTCGCCTACCGTCTCGTTATCTAGTAATGGGTGAAGTAATCGCAGACACATTACCTATGTGGAACCGTTACCGCGTCCCTGGTCTCCGTATTTCTTAACCTTACTTTTCGTAGAGTCAATGGACAACTCTGGTGTGTTCCAAAACCCGCCGGAGTCTCTATAGATAGACTCACTTGTAATATAAATCGTCGGGTCCTATCCACCACTTTTCGCTTCTAGTGGGTTTCTTCCACATCCTCGACTACGAGAGTAACGTTCACGAGGCCTTTCTTCAAGAATAACGTCGATCATGGGCTGTCCAGAACACGTGCTGATAATCGATAATCTTTCCCCGATGGAAGACCTTTCTGCATGACGTAGCTGCGGGAAACATACCTCTACTTCTTCTCTAATACGCCGAATATGTTTACGATACATCCATCAATATATGACTTTTTCGCGTAATCCTCAACCCCCAAGCACGTAACCCTTTAGGAACATCTGTAAGAGGAGATATTTTGTTGAAAAAATGACCTTCACCTCGATATTTTTGTTTTTATTGATTCATAAAAATTTCCTGGTGATGTGTAAGTGACCTGCATGAATAAGGTAGATATAAATACTACCTTACCGTAGAAAACGCAATATTTGTTAAATTACTCCTTTATGGTCTGAATCTGCTGAAATGATCAAATAACACCACGTTTTGACTCTAATGTGTTAAGTATAGTTAATGGCCGTAATTATTGTTTTATAAAGTTGATATGTATAGCAGAATGTTCTCGATTACGATAGTTCTTCTTCTTCTTCCTTCCAGGTTTAGACTTTAAGCCTGTTCCGGCTTCACTTTACCATCCCGTCCTTGGTCTTCCGACGCTTCTTTTACCTATTGGCTTATATTCCAAAGCCTGCTTAGGATATCTTTCCTTAGGCATTCGTAATACATGCTCTTTCCACCTATTTTTGTATTCTGCTAATTCTTCCGATATCGGCTCAACACCTAGTTCCTCTCTTTTAGCTGTGTTCCTTACTTTATCTATGTTTGTACAGGTACACCCTTTAACTGCTCGAAGAAATTTCATTTCTGATGATTGTATTTGCTTCAGTTCTGTTTGTTTTATTGTCGAACATTCTGACCCATACAACACAGTAGGAACAGTCATCACTTTATAAAATATTATCTGGTATCTTTTCTTGTTTTACCTTTTAAATTTCTTCTTATCGTCCCACATATCCTCTGGAATACATTAATTTTATCTGTGTTATATTTGTCCTCGTCGTACGTTATATCACATCCTAAATATTGAAAATGGGATACCTGTTCCAGTACCTGGTTTTCTATGACAATTTTTGTTCTTATCGGGTTGCTACCTAAAAGTGCCATTGTTTTAGTTTTAGCTTTTGAGATTTTAAGGTTATACATGTTATCCAGTTGTTGTAATTTGTGAACAGCCATTTGCAATTTTTCTTCTCTGTCTTGTATGATAACTTGGTCATCGGCGAATAACATCGTATTTAAGTACTCAGAAGGTTCCAATTCTATGCCTGGTGCTACATTATATTCCTTCCATCTCCTTAGGAGGTCATCTATGTATACATTAAACAAAGTAGGTGACACACTACAGCCCTGCCTAACGCCTCACGATAGTATTAGTGATAAAAATTTTAAGGTGAATATTACATATGGTGCGGCCATCTTTTACTTTGTAATTATCACCTAAATCTTTTTGTATATCATAATTTCGAATAATTATATAGGCAATGATGGTTTTACCTCAAATAACGTTCCTTTTCTGCCAATGCCAAATATAAAACATAGAAAATATCTTGCTATCCACTTTGAGTATGCCATCTGGGGATTGAAGTTTTAACGGCAAGTAAAGCCACGAATTGATTGATTGAATGCTTGATTGATAATTATGCATCCAGAACAGTGGCAGTAATTGTGAGGAAAGCTTAGGAATAATTAATGCTTCTCTCTGCATCGGCTTGTGCATTCATATGGGAGACAATTGAGTTCGAATCATTAATATGGCAGAACACATCACTCCAGAAACCTATTTGTCGATTTGTTTTCCAGCGAAGTTGCGCGCCTGATCATAATTTGTTTGTTAAACCTACACCTTTTTTAATCTCATTTCCAATTGTTTTCATGTTTTTTACCTGCCATAAAAAGTTGCCATTTTTTTTCTTCAAAATGTTAGTTTGCTTATTTTAATTCGTTTCTCTTCTCTCCGCATTCTATGGCTAAAGCAATTCCTAGTGAAATATACATTTCTTGAATATTCCGTTTTTTATCTGGTTATGGCGTTTTTTACGCGTTCATATATTTTCATGTTTGCCGTATTAATTAAGCTTCATATTCACATGAATAGCATATTTAATAATCCACATTGACTTTTTTTGCCGTCTGTATAGCCTAAGGACCTGATTAGCTAATCTTGGCTGGTTATCTGGAACAATCAGAATTAACATTGGTGCTGTAACAAGGGTCAAAGCCTTGGTGGTGAACAACTCTCATAGACTGCCCCTGGATTGGCAGTCGAGGACTTAATCTGCACCCTCCTCTTTCTCCTAGTAATATCTCAGTGTCTAATATCCATTTAAAGTGACAATTTGCTTCTAATTAATTTAGTTTGCGCTTAGTATTTGCCTCGTTATAAAAACATTGTCGTTCGAAGGTCTTAGGATCCAATTATGCTTTGAGCGATATCGCGTTGGAAAATATTCAGTGTATGCGAGCAAAAGCTTTCCGTATCGGTGATTAAGGTCGGGGTCCCTTCTTGAGGGCGTTGCTTATTATTCCCGCTGAATTCGTTCGTTGCCAGTTCGGAAATCGAAACGACTCGAGGCCTCGTTTAATGTTCTATAGTAATAACCATTTTAGCACAATGAACTTTAAAGTACCCATCTTCCCTGGAGCCTTAAAGTATGTATAGCTGTTTCATTTCATGTGCATTAGCCAGTTCAAAGTTAATTTTCGTTTACGAATGTAGTATTATTAAAGCAAAAAGCTCACATGATTAAAATAATTATTTACTTCAAGGAATAGCGACTCAATTTCCCGTTCGTAAACCTCTCAGCATTTTTTATCGTGCAGGTATTACACATATTTCCTAGCACTAGATACTAGTGGAAGAATTGCTCCAAATAATTATAAATCAACCTCCTTTTCTTAAATTCCTTTGAATTTGTCCCGTTTAATTAATGTGAAATTTGCTTAAATTATGAGATTCCCTAGACGGTTGGAAGGATTAAGTACTCCAAAATTTTCGGTAGTGTTTTGAGATTTGAGACTCAACGTTTAGGAATTAAAGGAAGAGCGGTTCAATAAAGCGTCTCTATAGGAAGTGGAGTAAATTCTAAGAGTACGCTTCGCAAGCATAAGAAAAGTTCTGAGATAGATTCCATTAGCTCAACCCGCTTCGGTTCTCAAGAAATCTTTTGGAGGAAAATATTTGAAAGCACCAGAATGAAATGTGAGTTCCCTCGAAGAAGAACCGTGATAGTTACGAAAATGAAAGCTTTATAAGCAAGCTATATGGAAAGAAATTCGCTTCATTTCATGTCTACAAAAAAAAACTAATGGCTGATACTGACATTTTACTCGCAAAACTTTATGAAAACTGTGAATCTCTTTTTAATCCTCATTAATAAAGGCTCATTATCTTTGATAAAGTTCGGTGTCTGATGGGTGCCGCCGTTTATATGTTTTCTTCGTGTCATTATCACTTGTCTTATCATTTAATGTATGAATTGTTAGATATTGCAGAGCAGGAAAGTGGGCTGATGGGAGAATTTCGACTGAGGCAGCAGGATGTTCTGACGGAAGATAAAAGTCATAGGTACTGTGAAGTTCATTTTGTGTTGAAGAAGGCTATAGAGGGGGGAATGGTGGATTAGCACAGTTAAGGAAATTTTAACGATTTGAATGGAGGAAGAATGGGCGAATATTTTAAAAACGATTTGATGTTGTAACTATTGATATTTTTGGAAGCAAAAATTGGTAAAATTCTGCTCGATATTGGGACAATTATAGGCAGGACTGTCGTAAGACATGCCATTCATTTAATGGAATACCAATGATCATGAGAGACTACAACGTCAGGTTGTCAGTTTGCGCAGTGTTTTTTTCTCTCTCCGACGATTCTGATGGTCCGTATCCCCCTGAGATCCCGATAAGCCATTGGCTTGTCTTGCAGTTTCTCAGGGGCCAAACCACCAGAACTTGACAAACACCCATGCCCTGGGCAAGCTTATAACAGTCCCAGGCGGGACTCGAACCCGCGACCCTCGCATTTGCAGGTGAGGACTTTACTCCGCTGCCACCGGGGCCGGCGCCATACAACACAAACATCGCTTGCCTTTCAGCGCCTTATTCCACCTCGCTTTCACCCTTTCGGCGACCTTGTAGACCCGCCAGACATCCCGCCGCCCCGTGGGTGAGAGGTGCGTCGGGGTTATTCGATTATCTCGCAGAATGATTATGTTTGTCCAATTTTATCCGAGTAGTTTGTGGTTCCGTGCTAATTCTCCGTCGACCGCCTTCATCCCCTATCGATCGATGTGGCCTCTTGGGAAGGTGAAAAGTGCAATGGGCTTCAATAGAGGGTAGTGTGAGGTGTTTGGTCTCCCCCGCCACGTTGCCGGCAGCTGTTGTTGTTGCTGGGTTTATGACTGGTCGCGCCCCCGCATATGGCGAGCCTGCGTATCCCGTATCTTCGCGGCCGAAGCGTCGATCTTGATTCCGCGTTGCCGGGGCGAAAATGGTGCTTGTAAATCTGTGATTTCGCATCGGTGGCTCGTGGGCATACTGGGGCCTTTTAGCGAGTAGTGTGGGGACGAGATAATGCAGCCCGTCGTCGTAGTTCGTTCCGACGCGTGCCCGTTAGCAATGCGATAATTTTCGCAGCCGTTTACGACTGATCATTGTTTAAGTTATAGTTTAATCGTCGGCTAACCAATGTCGTGAGCATTGAGTATGAGTGCAGGCGCTTATTCTTCCGTCAGTTTATTGCTTGATGAAACTGGCCTATCTACTATTATTGGTAGCGGAAGTGTGCTCTCAGAGCGACGAGTAAAATTAAGATAGAGCTATCAGGACAGCAACTGTGGACGTGCCAGGGAGGTAACTATGGGAAAGTGAATGATTACAGTACTCAGCGCAAGTGTGGGCCGTTTTCTGTCGTGTTATCGCAGAATATGTGTACTCACGCAGTCGGACACGAATAAAGTATTCACAATTAAACGCCGCAGGCCGACGTATTAAACAGTTGACGAGAGAACGTGTTTCCATCCTCTCAGTGTAAAACGTAGTCCAAGTTATTCCTTTTAACCGAGAAGGTACCTTTTAACCTCCTTTCTTCTAACCCGGTGAGTAGTGCTTTTTCCATCTATTCAACAGACTTTTTGATTGCATCCCGTCTGGATGTTACGGTTTGATCTTTTCAGTATGAATTGAACTATGAACACAATGTTATTGATGATTTCAGAGCAATTTAAGTCGACCCCACCACCATTTAGAAGAATTCGGTCCTCGTATGCGCTAAATTTTGTTTTTGTGGTGTAAATGTGTGTATCGTTGATCGACAATGTCCCAAGTTAGAATTCCAATTATTCATACGATTCTTCCCGCACTCTATGCTCTGACCCTTGGATGGCCACCTCATAGAGAGTTTAAAGGAATGGTTCTGTTAATTGCACCTTCTAAGACAGTTTATTCTTTGCTTCATTAGACACTCCCTTAGCCTATCCTCTTAATATTTCAGTTCCTCAGAGGAATTCCCTCTTTTCAAATGACGAGAGGGGAGAAATGCGCAGAAAGTCAGCGTGAAAGGATTGTGGCCGGACGTATAATCAGTCATGATACTAACTACAAATAACCGTTGATGTACTGAATGAGGGCTGATTATTTTTAGCATACCAAGATAAGCTCTACCAAAACAAAATTTTAGAGCGTGTAATGAAATATGAAAGCGTATGTCAATGGTTAATTCTTATTTTAAGTTTAACACAAAAAGAAACTTTTCGTGTATATTTTGTATTTTTTTTGGTAAAACTATTTGAAATATTAATAGAAGGGCTTTTTTGACTTATGGCTTTTGTTTAAGCCTTTTACTGTAGGTAATTAGAATTCCATCATACGTTTAGGAGTTGCTTCCGGGAAGTTCAGTATTAGAAATCGGAATTGTATTTTCAGTAATATAAATTCGTAGACAACTTAAGATCCGTGCAGGAATATGTGGACCTTGAAATAATGTTCTTCTCTAGAAACAATGCCATTCCTCCAGCAATTGAGCTAGGGGGGAATGAAAAATGTACTTCTCATACAGTCTGCTCCTTATCTGTTTCCATTCCCTGAGACCACCTTCGCGGGGGCCTTGCCACTCATCCGATACAGACCATGACGGCACTTGTGCTTGTGATAATGGCATTTTTATCCTATGTTGTGTCTTCGCAAGCTTTTCCCCATTACTGTCAATGTTTTTAGTGCCATTTAATACCGGCGGGTATTGCCGCAGGTCCTCACGAGAGTTACTCGGCCGAGATTTCACAATGGCCGAATATTTTTCTTTTCTCTTTTTCAGCCTTCAGGTAGATTCAAACCGCTCCGAGTTGAGGCGTTATTACTCGCTTGTATTGCTGCCCATTAAACTGAGAGAGGAGTGGTCATTAAAAGGAAAAGATTTAGAGAACCACATCATACGGAAAACGGAGGAAAGAGATTGTGTTTCACCCGTGGATTCCTTGCTCTCTCTTGAGGCTGTTGATGGAATACTGTAGCGTGCTCTAATCGTTAATGTAACCTTGCTGCCATAAAAAGGATTTGCAATTTCCATCTAGTGATATTAATGGTTGGCTTTTGGATTCATCCAATCTAAAGACGGTCTTGCGTTGTGTTTTTCTACTCCAAGCGAGCAATTCATGCGTTCCCGTTCTGGGGATGTTGAAAAATTATCGATTCTAAGAACCATAACTCATTTTATAAAGTTCGGAAAATGAATTTTTTGCATTTAACATAGTAGATTGACTATTATTCATTGGTGCAAGGACAATAAATATGGGTCAATGATCTGTGATGAAGCATATCATTACCGGCTGTCCCTTCCTATTCTTTACTCTATAGTCCTTGAAACTATTGTTATGCTTGGCATGCGGTCTTTTCATTTGCATGCATATTATTTGTAATGAGGCTTTGGACCACTTAAAATAGGATCTTTTATTTTTCTTGCATTAACCTACTGTGTATGTATTAATTATTTCATCTAATGTTTTATATTTTTTTCTGAATGAAATGTACGTAGGTGCCTATAACATACGATAAACACGCCGGATTTAAATGCATAGGTGATATTTCGATTTTATATTGTAACACGCCATTTTGGCCGTGTTGGCATAAGTATACGATTAAGGACGCCATTGTGTATATTTTGGGAACACGTGCTACCGCGAGGCAACAATATCGTCTATGTTATGAAAACAACTTTAAACAATACCATTTTCTGTTTACGTAAACAAACTTATAATAATGAAAGGGGAATAGCCTATCAGATACGAGAGAAGGGGAGAAAACCTGGAATGTTCTAGAACATACAGGAGGGGAGATGAGATAGTATAAAAGGGATTGTCAAACAAGGAACGAGGCTGCTTCTTCTTCTGCTTCTTCTTAACAAGGGAGTCACAAGAGACGTTTATCGAGTGAAAGTCATACGAGAGTTTTTGCAGTGATAATTTGCCGGGAGTAAGCAGCTTTGGACAGCAATTACCAACGCCAGTGTCCTGTGTTAAGGAAGGATCCAGGAATCCGATAAACAGATACTGGGGCATAGAGTATCGGGAATTCACTTTGTACAATATCCGGTGAAGTAGAACAAACATTATAAATTAATACGAATATATTTGAGAAGGGAACATATATTGATTAATTGAGTAACTAAAGTGAATTTGTTTCATAATTGAAGAATAAAAGGGTTATTATAAATATATGTACTGTTCAAGTGTATCATTTTTGTGCATGAATTAATCCATTAACCTTTGCCGCCAAGGATTACCGAAGGAACGGATCTCTCTCAAGGTAAGAAGTGATAAAGTGAAGGGTACCTTTTGTGTGTCGGGCTGATACAAGTATATAACGTCGCGTGTTTAGGACCGCGCGAAAGAATAATTATTAGAACCCCTGTGATAAGGAAATTGATAAGGGGGGGGCTAGTACAATATTTTATGAGATTTGTCTTCTCAATTTCTCCTCCGTGTAACAACTGTTGTTCCATGTCTAGGACTTAATTAGATCCGTGGCCGTATCAATAGTTGCCCCCTAAAAGTCGCTTTTAAGGGTTAAAGGTTGAATCTCTTCCTCAGACCGTCACTGGTTACGTCGTAAGATTTCCCTCATTTCACTTTCGACCCCGTCCTTTGTGGCGTTCCCTGCCCCTCTCCGCGTCTCCCTATAAGGCGCCTGCCCCTATCCTCTCCTCCTATTCTCATCCCGCCCTCGCCCCTGCTCGAACCCCTCCGCGGAGCAAGATACTACTCTCGGCGCTTACTTCCTCGGGCCATAAAACTCGACACTGCACTCCAGGCGGTCCTTGGACTTTCTCCGCCTAAGAAGAAGAAGAAGAAGGATGCCCGCCTGCGTGTGTTCGGATGGACCTTGAGGAGAGATGGCGGGCCATTTTGATGTATTGGCCTTTCCAGTGTGTCCCGATTCACGCTCCAGGGGAGGCCTCAAGTCCCTCTTTATCGCAGTTTTTTTCTTCTCTCTTCTCCTCACCGTGAAGCGTTTTGGGCCGCAAGGTGTTCCAAGTTTCTAAATCGCAGCGCGAGTTAAATTTTGCGTCGAAAAACATTCGATGCATCGTGTGTATAGTATTTCATCGCATACTTCTGTATCGCCTTCTGACAATAGATATGGTTAAGAAGGACCTAGTTTGTACATGCAATAAATACACCCATTAGAATCCTCACTTAGGCCAGGACTAAGTAAACATTTCTCAGTAATACATGAAATATCTGATTGCGGCTATCAGGCACTACGTCAAAATACATTACAGCTTTATCCTATCCCTGTTCAAATTCTTTCTCCCATCCTTTTTAATGGATTATGCCCCTAACACCCTCTGCCGCATGCCCCAGTTGCGAAACGCAGGGTAGTACCTACGTGGTACCCAGCATTACATAGATCGCATTACATCTATTCTTACAGTTACTTGTCACTTCCTTATTTATTTCATTATTTATTTGCTTTGTTGATTGTTATCGTTTTACTTTCCATGACCTGAGGGTGGTTTTGTGGGTTCTCACCGTCCGAGGGACAATTTCCGGGTCGATATCCTACACCTGTCTAATGTTAGAACATGTTTAATGCCAAAGAACACTCATACCCTGGAGATACGATAGCCTAAAGCGGTGTCCGCGGGTTGTGCCTGTTTTTATTTTTTAAATTGTTTTGTTGTTATGTATTCTACGTGTATTAGCTATTTCCGCATTAATTGTGATGGTAAGAGTGGATTTTCAAGTAAAAGAGACGTTTGGTTCCGATCTGTGGAATATAATAAGTGACTTAAGGATTCAGAACGTGCGTTCGGCACGAGGTTCCTCTGAATGTGAAAATGATGACAGTGAGCATTTTGCATTCAGCTGCCAGAAATGGGCAAGCAATGTTATATGTCAGAAGCTCGTATGGGATATCGCTCAATTTTAACTCTCAATCAAATTATACACTAACAATAATTATTATGTATTATTTTATGAAATAATGTTTTTAACTGAATGGTATATATCGCTTTGTATCGCATTACCCCTTAATCCAATGTACTGAGTGTGCCGGATGATCAATAGCAGTGCGATATCTCCGGAATGTTGCATATTTCAGTCGATGCTACGGAACATCGCACCACAGCTCAAGCAGTATCGAACTTCCTAGGGTAGGAGGAGGAAATGGCTGACGGGCTTGGCTCCCTGCAACCCCCCTTCCCTCCGTTTTCCCTCCAGTCACCGCCCCCAAAGACCCCTTTCTGGGCCCCCGGGGACTTGCGGTGGCGGAGAGCGTATTCTGCGCGTCATTCAGAGTCCCACGGGGGCCGTCCTGGGGACCCCGCCTCCGAACGCAAATCTTACGGTCTCCTCCCGATTTTTTTCACCCTCCGCCTCTTTTCCCTTCCACGCTGAGAGGGATACGTTAATCTGATGCGAAAGGTTACTCTCATGTGATGCCGTGTCGGGATATAAGTCCTCCAAGTCCTACCGTGTCCGTGCCTGGATATTTTTTGCTCCTTTCCTCAGATATTTCATCCACTAGAGTTCCCTGCGAGCTACCTCAAGGGTGTGTGGCAGAGGGTGGGTTTTCACTAACATGCACTGCACTATATTCTCCAAATGTACTTCGAGTATATATATCCATTAGGTAAGATCCTCAAATACGTGTCAGGTGGTGAGTTTTCACCAACATCCACTATGCAAGTAACCGTAAGCATTAACGAATTTTGCAGCTACATAAATGCATAGAGGTACAAAAGTTATACGGGAAGCATGCGAGAGGAGCTGTTTGTACTATGTTGCATATTTAGTTTTTAGTATGCAGCAAATTAAGTAAATTTCTTTTGATGCAAGTGGTGATAATCTGGCGTCAGCATTCGCCGCCCGGTCTTTACAGACAATTCCGCAGAGTCCTTAGTGTTAAATCCTCCTGGTGAACGGAGTAATTCACTAGAAGATATCTCCTCATTGCAGCCGAGTTGGGACGGGGATTCCACTTAAATATCTCCACTATAACCGAGATGCTAGCCGCGGCTCTGGAAATGGGAAGGCAGTTCTTTAGTCACAGCGTTGAAGTTATCATGAATCATTACGTAAAACAACGCTTATACAGAAAGTCCCCAGATCAGCGAAAGCGGAATGTTCTCCACTGTTGCTAAAACGTTGTTAACCTTCGATGAGTTTCGGATAAAATTTAAAATTTCACTTAAATTTAGAACCATTGCACAGAATTAAATTCTAATTCCCTGGAAAAAAACTCATCACCCTTGAATGTTAGATAGATACGATGATCTGATTTTCATCATGTGGGGCTGCTCCTTATTCAAAGAGGGGAAAACACGATTAGTGCGTATATTTATAGCAACTTTTATTGGAGTAGTATAGTTGAATGATTCATAAAAAGGAAATTAAATTTATATAAAGCATCGAGGACACCATTTCTCAGGAAAACTTGGGGGTAAAACACCCTGTAAATCAAAGATATCTAAGGTAATGAAGGATATATACCACGATCTTAGAATACATATACCTTTTTTTCCACCCCCACTATTTCCTTCTGCAACAGTTCTAATCCCTACTACCTTCTTGTAATCAATTTTTGCATTCCTTTCCCCCATTTCCATGCATGCCTTACGTTATCCCCTACGTTGTTGACCCTCTCACCCATCCAATTACCGATCCGTTCAATATTAATATTCATTTGTCTTTTTCGAAGGCTACCCATCCGTACAGTATTAATTTTTATTTTTCTTTTTCGAAGGCCCCCCAAGAAATTCCTTTTTTGTCAAACGCCTTTCACTTTCTCTTTCTGTTTTCTAGACGCTCTCTCTAACCTTCTCCTTACCCATATGAACGGGACTCCAGCGACGAAACCCAATAATTTTTTCACCGTTTTTAAAACCCATAAAATATTGTGCTCAATATCAAAGTCCTTTTAAAACTTTTCTTGGCGGTTTTTATACCTGATATGATACAAGCCCAATCATTGGACTCTAGCTTGCGTGCTCATGACGTGTTAAAACTGTTTTCTTACCATCTTGGGTTATATTCTATTCCTGATAGTTCCTTTGTATTGATATAAAGAAAAATACTTAAGTGAAGTACCTCTCTGATGAAACTGAAAAAATATCCACCATGATCGGTATACGAACTATTATGGGACTTAAGCGAAGAGTGAATTACTAAACGATATTGGTTGGTAATAAATTTCAATCTTCATATTACCCTGCGAGCCCCTGTGGAGACGTATAATAATATTGCGAGAAGGAGGCGATTCTCATATTCAATCATAAAACTAAAATACATTAGAAAAACTTCTAAAGGAGTGCCTAAATGAAGATAAAATATTTAAAATATTTAGATTATCATGTATAGTACATGACCCGGTTTAAAAAAATACAGTTAACGTCGTTAACATTAGTCGTAAGATGACGAAGCCGTTTCGTTAACTATGTCAACTGAGAGCTGGAGTTTGCATATTACCATCGGCCAGTTGACGTGAGCGTTACCGATGGGAGAACGTATTAACTTCGTTTTCCTTCCGCGAAAATATTTAACGAGGGATTGTAAAACCGTGCCTAAAAACAATTTTCGTGGTTTTCATCTAGTTATACGTTGATGCAAATGTTCTGAAAAGTTTTTGCCTCTCGGAAACCAAAGATCTGTTAAATTTTTTCCAATTAATTAATGAATTTAGTCCCGATTTTCATGGATAGGTCAGACCCATCTCAGAACAAGGGCTAGTGGCCTGCCGTCCGCGCTGCCTGCCGCACGTCCTTGTAGTGGTTGCGTATATGTAGATAGATGTAAGAGGGGAAAGCATCGATTCGCTTTGTCCTTCTCCCGCGGCGGCATGTCCGTTCCTCCCTCCCCCCCCCCCCCCGACCGACCCCCCGCAACTCACCTCAGACACGATTTACGGCAAACCCCTTTCCTTTTCCCTCAGCGTTTATATTTTCTCACCGAGATACATGCGGCGGCTCTTTACGACCGGAAGGGGACCTCATCGTACGTACGACCAGGGGATGTGCGCAAGGAGACCTTGAAATAAAATATTTAGGTGGACACGCATTCGAGTGTGCGAGTATCAGATTAGTGTAGGGTCCAGAGCTCTAGATCTCCATGCTGAGGCTCCAGGATCGAATTCCGGCCGTGGCGTGGTGGAGATATTTCTGTGGACTCGCGATCTCTTCATAGGATCCGTCGTTCAGAACTTTATAATATGAGCCTCGTGGTGAACTTCTTTCGTGAAAACCCATTTGCCTTTTGATGACGTCAAAGCTTTAATAAATTCTTAACGTGGGGTGAGATCACAGTTCCTTATTTCGCGCTGTCGTTATCGTTATCCAAAACGCAAGCCGCTCTAGAAGTTAAATGCTCACAGTCACAGTCCTAAGAATGTACTCCATATATTAAAACTGGTGATTCAAAGCATCTGACATAATATGAAGAATAACGACATCGTTGCTCTCATGAGTGAAATAAAAAAATTGCTATAACGCGAGTGCACGCTTTATGTAGACCCGTGATTCATTATGCAAAGTACCTTATTCATCTTCTCGGAAACGTTGTGATAAAGTATCTTAGACACAAAAACTCATTATTCCTCTTCTAGTTGTGTTTCTCGGAGATTTACGTATTTATTTCGAGTTGTGCTTCGCGATAAATCATCGAAAACATTATCACCTCACGTATTCAATCTGTATTTTTTCATTTACTCGCGTATTCAATTTGTATTTCTTGAACTGCCGGTGACCTACTTACTGGGGTAACACCGTTGAAATTTTCCTGATTGAAAGCCCATAATTGAGTTCTGTAATTGTTTCTATACCCAAAGAGTTTCTTCTTTCATCTCAGTTGTGTGTTTCAATATTTAAAAAGCCACTATATTTTAGGTTAATTGTCCCGAATACAATCAGGGATAATACATTTACCACTTTCTGGGATTCTTCTAAATTATCGTGTATAATTGTTTAACTGCTGCAAAAAGTTGATTGGAAGCGAGTCTTTTGATATTCATTGCTGTAATAAGGGCTTTTCTTGCGAAATCGACAGTGTAAATAAAATCTAATTTCGTTTGTAAAGGGAGGTCTCATGTTTAAATCAAAATAATTGGCATTTTTCCATTATAACGGTTTTATAATTATGCATCTCAACCCATATGTGAGTTATACCAATTTTCAAATCTGCTTTGCGCTATTCAAAATTAATTATATATTCATATAAATCACGAATGATTTATATTGTGGTGTATTTTAATTAGGTGCAGTCATCGTAAGCAATCAAAAACAATCAATCTCATTTTTCATGCGTTATGTAGGCATAAAATCACAAAGAGGAAAATTTTCACATATCCAAAAGCATGTTTTTCATTCCACTTATAGTCAAATTTGCCGCTTGATAGATCTCCTCCAATTTAGCTTTTTATGAGTCCCAATACGCGCTATACATTTTGTGATGCTTTCAAAAGAGAAGTCGAAAATTTTTTCTTTCATCGCTTGAAACATGCGTTTGTATTTTGACCATAAAAATGTTACATTCCTTTTCCGACCATATTTATTGTTAAATTTATATCGTGCAACGCCAATTCTAGGGTTTCTTGTTATTTTTCCGTTTAATCTTTTTACTTTGTCGAATGCGGAAAATTTATCTAAAACGGGTTGTTGTTTTTCTACGATATTCATTTGGGAATTGAGCTTAAAGATCCTATTTTCATGCAATATCAGTTGTTTGTTAACATACCAGGGCATCTCACCTTCTGCGGCCGGTTAAGTAGAAAAATGTTCTGTAGGGAGCACCCTCCTCATGGTTTTTCTTGACATTTTCCTTTAGTTAAGACACCCCCAAAATAATAAGTGCATTTGTTTCTCATCACAAATTTCAAATTGGACTTTGGAATACTGAATTTAGTAGAAGTATCCTTGTAATATTACGACTTATTACTTGAGCAAGAACGGAAATAACTTTCCTTTAGTACTGCCTGCTGCAAATCAGAGAAGCTGTCAAGGCTTCGACAGTTGTTAGAAATTTTCCTTCTCTTGTCTAGGCGATGTTTCATTGGGTGATAGTTTTTTCTTTGACCTATTCTTTATTCTGTTACGAAATTGCTATTTGGAGCAAAAAGTTTCGATTTCCCGCTGTTAGTTCCCTTGGCCAGGTTCCTTATAAACGAAATGAATGGGGCGAAGTATTTCCCTGAATGGAGTCCCTCTATTGGTCTGTCAGTTTGGAAGGAGTGGGCTCGGCGAGACCTCTCCGTCTCTGTTCATACGATGCAAAGGTAGCGGAGTGTCGGGAGGATAATTTGCAGCAGAGTGAGTGATCTGCTGATAATGTTCCGTGGACTGCGACTGTGCGCCTCGGAGCAAATCCCGCCTGTTCAGATTTTTCCGTTTAAAAAACGCTACTGCTCACTGATGGCATACCTTCGACACTTGAAATTGAATTATGCAAGAAAGCAATAATTGCCGATCAGTCGACGAATATATTTATAATTTATTCATTTTTTGTGTTTAAGGATCTGGACGCAGAGCAATTAGAATTTAACTTTTGCTTTTTGACTTAATTAAATGCAATTAGGTTCTATCAATCCGATGAATCCGAACTCATATGAATTAGTGCCATAATTGTATTAACATTTGATTTTTTGGCAGTATATACTTCAAACGTCAGATATATTCATATTTATGGCGACATGTGGTTGAACAGCATTATTTAGTGAAATATCTGTGCAATTACAACTCGTTTTAACATCAAAGCGTCATCTTCGGTAGTAATTATACGTGAAAATGATGCTTTGACGTTGAAACGAGTTGTACGGTAAATTATTCAGTGGACAGAACCAAGTTATATTATATCAGTTGTTACGTCAGTTTTTCACAAAGATATCTCTTTTATTTGGTCGTAAATACCATTTATTCCGTTTGTCTACCCACTCCTACCTCATATTGCATATGCGGCGAATATAGAGTCATGAGTAGGAACGTTTTAATATAACCCAAATTGACGCCTCGGCTGATTGGGTAGTTGACGTAGAGACTGTCTAAAATCTACCATTCGATTGATAGAATGCTAAATAATGAAAGGATTGCGGTTGATGTGGTAGATGAAGCACTTCCCACCTCTCGGGAGGGAAGGGCTCGGGTTCGAAGCCAAGCAGAGGGGGAGTATTCTTTGGACTCCCTTTTTCTCTTGGGTGTCAATTAGGGCCATTGAATCAACTCTGTCAACCTTCCCATTTCTAATTTTTTTCTTATAATTAATATTTAATTATAAGAAAAATGAAATAATTAATTTTTTTACCTGTTCGGATGTCGCATATGCTACCAGAGTGGTTAATAAATGTTAAATCTGGATGATTTCGTTGCATTGCCGCCTGCCTTAGGTATCCTCCATCCGTTAATCATTAGACTTTTGAAGTCACAATAAATTTATCTTCTTCTCTTGATTTGTTAACCCAAAAATTCATTTTCATTTCTTATTTTCCACTTTTCTCCTTTCTCTCCAATAGTTCTTCATTCATTCACTTTTTGTATTCTCCTCCTCAGTTCCGAACTGGTGTTATTTCTTTTCCTTCTTCTGGATACCCTTGAAGTTTTGTATCCACGTTCTAATTGTAGTGTTAACCTCTTCTATGTCCTCCGTTATCCCCATCTTTTCCATGCTTATTTTTGTCCAAAGGCCCCACTGGCTACCATTCTTACTCTTACGAGCATGATTTAAAATTATTTTTGCGAAATTATCTTCATTTTTCGAGGAAACACTAGAACGAACGGAACGAAATATTTCGCCGGAATCCTTATCTGGTCGGTCGGTTTGAAAGAAGCAAGCAATACAAGAGAGACACGGCTCTCTGCGCATATGTCGTTCAAGGAAAGTGTGATATCTCTGCTGCAGTTGGAACATGCCAGAAAAACTCGTGCCACTCTCTCTTTTCCCTGTTTTATCTCGCATTCAACCCGCGCGTCGAAATCGTGCAAGCGAACCTCCTCCCCCCCCTGACGCCCTCTTTCCAAAAAGGACTCATATCTTTCTCCCTCTTCCACTTCGCTCCCTTTTGCATTTCTTCGCGTTTCCCAACCCCGGGTGTGATCAAAGGTTCTCTCCATGCTCCCTACTCTCTCTCTCTCTCTTTCTTCACTTCTCCGAAGTCTGAACGGGCCGGGAACCCTTTCTCCTCCCTCGGTGAATGACACGAGTCTTCGGCCTTTTACGCGATCTATTTTTTTACACATCAGCCAAAAATGTCATATCAGAGATGAAATTGTTCAGGCGTGTTTGTGGGGAAGGTGAGGAATTCGATTGTTAACTTAATGGCGTTCGACAATTCCTTAAAAGTAGAGTCTGTTGCGAGAGGCATTGCATCGCTTTTGGTCACTATTTAGGATCGGTTTTTTAATGACTGGTTAATAACCATTAGATAATTTAGCCTTAACTTTGATGTAATTTCTACTGAGAGCTAGGATATAGTGAAGTAATTTAGACTGTCGTTTGTTAGACGTGTGCGTAATGGACGAGAAAACGTATCCCTCTCGGTAATTATCCTAAAAAAATAATGTACGAGAATTTGTCTTACGTACGAGTGCACATGTATATCTTTGCCAAAGTCTCGACCTAAGTTAAAAGGTTTTCCGAAGTCTCTTTTGTACACAGGTCCTCAGTTGTACAGTGTGAAAGAGGGAAAAAATCGTAAACAGTTTCTAGGTGTGCAAAAATGGCTTTTACAGTTTGATGATGTAGAAAATTGAAAATGTTCTGGTCACTTGACATTGTTATTATAACTATCATGGAATTTGAATTTTTATGGTCGTTTATTTCTGTTTATATATATTTATAACTGAGGAAGGAGTTGTCGTATTAGTATGTTAATTTGTTTTTTTTATTATCTGATTCCCCCCTCCTCCCCTCTCCATGACCCTTCCTCAGGAGTTTCTAGGGGCTGGAATGCGTATTAATTTTGATTTTCTTATTCTTGTTTTAAGACACAAACCTAATGAGATCGGCCTTAGTGTTGGAGCAAAGCTATGCTAGCGAGGAAGCTTTGATTCCTCCTTAAGTCCGGCAAGGAGGCATGTTGCGCTATTATTACTCCTGAGTTAAGTTGGTGGTTGCCAACGTGACTTTATGGGACTTTCTGTTGATTCTGAATTAAAAAGTTATGCTTTGTTTTTTCCACATTGAATTTTAATTTTCCACGACCTTGGTTTCGACGGTTAACGTCATCATCAAGTACAAAATACAAATTTGTTCACACTTATTTACATGTAGGTATGTGATGTATATAAGTGTGAACAAATTTGTATTTTGTGCCAGATGATGATATTGACCGTCGAAAACATGGTCGTGGAATATTAAAATTTAACGTGTAAAAAACCAGAATGTAACATTTTTATTCAGAATACTCCTGAGTATGAACATTCTTTAGACTTTTCCCGGAAGATATTTTCATGATGGAGTTTACATTTTCGAACCCAGACTACATGGAATAGATTTTGAGAGGCTAAGTGCTTGTATATGTCTGTCATGATATAATTATTGTTATCATATCATTTTTTTATTGCTAAGGTAACGTTTTTTATTGTTAGGGATAATTTCATAGTTGATCAACTACGCAATTTATTGTCTCTTTAAATATTTTATGATACATCTGGGTCTTCTGCCTGTATGTCTCCGTTAGTTACTCAAGCGCATTTACGCCATTCTTAGTTTTTCAGTTTTAGGTTCTAAATAGTTGCTTACTAACAGATGCTTCACGGTTAGATTTATCTCCCAGTTAGATCTATAGTCCCAGTATCCGAATCCCACAGATATTGGTACAACGAATTTCACCGTAAGAAACGCAGGTTTTGTAGCTTATAGAATATAATTTCTAACTTGCTAGCGTGTACGTTGTTGATTGTTTCCAACTATACCTAACGTCAGGCCTCCTCATACCTATGAGATATCAGATAACTTTGTCTAAAACAGACTGGTGTCATAGTCGGAATGGCTCCCGCTTAAAAATTGCGGACACCGTTTGATTGCAAAAGACCCTTTCAGATCCCGTGCTCCCGCGAGAATGCATTTTAACCTTTTATGGCATTCCGTTTCTCCAAATTCAACCGTTTTGGTTCCCTTTCTAAAGTCGGAGCGAGCAGAGGAAGATGCCGCGGGGAGGAGTTTCGCAAGGGATGGGTCCTAAAAAGTTCTTTCGCGCGAAAAAAATCCATTTTCTGCGAGCGAAATGAGAATAAAAGAATCCTCATTTTATTTTTTTTCTTGCGCAACTTCAGCGCTTCGCCTCTCCTCCTCCCCCTCCGCCAGAGTCCCCTCATACAGAAGTCGTCGCCGACGACAGTTGCACTTTTAGGGGAAATTCTTATTCCCCCCACCCATGGTATTGGCTGGCGCGTGACAGATGGGGATGATTTGTGGTGTGCAGAAAGGAGTGGAGTTCCCGTGGACGCGTTCGGGCTTGAAGTTGCTCGCGCCGAGGTATCACCGGCGCACATTCGGTTCTCCTTCAAGGGTTGTTGAGAGAGACAAGGAACTTGTCTTTTGGGTCGAGTGGAAGAGTCTGTGGGAGCGAATTGCGGTTTTTTGGAGACGAGGTAGGACGGAGAAGGCATTCTCACCCGACTCTCACTCCCATTCTCCCTTTTGTTTCGAGTCAGAATGCTCGCCTTTCGTTTTGGTCTGCTGTATCTCGCTTCTTTCTCCCCCCAGGCTTGCCTCCCTTATTACGAGTGTCGTTGCTTGGTTGGCTGGAGATAGGATGGGCTACCCATACGTCCCGGTTTAGCCAGGACAGACCCGGTTTGAAGGGTCTGTCCCGGTGTCTCTCCCGATTGGAAAATTTGTCCCGGCTGACTCTGTAATGCCCCGGAATGTCTTCGTTTAGGTCCGCTGTCCACTGCGCGGAGAAAATCGTTGCTACAAATGCATGGTGAGAAATTTTTAAGCGGAAAACATTTTATGAAATTATATCACTCCCCCTCGAAATATTTCCCGGTGGGCCCAGAAGAATTACTTGATGGGGCCAGAATGGTTGAGCCACCCCTATAGTTACGAGATTCGAACTAAGTGCGCCTGAGTTTGGCACTAGACAAGCCGCTGCAGCTAAAAGCGATGATTTTATTTTTTATGGTAATCAGAAAACAAAATTAGTAACACCAGTAGCCTTACTTGGATTAAAAATGTCCCTATTTTTTCACGGCTTTAGTCTCTTCAAAACTAGATATTTATCGGTTTAGGGGCACTATCATATAGTAACCCTATTATTATATACCTATTAGGGGATTCGACCGTCAAATGAGGCCATTTTAGCCATTTAGGTTTGGTTGGTAAGTCGGCAAGGAAGTATTGCTTAGAGGCTGGAGGAAATGGTGGAGGCTGGAACTCGGCGTCAGCGATTAAGTCCTTCGACTATTCTTAAAAAGAAAGCGCCAAGGGGACAAGTTGATTATCCAATCTGACGGATGGAGTATATGTGAGTATAAGTGATAGAAGAGACGTGGAACCACTTTTGGTCGCCACACCAACGCGATGCACCGAAAAACGTCCCAGCAACCACTTGCAATCACTAGCATCTTAGGTAATCTCATCACTGTGCACTCTTTTAAGAACACTCTTCGTACTATAATACGTATACTTCGGGTGACTTCTCAGTGTTATCTTTGATTAGATATGGAATAATACCCTTCCTTTATTATTTTATTACCTTATCATTCAAGGGGTAGTGGTTATTTTTGTCGTTTTATTCATTTTGAGATGGAAAGGTCACCTTTGCCACAAACTCGCGTAAGTATCTGCTTGTCCTCACATTCAGTGAAAGGCACGAATTGAGTCCTTATTTCCCATTTAACAGCAACATTGTTCTTATTTCTTGGCCAAATTGTTTCCATTCACGACACCTAGGTACTATCATACTCTCTTTAATTACGTCAGTCTTGCCAGAAAGTTCACCTGCTTCAATCGACACACGTAGTGGCGTGGAAGCAACCATATCAAAGTTTAGCTAGTCTAGTGGTACTCTCTTTCGCCATTTGATGTCCCTTGATCATTTTGGGTTATATATCCTTCATTAAAAGCTCAAACGACAGCTCCAGACTGCAATTAAAACGTTCTGAAAAAGTGAATGAGAAATGGTCTGAAGTCATGTAAGCCGTATTAAGCTTACTGGAACTTAATTGCCGCCCGAGTTTTTCCTTCTGAACCAATATTCTCTACGAGGGCCATTTTTACAGAGCTGTTGCTGATGATGAAATTTGTGACATTACTACATGTAGCCAATTAGTAAGCCCGTGCGGAACTTATTCAAGACCAGCCGTAACGCTTCAGTAAATATTTTCTTCCGAAAAATATACGAATTTTTGTTTTGTTTTTCCAGTGCAGCAGTTAGAAAAAATAATTCCCAGTTTTCTAGACGATAAAAACTTAAGATATTATTTTTGCTCCTGAAATAAAATTGCTAATTTTTTTAGTTAATAGCGCTTTGTGCTGTTGAAAAATGCTGATCCCAAGGGGCGTGAGCTATTCAGGATCTATTTAATTAATGGAAAATATTTTAATGCTTTATCCGTGGAACCGAAGTATGCTTTAAGCGTTGAATATTCCAGTGCGGAGGGGAGCAATTCAACCTCGTACCAACGGATTCCATCCCACCACCGCATTTTCATGTTCCCTGCTTCTTTCTTCCTCCCTCCCTGGCAAGGGCCAGCGAATATAAATCACTCCGAGGTATTCAAAGTTAAGCTGCGATGCATTTTTTTGCGTTATTTCCCCAGGGATCCCGGTTCCCCTCCATCAATAAAGCTAGTAACACATTCTCCGACTTGTCCTCGGACCCTCATCGTTATCTCTCGCGGGTTTTTACCCTTTCCTCCCCTTTTCGTGCTCTTTCCTTTCTTACATTCCCTACCCCTGTCTCTTCCGCTTCTTCCCTTTGTTTCTTTTCGTTTCCAAATCCCTGAAGGGCCCCGAAAATTCCCCCTCGTAACCCACCTCACCTCAATCTCCTCCCATTCCCAATTCATTTCCACTCATTTTTTTGCGATTTCGCAGTTTCCTGTTGTTATTCAGGATCTGAAACTCAATTAATTGTCAGCTTAGTCATACATTTTAAGCTTGCAATTTATTTTTTTATTGTTTTTGTTTTTAATTCGTCGAAGTTTCAATTGGTTTGCCTGTACCGCGCCTCAGCGGGAGGTGCTATTGCTATCCACGGTTAAAGTTTTGTGTGGCATTATGCTGGCAAAATACTAAAAAATATCAAAAGTTCTATGATATTTTAAGCAATATTTTACATTTTTGACTGAGGAAGTGTGTAAAGTAACGCAACGCTCATGAAAGCTATCTCCAATATATTAGAGAACCACATTAATAATTCGTTCAGTGTTAAAACTGGCATAATTATTCCAGTCTTTATTATTACGATAATTCAGTCTTTTTTTTTGAAATCCAGACTTCCATAGGATTTGAGAACTATGTAGAAACAGTTTATGTATTGCGTAGCTTATGAGTGTTTATTCTATAGCCTCTGAACATGTTAAGAAATTTTTAATTTAAAATAAATGATTTTCAATAAAAATTATCCAATAAATTTAAACGCATAATTTTCTCTTTTTTTAAATACAATTTTTTTAAAGTCGTGTCGAATGGGCATGAAATCTTCACTCTTCGAAAGCCCACCGTTGAGCTAGTCAGTACTTAGCTTTGTTTACTGTAGCATAAGGTTTAATATGCATTATTTACTGCATTACCTTTTGCTACATATTCAGTAATTATTTAATTATTCAAAACGCTGTTTTCATCTCTCACGCATTATGTTTATCGTTTTCAACCTTATTTTAAACTACTGTTTTCTCCCTGATGATATTCTATGCTCAGTGCTATTGGCCTGTAAATATTTTATAACAGAATCTGAATATGCTTCACCTATCGTTTGTTTTTACCTTGATTTACCTTATAAAATGAGGAATGTACGCGGAATTCGGCCTATCTAAGGGCTTAGCCCAGAGAATTAAAGGTGAAACTGAGTATCAATGGTTACCATTTTTTAAACTATACGCATAAGGCAGACATTTTCCATTTTAATTCTATATTCAAAATATCCTCTTAATCTTAATCGAACGTTTTCACTGTTGAAAAATCGGGTGGCTTCTCGGGTAATTTCCTTCGGATATAAATCGGCCAGATTCTCCACCTATTGTAGTTTTTGGGGAAGTGCGTTTCTGATCCATTACTACACTACTCCCTTCCGCATTACCGCATGGCGATCCACTTATTCCGAAATTTAACCAGAGTGGTGGTATTTCTTGGCCTTATTCGAATTGTATTTCTAAGGAATTAATTTTTTCTTGTCTCAATCTTAAGTCGCGCTAGTATATTCCGCATGCATGTACAATGCCCCAACAATGAGCCGTGTACACATCTACATGCGAAGCACCCTTTTTTTAACTCTTGACCTCTGCTTCCTGCTTCCTTCATTCCCTTGCTTTTACTCGGCTGTCCTCGCATCTCCCCCAACCCCACGACCAGGGCCGCATGACCTTTTCCGAAAGGGGTCACAGCAGGGCACGAAACGCCGCGGGGGTCCACGCGGGTCGGAAGGGAAGGGAGGTAACGCGGGATATTAGGGAGGGGAATGGCAGGGGGTGTGAGCGAATGAAGGTATGAAGAAAAGCCGTTTGAATTTTGGTGGTAGTGGCACTCGGACTGTTTTGACTGTGCGGTTTAGGGAGGTTATTATCTAAGTTTTTCCGATTCCTAGTTGAGCTACATACCCCAAATGGGTGATATGGATAACTTTTAAAGCTGCTTGTCAGTGAACTTTTTATTTTTAAACATGCAGATATATACAGGGAAGTGGTATTGAGTTAAGGTCAGACCTAAACTCGATATTATTTCCCTGTATAAATAAATGTGAGGTCGATATGATAAACAACGAATTGGACATCCAGATACCCTATACTAAAGAAATTAATATCTGCCGAAAAATACGGTGAATTTTTTTCTCGTTTCAATTTCTACGCTAGGGGGAATATTATCTTTTAGTTTTTAATACTCAACTTTTCATTTTTGGAGCAATCTATGAGATAGAACTTCCACATAATTTTAATATTGTCCCTCGGAGGCGCGCAGCCGAACCTAATCTTACGGCTTCTATTATTTGGCAAACATCTCGAATAAGAATAAGTGGCTGATACTTTGGTATCATCAGAAAGATGATATATTTGTCTTTACAACGATGCCAAACTCATTTAATTTGATCTGTAAGTAGAAGATTGTTGAATTTCTAAAAGAAGAAAAAAAAATGAAATTTACCCATAGGTTTAAAAGAACCCTTCCGATGTGGCTTTCAAAATGGCTATGCTATGCATCAGTCATTAACCGCAAATGGGAAGTTTAGAATGAAAGGTACGCCATCTAAAATATCACTCTAATTCTATTATATTGATCACGCAAGAGAAAACATAACTGCCTTGAGCGTGAGCTGACATTCCAAACTTAACCTGCGGTTTCAAAGAAATTTTTAAAAATCATTGTTGACTAAGCGCAAAACTTTATGATCTTGTACCCAAAATCTCAAATTTAAGGAAAAACAAAATTTATGTCATTTATAACTTAAAAATCCTAACCTATATCATGATTGCAAGTAATTATAAAAGGAAGAAATAAACTTCTGTACCGAATCCAATTCTTTCCATATGGGAGTAGAAGTTGTTTAAAAAAGGGCCCACCTTGGGCCCTTGGGCTTTACTAATATAGACTATTCATCCGTCTTGGCGCTAAGGAACATGTGTGCTAAATTGTGTCAGAATCTTTCGAGGGGTTTGGAGTTTGTTATCTCGCTCCAACTACCTTGCGAGTATTCCCCTCTACTCTTGGTGTGCAGTGGACGGAGTGGGTGGTGCTCGGAACATTTCGGCGGATGCAGCCCGACCCCCATAAGCCTTCTTTGGATTCGGGGTCTCATCTCAATTCTATTCATAATTGACCCCGGCACTCGGGCATCCATCGGTGAGCGTTCGTCGAAGGTCGTGCCCTCTACCGACTCGGGTCTCACTTAGCGCGGGGAAGCCGCGTCATCCTCGGCGGCCGAAATTTACGGTCGTTCGTTTTCCGAACCGACTGTTCGGATGAAAGGTGGCGGTGTTTCCCTCGGCCGCGGATGTGGCGAGGGATGGCCCCTCGCGGAGTGTTTGAATGCTATTGATCCCCGCCGCATGACTAGTGAAACGGCTCTAATTGATTAAGGCCTATTTCCGTCGGCATATTCTCTTCTAGGATTTCGGCCGACGAGATCCCTCGCGTTATGGTAGTCGTAGGCTTGCATGTAATTGAGCGTGGTGCCATTTTTGTATACTTGACCCTTGTCGTGTACTATATGCTTCTGCCTCGCTTGATAATAGCTCTTTTAGAATGACATATTCACCGGATTGTGTGTTGGAACTGAATCGAATTTTTCCTTTATATTTTCGATTTGGGGATAAAGATTTTTAATTCTGATATCCTAAGCGTCGTCAGTACCGAGTAGGAACGTTTTCGTGCTGATTAAAATAAAAAAAATCACGACAGATACCGGAAAGAGTGAAATTGTTGTTATCAGGTAACGTCATTACCGGCTTACTCTTCTGTTTTATTTGGTCAAATAACGATTTTTCAGAACTTAACTTTCATGTTTGTCTATGCTTATCAGAAAAAATAACTTTCTAGGCCTACAGTCGTGCTCTACAATTTCTTGCTGCCAGTAACCATATTTTTGTACAGAATTTAGCTGACAATAATAGCTATCAATTTTCTCTGATATGGTAGGCATCCCAATTCCTTCTCATTTTAATATCACTGAATCTACATCAAATAACCGATGTTGGATGAGTACCAAGGAACTCAAAATTTCTTGCTGTTCCGAAATCGTGCTACAAAAAGGACAGAGGAATCTTGTAATTACAGCTAGAGAGAGCCTTCTGATCTTTATGAATATCATTGCAAATTGAAATGTTAACTAGATATGATTAAAGTAGCTATAATGCAGTTTATGGGGGCCGCCCTCTAAGTCACGTGACATACGCCGTAAAACCAGCGCCTCTTTGTCCAAGATCTAAGAATTGATTTTCAAGAATGTATCGCTGCTCAAATATCGATACAGAACTCGGATTTATGCTGGTGTTTGGAGGGGTAATATTTGATAACATTTCGGCATAAAGCTATAATGTTTTATTCCTAGAAGCTATTATAACTTGATATCCACTTGATTAAGCTGTTAGATCTTCAACATCCAAGTAATAGTTAAACAGAATGTTTTTTTTTTTTGCATCACTTAAAATTATCCTATGCGTTAGTTTTCATTGTAGCATGGGCTTTTGCGTTAATCACGTGCATACCTTGTGTTCTAATTACTGCCTTATAGACCTGCATTTTGTATGAATGAGAATTATGCGTTTCCTGGCGCTCACAAAGTTCTTAGTCGCGTTAAGAAGGTTGACTCGCGACCGTGTGAGTCAAAACCGAAGAGTAACTTCACTTCTTTTGAAACGCTTTTACGCTGTTAAACAAAATACTCCTTTCTCTTAAAAAATGACTAAGCTATCGAAAAGAAAAAAGTAATGCGCTAAAGATCAACAGTAATCATGGAAAAGATTTTATAAAAATACTTTTCTTAGCCTGGAAATGGAGTGAAATTAGTGATTATGCTTCAGGTATAAATGAATTTATATCATGCTGACACTGCCAGTAATTATGTGAATATTACAAATTAAAATTAAATTAGAATATTCCTTCGGATCCACCTTAAAATGTCTTACATTATTACTTTATTCATTTGTAAAATGATCTGGCAACGCCGATGTGATGGAAGTGAAAGAAATATGTGACACGCGGAGTATCGCCTCAAGTTAAATATCTAAAAAACTACGATGGGTCAGTCCCTTTGTAAGGGTACCATCTTATTTCTCGGAAAATTACCCGCTTAATATGTTTTTTTGATAAAATGACATATGTTTGTGATATAAAAACAGAGCTTTTTCCAAGGTGACTCCCATTCTGTCCATTAAGCGTATGTAATTTCAACTGCAATTTATGGAAAAATAGTGTGGCATGAGGGTATCTTTTGACTGATATAGATGGAGGACATTTTCTTCTATTAGTACCCCAAATATGAAAAAAATGACATCTTTCATTTATCGATCCTACCTCCTTAATGAGGTACACAGAATTCTAATTGCCAGCTCAAAGAACGTCAAGGCGATTGATTTTCTTTGAGGTTAAAACTTTATTTCTTAAGTGAGAAAACGTATCTGGAGGATACCCAGATTCATTTCCATCCCTTGGAACGTCGTCTCTTGAAATACGTTTACGATGTGCAATGGTATTAATTATCGAAGGAAGTGAATTTGAACTACATACTATAGTTTTCAGAATAAATTAGTTTGATTTTATCTGCAATCACACAGTGGGTCTCACGCGGTTCACCTCAGCTGTCTAAGTGTGAAAATACAGATGTGAGAAGTTAGTATTGTTGACTTAATAGCCGGAATGTATTGCTGGCCTGATAATTGGCCTTTGGTGTGGCATACTTTGACTATTTCAATCATTTTTGTGACAGCCTCAAATATATGCGTTTGTGGATGGAGAATGGTTTCGTTTTCGAGGATTCATTTCCCGGTACTCATAAAGCATCTCGTCGTGTAAACGGCAGTTGGTGCAAGGTTTTTTACCTGACGTTATCTACGGCAAATTATGTGTTGGAAATTACTTTTGGGCTAGAGATTTCTATATTGAGAGTCGAAACTAGGACCTTCGACTTTAAGGATAGTGTAGTCGACTTTTCGGATAGTGTAGAACACTGCGAAGAATGATATTCGTAATTCTAAAAGTAAAGTTCGGAGAATCTTGGTGATTTTAGGGCAGAGTAGTGCGTCGAAGATTCCGTTGCTCACGACCGTGTTAAGCATCATCTGTTACAATTCGTGATAAGTGCGCAGTGAGTTTTTTAATGTTGTGATGAACGGCAAAGAACGCGTTAGACACTGTGGGGGAAAATTGATTCCTTAACCTTAAAGCTTGAGCTCCATAGATCAATTTACCATTCAGATAGTTTTATCCCATTGGCATTTTAGTGAATGTTTCGACGTCAACGATTCATAAAACAATTATTAAAAGTGGATAGCTACCTCAGATTTTTATACTCTCACATTTGACGTAAAATTAATGCATTTTTCATTCGGATTCTTGCCGTGGATAGTTATTAATGCATTAAGCTTATGGCAACCCAAAATAGACGACCTATGTAGCCATATTTGTTACTGTGCCGTCCTCGACCCGTATCTCCGCCATTGCGAAGTTGTCACGTCGCGATCACCTACATTGGTTATGGTTATGGTGCATAACGACCTCTTGCCTCCGAAACACCTCATAAAACCAAATACCATCCCGCTCACCATGACTGCGATGATGAGGTAATATGTGCCCCAGTTACATTTCTGTTTGATGCTACAGTTTTCGGGCTCGAAAACGGTTACCGAAAAAAAATTGAATGGGAGTCATTTAATTCCTTCGCTGGCGCACAAAAGCCTTTCCCGCCCGCGGTGCCAAAATACATAGAGCGCGGCCCTCTTATGTAGCGTACGTGCCCGTAGACGAACCCGAGCTGGAGGAACAAGGAAGCACCGTGGAGAGGGAGGAGCGATAGAATAGGGGATAGGTGGGGGGATGACTGGGGGGATTGCTCGAGTAATCGGGTCACCATCCTGCGGATAGAATGAGTCCGATACCGCCCGTACGACCCCGTGACAGGGAACTCCCAGTCACCCTCCCACCTCCCCCAGCCTCTCCCCCGGCTCCTCCCGCCAATTCAAATGCTTCACCCCGACCTCCACCTCCTCCCCGAATCCTTAAAATGGCTTTACACGTGAAATTCGACTTCTATGGAAGAGGCGAGTGTAGCGATGTCTCGACGTGTATCATCTCGCGTCGAAACTAGTTGTGCATTGTAGTTTCTTTAATTAAAGATCAGAGGAATTTTTTTTCTCTGTCAGTTAAAAATGAATTTCCACTTCGTGAAGGCTGAAACCTTCGAATTCTCTAAGTAAACATAAATGTTTGCATTTCTACGATAAGTCAAGTAAATAGGTTTGTGTTTTAGGTATGCTATCCCCGCTAGTAGTCATGTGGTCAATGTTAACTGCATGTTATGCGGAATTATCGCTTAATCAAAATTACAATTTCAAGCAAAAGAGAGGGCTGTCAATTTTCCGTTTCAGTATAAACCGTAGTCGATAGTGAACCCATTACTACTCCTATCGACCCTTTCTGACTTAGACCTTCATGCTTAAACATCCAAGTGTTACTTTCTATCGACTTATTAGTCTAAGTTGGTAGTCTTATAAGTCGATAAGTACTGCTATTGAAGTAACTTCGATGTGTAAAGCAGCCTCTACCCTTTCTATATCACCTCGTTCCTCGCCCTCGGGCTGTACGATAATTTGATTCATCGAAATTGATGCTCGATATTCATGAAAAATCCCACTCCATGCTACCGGGATATGTGAGATATCACTTTGTGATACGTTGTACTGTGAGATATAACGCTTTCCGTACATCGAGTCTTTGTGAATCAAAACTCTTGTCGCCATGCGATACTGAAGCTTGAATATCGCACCTTTCTATCTCGTCTCCTTTTGTATTCTGCTCGTCGAATTCTCAAAGCCGTTGAGCATTCGCGCATCTTGTGCCGATGCATCAATATCATTCTCTCTGTAGCGAGCAGTAAATAAGTAGGTAGTATGCGTCAGCATGGAGCGAAGACGTTCAACGTTCAGAGGTTGTTAACCTGCACTATTGAAAAAGGGGCCGCGTATACTTCAGCTGACGCATCCATTGTACCGTAAGTTGTGCCTTTCATGCTCCTATTGAATAGGTGGGAATGAAGATATTGAGTCGAAGTGGAAATATGGAGCAAGACGATACCCATTCCTCTTTGAATCTTTCACGGAAGTTACTAGTCATCGGCTGCAAATTTTGGTGCTGATCAGGTGCGGAAATAAAATAATTTAGTCCATTATTGACCGCATTAATAATGAAACCCAAACTGCGCAATGCTGCGGCGATATCCTATTAAATATGTTTTTGTGTTGTAATTTTGCCGTTCCACCACCGGTGTTGCTGGTAATAATGGGGTTAAATTTAGCGAACGTAGCTGACGATGTGAATTCATTCGGTTCAGCAGTACCAATTTGAAATCCTTAATGAATCAGCGACGTTAATATTCCTCATTTAAATTTTCCCAAAGAGGTACCAATATTATCATGTCATCACTAAGGTGGCGTAAAATATTTGGTCTCATTCTAGCTGGTTAGCTTGAAATAGGATATTCACTATGAAACCTATTCCAGGACCATCAGTATGTGTGAGCTTATCATTTTTTTAGTATATTATGTACATTAAAATGTATTGATTACGTACGCATGTTTTGTTATCAAGCCGTACAAATGCGCTTATGTAATTAACCGCAGGCTTTGCAGTAACGATAAATGGTATGGGACGTTACAAATTTCTTATTTTATTAAGTTGTAATAAATGAACGCAACCATAGACCTTTTTTATTTTTACTAATATATTTACTTTTTGGTTAAGTTAAATTTGTTGAAAATTACGTATGCATCAATTAATATTGCGTAGGTATTGTACGAATTCACATGCTCACTTTGCTTTGTGATTACTCTAACCCAGGATGTAGCAATGAAAGCCTAAATTCAGTGGAGGAAAAAATGATGGCAGATGACACCTAGATTTATCATTCATAGATGCGTCCGTTTTGTAGCGATTATCAGGTTCATAAATACTTCAGAGATTTTTTATGTAACGATGTAAAAATCAATTTGAAAAAAACTTATATTAGTCTAAAATTATTGTTTCTTCCATCATCTTGTATTACCTCTGAAGGATAAGAAGTCTCGGAGATGCTCTCTGAGGTTATAAATTAAAAATGTAATGTTTTGTGCCTCAGATTTGAGTTAGATCTCTTGAAGTAAATGGAGGTGTGCATTGACCCTTTACTTTTAAGTAAAGCAGATAGTGAAATAAATTCATAGCTGATCATGTACATGTTAAATTTTAATTCTTAACATAAGTTTTAACCCTAGACAGAGTGGTTTATCTTAATTTCATCTTCGTCAATGCATTTATAGAAAATAGATGTGTACTTTTTTGTCCTCCCTGTGTGTTTTTTTGTCTATAGTCGCCACGCAGATACATCCCTCTGCTTGTCAGTTACCAATTAGGAATGTATGTCATTAAAACCCAGTTCTAATACGCCCCCGTGTGCAAACACAGTTTGTGTGAAAGGAGAGATACTCCTTTCACACAAATCCTTCTCCATTTCATCGTGACTTCTCGTGGCATAGGTGATTTCTATGTGCGCACGTGTAGCACCAATATTCCGTCTTAAAGGCTCTGTAATAACCGATGAATGTGCCGGTTTATATTTTCAGGACTTAAAACAGAAATGAGTACGATACTTATTATTCATCCAAATCTCGCATCCCACGTCCAATCACAGGCGACTATAGCGTTTAAAGGAAATAACGGTGGCGGAGCTAGAATCAACTGAACATTGTTTTCACTAAGAAGTGGAGTGATATCCTGCGTGGTGATTTTTTTCAGTACTTTTCAAATGTGCTCCTGGACGAGGGAAACAAGTAAAAAAAACAACTTAAAATTGATAGGAAGAAAGTTTTTCTATGATGCTAAAAGCGTTTAATATGTATGCATGAACCATGGAAAGAAGCGCAATATAGCTTCTGCGCATCCGTCGGTCAGAGATCGGAACGGAAATGTGGATCGTATGAAAGGGTTCATCCGAGACTTTCATTATCCAATTTAGTTACGCTTAGTTACGCAATTTTTGTTACGAGGTTCGATTTTCAGTTCTGAAATAAGAGACGTGTTAAACGCCCTCCACATGCTACCTTCCTGCCTTTTTCCTCTTTCACTGCTGCGACTGCGAGAATCAGAGGCCGTCAACCTTACTCGTCCGGTGCGCTTTTCGCCCTCTGGGACTCCTGTTTTTTCCGAGGCGTTTGTCTATTCGATAAGACTTACGGTCTCGATTTTTCTGTCTGGCCCTCTGGCTGTCTCCACGTGTAAATTACTCCTTTTGATTTAGGGTAACAGGCTGTTTTCCTGTTTCCGCGGAGGTTACCGAAGATAGAGTATGATTAATTTAGTATTCCGGTCAAGGCGAATGATTTTTCCTCTGTGGAATATCGCATCGAGTATGATGTTTGGCGCACGTTTTCAAACTAGAGTGGTACAGTGATGTTGGTGTACCTTCAAGGGTTACATTTCAAGGAGAATTATTCATTTGTATTGATGGTGAAAAAGCTGTAACAGCGGCCAAAGAAACTCTTAGTTCTCATCATTTTATGAGTGAGATTTTGCTCATGTTCGTCTATTAGTAACTTTACGATCACGTGGAATACCTCCGATGTCCGAAGGAAGTTTTACTAGTTTAATTCTACCTAAAATACTTAGTTTTCAATACAATAACACCATTTAAGTGTAGTCTTTTTAACCGTCGGTAATATATTTATGCATCGCTTGGCGTAAATGCGAGATTCCAATCATATGCAGGAAATAGATGTGTAAGTAAATAAATGCATGTGTAGGCTAAAATTATCAGTCCCCAAGCAACAATGTTAGGCTAAGAAATGAAATAATTTCTTTAATATATCCTGTCATAGATACAAGGAGGAAATTCTTTAATTTCATGTATATTGTCGTTATCGAAGGAAGTACGTCAATTCTTATTTGTATATTATCCATATGAACTTACATTCCGTAATTCTAAAGATATTCCTACATCACTACACGTAATGCTGGTAATGAAAAAGAATTTCCTTTGGATAGAACTTATGCTTCGAAGTCCTTTTTTCATGAAACAGTTTAAGTGAGTCGTAACTGTGATACATAACTCAAAACGATGATTATGTCAATTAAAACTTATTTTCAATCATTCAACATGCTCCTATGATGCAAGAGTTGTCTTAAAATAAAGTAATTCAGTGGCATGAATGTGGGCTTTAATGGGCTGATTAAGTCGTGACCTCAAATTACTTTCCTAACAATATTTTCCTGTGTATTATGCATTGACGTCGCAATCATTTGGAAATGAATACCTTGGCATTTAGTTTTTCGTGACGTCATACTCTACCAGTCCATATTAACGCCATGTCTATGAGGATCATCGAAGTTTTCTTTGAAGTTAAAATAAAAGTGTACAATGATTAATTAGCAATAAAATAGAATGACAGAGCCAAAAATATATCTTTCACTTTTAGTATAAATGTAATTAAAATCATTTTATGTGAAGTTATTGCTAACAATAAGCTTGACAACGCTGTAAATAAAAAAACTTTCACTTCTACCCAATACAATGAGCTTTTGCTAAATAATTCACTCTCTTTGAAAGCCCTGTTTTGTATGATGTCCTGCTTCCTTGAGGCTCGTTGCCTACTGATATTACTTGTCAGAAGTTCTGTTTTCTTTTTGTTGATGGAATGTTTTTTCTCTAAGTATTTGCATATGCTTTAGCATTTAAGAGCACGATAATTTTCATTGCTCAGCTCTCTTGGGCAGTGAACTTGCAATTTGTGCGTTGTAAATTCTATTTTAAGGCTAGAACTATGGCCTATCAAGTGTTTGTAAGGGCAATTCCGCGGCTAGATTTAGTCTAATAGATTGAAAAATACAAGAAAACGCAGTGCAGCCAAACGTGTTTTAATATGCCCTTAGATTGTGGAAGGATGCAGAATTTTTGACAAATGTTTTGCTAAGAGTGTGACTTAGAGTTGTCCATTAGTTACCTGACAAATATCTTGATTGATTTTTTAAGAAAAATTGAATGAGTTTTTTCTTCAAGAGACATTTAATTCTTTTGGGGAGGAAATGAGTAACGAATTCATTTCAAAGCAGGTTTCCTAATTTGTAATTCAATTAGTCATTTATTGTAAATAGTGTGCTTCGTGTCTATTGCATATTTTCCTAATAATATACGCATAAGCCATAACACGCCCTTATATTCAAAACTATCAGGTAAATTAAATATATGTTGAAATAGTTTATCTTGGTGTATTCGCATGCAAAACAAAGTGTTAACTTATCTGTGTGCTGTGTGTATAAATACTGACCGATTATTTCGATATAAACATTTAACCGTTTCTAATAAACGTTGACACAACATTTCAAAAATCGTGAGTAGAATTAAAGAACACCTTAGTCATAGAGTAATTTAACTATGTACCGGTACCTTTGATGTCCCGATAATGATAGCTTACCCTATAAATTTGATAGTCTTAATGTTGTATTTGAATAATCTTTATTATTTATTGCATGGAATATTTTCAGCAAGGGAAACGCATAACTTAATGACTTGTAAATACTCCACCGTACTTCCATTAAGAAAAGATTTCCGCGCCCAAAAATGAATGGAAATCCGTTTTCCCTATTGTATCCTTTTGGAAAAATGACTTTTCTGAGATAAAAGTAAACCGTCATTTTACACGCACACCTGCGGTGGAAATTTTCCTCAATTATTCGGGACATTAGGATGAAAATTCAAAAAGCGATGGGATATCGAACTCCCTTTAAAAATTCCATTTGCGGAATGATTCCTTGCATAGAAGCTATGTGCGAACGGTGCAGGGGAAGCTGCTAGGAATAAAAACATTCCACTACCGATTCAATCGTGAATGTTGTCCCAAACCTGAGCTCAGTGCTTGCAGTCTGCAGTGAAACTCGCGAGTCTGTGTTTTGGTTGTGTGATGGCTAGTGCTTTAATTTTTAATAAAATGCTGTTTTATTTTTTCTTGGGGAAGATTATTGATCCAGTTTTTGATAGTGTTTGTTTTATAATTGTGATGATGCGTTTCAAATCGAAAATGTTTTTGGAATTTGTGCTTATTTGATGGGATTTTCAGTCAAACTTGGTTTTAGTTTCACATGAAGGCATTCATTTGGTTTCACATGAAGACATTCATTGCGTATTCATCGCTTGAATTATTTGGCAAAGAGATCTGTTCGTATGGAAACCTTGACATTTCTGGAATAGATTTTACTTATTCTCAAGGACTACCACAACCTTTAAGGGCTGGGATAGAGTGGAAGTGAGGCAGATGCTCAAATTCAGGATTAAAATGAAAAGATTGCTGGATGATGTGTGATGCTGGATTACTATTGAGAAACTTTATCTTTATCACAGCTCTGTGACAGTTGTTAACGTGGATATTTACAATTTTCAAGCGATATTGCTCGTTATATTTTCATATCTCCATGCCTTGAGATGAATATTTTTTTCAAAGCACTTCTAGATATTTGGAGTTTACACGCTTAACTGAAAAATTACGAGTAAGTGATTAATTGATTGATCTCAGCTTTCTGTTTTCCACAGTATTTTTCGTTGAGACGACCGCTTTAGGCTGTTACGCCATCATCAGGTGCAGCTCAATGAATGGAAGTCCGCTGCGCTGTTGTTAATAAGTCGAAGAAATCTGGGAGGGGGAAGAAAAGTTAGCGATTGGGAATAATTCAAAGTGCGTCTTGTCCAGTGAACTTAGGTCGGTAGGTCAGGTGGTGGGGATTGGAAAGGGGGAACAGGATTGGGGTGAGGGGGGGGGGGTTCTTGTTGGATGGGTGTGGGTTTGCCAACAGAGGGGATAGGTGATACTACCTTACTCCCCAGTGCAGAGTCAGTTCGTTGGGAATTGACTCTTCCACTAGAACGTGGCGGTGGTTCGCTACCACCGCCACCATGTTTTGCTACCGCTATACAATTTTGTGCCATGAATATTAAACTGAATACCTCTCGTACTGGATAATGATTGGTGCTTCACACATGAAAAGTATAAATCGTGGTTTCACTGAGCAATCTACTTCATTACCAGGATACTAACCAGGAACTTGGGGATTGGTTGCCAATACGGTAACTACTACGATATCTTTCCTCATGCTGTGACCTTTTATGAGAAATAAGATCCTTATATCTGCGAAGTTCATTGCGCAGGTGCCACAAAATTTGGCGCGAGCTGCATGCCTCGTGCCGCCTCCCAGTGGAAAGGGAGCGGATCATGAAGCCTTTCCCTTTTCGTTTCGCGTTCCCTCTTCCCTCCCCCCGTACCCTCCTCCCTCCACCAGCGTTCCACCCTTTCCCTCTCCGCCGTAATGCCTCAATTAAGGCGAAATTAGACAATTCCCCTTTCTCCTTCCTTCCCCATTCCCCCCCTGCCGTCCTCACCGCACACCCCACTCCCATTCTCTTACCACCATTACCCCTCTTTCCCGCCCGCCGACCTTCCCCTTCCCACGAGTCCCACGGACTTCATTCTCTCTCCGCTTGCAATTTCTTCCCTCTCGTGCCCGGACAACGCTGAATTGGGAGAAACTGCCCGGAACAACTCCTCTTTTCTCTTCTTTTTAATGGGACCGGGAGAGCCGTCTGGAGGTGCGCGCGTCAGATGGGGGCAAGCGGGCGTCGCGTAACTAGGGAGTGCCCCATTTGACCCCTTTTAATTCCCGTTGATGCCCGTCCTTCATCTTATCCAGCTTGAGGGTATTTTTTAAAACTCACGTTCAAGTATTTTTTCATGAGCTTTTGTTTTTGCTGTCTGGTGACTGCTGTATTCTGTTTGATTCTGTAACGGTAATAATAAATCGGTGGTTACGATAAGGAGGGGATTTAGCTTATTGCGTTTATTCGAGTTTTTGTGGGGCGTTTAGCTTTTACTTGCTTTACTCTCACTGTTTTTTTGTGAAATGTATTCGTCCGAGTTTCTGTACTACATTTCAAGTTACATTACTGAAAATTTTAATTTAAAAAATCAATTTTTGGAGTACCTTAAAGACTCATTCAGCTCTCGCAACAACTGGAGGCAGACCTATGCCGCTATTACGGAGAGAGTTAGGCTATTGTAATGGGCAGAAGTGTGGAAATTGGGAAGTTGAAGTGGAAAAGTCTTTAACTTTTTAGTCTGATTCACTTTAGGGGTAACAGTGGTTGGAGCATTGTACGCTGGGCGTTGAAATGTTAGCAAAGGCACACAGCTAAAACACAATCATCAGCAGTGAGTGATTTTTAAAGAATACGAGTCCCAAAATCACCCCTCGGTACCTATCTGCCACCGGGTCTTGCGAAGAATGCAATCGGTCCTATTTATTATTGTTATGGATACCTACCTGTCTGATTATTCAAGACCGCCTTTCATTTTGAAATAGCTGGAATTTAGTTACTCTAACATGGCAAATTAGGTACTTACATTCTCTCCAGGATATGGCCTCTCAAATTGTGCGTTATTCGGCTGCACGGATTTCAGTGTGAAGCTTTCGCTGGTAGCACTTAAAGTAACATAAAGATTGACATTAGGCTTGAAATAATTTCACCTGTTATTAAATTTCTCCCTATACATTTTCTTGATAATTAGGCGTTAATTTCATTTTGAAATAGCTGGAATTTAGTTACTCTAACATGACAAATTAGATACTTACATTCTCTCCAGAATATGGCCTCTCAAATTGTGCGTTATTCGGCTGCACGGATTTCAGTGTGAAGCTTTCGCTGGTAGCACTTAAAGTAACATAAAGATTGACATTAGGCTTGAAATAATTTCACCTGTTATTAAATTTCTCCCTATACATTTTCTTGATAATTAGGCGTTAATTTCATTTTGAAATAGCTGGAATTTAGTTACTCTAACATGACAAATTAGGTACTTACATTCTCTCCAGAATATGGCCTCTCAAATTGTGCGTTATTCGGCTGCACGGATTTCAGTGTGAAGCTTTCGCTGGTAGCACTTAAAGTAACATAAAGATTGACATTAGGCTTGACATAATTTCACCTGTTATTAAATTTCTCCCTATACATTTATTAGGCGCCAATCTCTTTTAAAGTACAGATTGTCTGTGATTAATCGCGGTTATGAATACATCGTTAACAACTCAAACACCCAAGTGGACTCGTTAGCCTTGTGGCATGAAGGAGAACCCGTATTTCATAGTTTTAGTTGAATGACATAGTTCAGCTGGTGAGGAATGGAGAATTAGCTTTGCTGGCGGTAATCAGCTGAGAAAAGTGCTCGTACATCACGACGAGCATCTAATGAACCCCTCTTGCGCACCTGTTCATTCCATTCTGTCCTTCGCGTGGCATAGAAGAGCACTTCCTCGCAGGGAGTCCAGAAATTTCGATCTTCATTGGGAAATAAATTAGTATAATCGGAATGCCTCTTAGCATATATAGCGCAGAACAGTGCTGTTCAAGGATTTGTTCATTTTCGTTGATAAAAATGAAATTATCTTTATGTGACCCCAATAAGTTTAGGCTAATTGAAACGTATAGCATCTTTCTATGTTCGATCTTTTATCGCATTTTTTCGTGTTCGATCTTTATTTCTTTTTCCACTTTTTGCAGTATTCAGCGGCATACCTCTTAATGAGAGTATGAGTGGAAGCGAATTGCATTTAATAAGCCTGCATGATTCGTTCGATAAATGCAGAGGTATGAATTGCCGTTTTGGTTTTGAGGGCAGTTGCTACTTTGATCTCCCTGAGCCAGTTGTTTCAAGTAACTGTTGAATCTTCTATCCTTGAAATGACTGTCAAATTCCGGTGTATATGCTTTCAAAATACGGGCGTGAAACGAGAGGAGTGATGCGTTTTTTTAATGATGAGTTAAGAAATGTTTATCTCTCCTGCGTGTCGTTTGCTTTGGATTCATGTGCCGCAAGCTCTTGGGACACCACGCTACGTATCCCGCTCTGCTTTCGGGAAATAGTTTTCAGAGTGAATTCGGTCGCTTGCTTCGTCATCTTTTAAGACACTTTCCGTGCGTATCTTCCATGAGAGTCCGCCAGACATGGCCGAGACACATGCGATGCACTATGGAGACGTTTGACATTTTGGAGTAGAATTATGACTTTTTTAATTTTTTCGGCTGTAAACCTGAGCAATAAATTTTTAAATCTAAATTTTAGTTCTTAAGGAATAACTCTTCCTGGTTGTAACGGAAACAACATTTAATAATTTAGTTATGTGGCTCAAAAGTAGTTTCACGTTAAAAAAGTCAAAACTACTCGAATAAAAGACTACTATCAGCCAGTGGAATATTTTTGAAGTGATAACTTCTTTTGGCCCCTTGGGCACTTTTGGCATGGGGGAAAAAGAGCAAACTTGCGTCACGTCACGTACCGTACCGGACTTTTTGCTTCGGCGACGTAGTTCCATTACCGTCGTCAGACAGCAGCACCGCTGACCTAACAGAGCGCATGACTGCCACCAGATGGTAGAACAAGCGGTAAGCGGGAAAAAGTACACCGTTTAAATAGCGTACCATATTTCCCTGTTCGTATTCTTTACCGAATCCTGAAATTCAAAGGTTATTAGTTACTTTATTTGTCATAAGCCAATAGTTTCTTTCCTATAATTCTGTAGAAATAGTAATGAAATAAGCCAAATTATTCATGAGAATAATGAAAATAACATGCGAGAAAATGATGAAAATGAGGAAATGGTGATTGAACATGTAACCAATGTTGATGAGAATTGTTAATTAGAATAGAAATATAATTAACATAAGAGATGTAAATGAGTGTTATATTATTCAGACGCATGTACAATACCTATTTTCAGATAAATACCTATTTTGTCAAGAAAAAATAAAATTTACATAAATGGAATATTCATTTAAAAAAATTATTGTACCTTATTCTCATTTTTTATTCAGATTTATTTGGGAATATAAATCGGTCAAAGAAGTTTTCACTTCCAGCGTGTGGTCCTAAGCACACCCAATTTTTTTTACTTAGTCGAAATGAACGCATTCCAGTGAATGGTTTTGCGTTCACAAAATATAAAGGAATTGACCATCAAAACATAAAGCTTGTCAGGTTCAAATTTGATGGGTGGAAAGTCAGTTATTACGGCTCATTGATCTCTTTTGCTTTAAAGTGGGTCGAATTATTCGCATCACTTCTCTCTCTTTGAAGTTAATGCCTCTGCTATTTTACATTTACGTCTCTCGTCTGTTTCCCTTTGGATCTTTGCCTCTTCACAATCTTGCCGTTCCTGTTGCGTCCTTCTGGCTGTGGGAATGCTTCGGGGGAACTTAGCACCTGGGGAATGTGTTCCAACCCCTACTAAATTCTTTCTTGTATTGCCTCAGTGAAATGTTGCAATCAGAAACCTCTTTCGGCAATAATTTGAAATTTCTGCTTTAGGAGACCAAATCAACGTTTAGTTTGAAATTCATTTTGGGCATTAGCAATCATTTATGATTGTGAGAGTATCAGATGAATTTACTTTCTAAATTTATTTTAAAATGTGTTTTTTAAATTGTAATTAAAATATACTTATTCTGTGAGCAACCCTTGAAAATGCGAAATTTTTAGCTTCGCTGATATAGGCATTACTGTAAAATGATTAAGTATTAGCCGTACCTCAACTAACAGCCATTAGCATTCTTACCTTGGGTGTCGAAAATTAGCACTCATTTTTAAATCTCATTTGTTACGCGTCTGGAAGGAGGATTTTCTCTACAGCAACCATCTCCTTAGTCTTCCTAAAATTGGTAGTGGAAGAGTAATGCTTACGCCATGGTATATCCCAACGTGAAGGTCGGGTGTTATAGCAGTGTGACGTTTGACCCTTATAAATGCTTTTTATTTATTACTTTCTGTTATGAGAATTAACATTGACTAACTCATTCCTTTTCTTTACAAATTTTCGATGAAATTATATCCCCTCAATCCTATAGGTATGGGCTTGTTTACGCAATGTGTGTACAATTGTACGCATGCTAATTGATGCGTATGTCTCTTCAAATTGCATCATGTAAAAATGTCAACTTGACGGTATGCACCAAATATTGTTCTTAGAATACCCCGTTTGAATTTTATGCTCTCGCTTGAGTTAATATTTGTGCTATGCATAAATATTTATTGATCGGCAATAATACTCTGGGGCAAATAGGCCACTATGTAAGGGAGTACGCTATCGGCTTTGTTCAATGATGAGGTAGGAGGCAATCATTCTGCCCACGTTAGATGGAATGGCAACAATGCAATCCTTTCTCATCCATCCCTTTTCTTCGTACCCTTGTAACTCTTTCTCTCACCCACTCCTCATATTTCCTCCGCGGATTCTTCCAGGCTCCCCGTCCCTATATTGAAGTGTTCGCCATTTTTCATCAGCGCACCCGCTGCCTCCTCCTTGTCCAATCCTCACACCGCCTCTCATTCCTTCTCATTTCCCATTTCACCGGGAAATTCGCCTCGCTCCGTCCGATTTTTTTATTATGAAGTGGTCCGGACTCTTGCCCTTCCTCCCTCTCCCAGAGTGAAAAATCCGTGGTCTTCCGTCGCTCTCCTATTCCTCCCCCAAATCTCCATCTCATTCTCTGCCTCTCTCGTCTTCTTCTCCACTTCCCCCATACCTCCCGTCCACGTTTTCATTTTCAATCTCTGCTAGCCTCCGCCTCATCATCCTTCCTACGCAGCTCATCTCTACGGACTTTGCCCGACCGTGCCTGAGTTCGACTTGAATGGACGCACTCTTGCTTTTCGTGGCCGAGTGGTGAGTTCTTTTCATTGGCGAGCATACTACTTACTCCTTTTTCAGTAATTTTCCCTTTGGAGGATGGTACGGTGGAAGGTAAAGAGATGGATGTAGTGATAAGGGTGTTGTAAGGATGTTGAGAGAGAAAAGGGTGTAATATCCAGCTCCGTGGAATTCTTCCTTTATCGGTTTGCGTTTCTGCGGGCAGTGGTTCGCCACTTTTCGTCCGAATTCCGTGGTGAACCCCAAAAACCACTCTACTGGCCTGTTACTGATACTTTTCAGGGCGTACTCATCACACTTACGCTTTCACGTCATTTAGTTGATGATAATGAAAGTCTTGCTCAAACTAAATAGAGAAAGCATCGTAAACTGTTCAACATAATTTTAGGATGGTACAGCCGAAGGTATGGGTTTATATAGTCCAGTCATTGTTCGAAATAAATAGTCTTTATTTAACCGTTGATGTCAGAGTTTTGTGATTTAAAGCTAATCGTTTCTAGCGCTCAGCGATGTTAGAAAATCTTTTATTTAAAATTGATTAGTGTTAATGGAGAGAATTTATAGAGACATAGTTTGTGGAATATAACGACTAATGTCAATTAGGCGTTTGCTAGCTGCTTTTTTGGCCCCTTTTTGGTGGTTTCCTCTCTACACCCTGAATAAAACTGGAAAAGCGTGTATATGGCTAACACTATTTGGTTCAAACCTAACGTAACCATTGGCCAATAATCGCGGCTGTCGCCATTTTTCTTTTCATTTTGATCTGAAATACACAGATTCCTTGGTGGGAATTTTCACTAATCCCCAGGGAGAGAATACCGATCTAAATGGCTGTCATTTTCATTGTTTGCGCAAAAGGGAGATTTGGAAAATGACGGAAATGTCTAAGTTATGTCATTCGAAGTTTCTAAATCTATTGGTATAGCTGAAAACTTCAATAATCTGTTGGAAATCTTGCGATAGTGACTAGAGAATCAGATTTCGGTGCGCCAGAAAAGGCTAAAGTCAAATAGGATGGTTTATAATCTACCGTGACTGAAACCTGATAGGTTAGTAGTCAGGATGACGTTTCTTGTGACCACAGACTACATTTAAACTAAATTATTTGCTATTTTCAATGCATTTGCGTTGTTTTTGTTATTTCTATTTCCGTTTCCATTTTGAGTTTGTTTTATTCGCAGTGCATTTTGCGTGCAGGTTTAGCCAAGGTTTCAGAAAGGGGACGTTACTTTCCCTTTCACGCAATATAATCGTCATGGCTTTTTCTTTCTTTTCCACCTTTCCCACAGCCCTTCCGGTGCTCGGATTTTGGGGAGTTCTTGAGATTCCAATGCACAGGGGTGGATTTTCGCGGTGGATGGAGACTGTAGGGGTGGCAGTGTGGAGACCTCGACGTCGTTCCGCGGCCCCCACCGACCCCCATGCCTCCCCTGGAGTGGGCCACTTCAACAGTCCTCTCTCCTACACCAACCCTCCCTCTGCAACTCCCTTCTTCGTTGTACCACTTTTTATTGGAATCCTTTCCATGAGGAGAATGTAAACCGATCTTGAGGTGGTCGCCGTGTCGATCGATTGAACGAGGCCAAGATATCTTCCTGTTTTTCTACGACTCAAAAACTTCAACTATTACCTCGCTCTACATTAAGTCGTCGTTTTGATGTGATTGTAAAGTGTGTTTCATTTAGCTCGTGTTAAGTTATCAATGCGAAATTGTTAGTTTTATTTTAACAAAGTTAGTGGAATAGTGCTTTTGAACTTTACCTATGTAATTAAGGGAGGCGACCGACAGCTGAGGCCATTTGCGCCGTTGAGGGAAGCTAGGTAGGTTGGTAATAGAAGGATTTATTGGAGGAATTGAGTAAGATTAGAGAGAAGCCCAGCGTCGATATTATCTTGCTCGTTGAGGGAGAAGCAAAAGGTTTCACAGTCAAACTTTTCATCCGACAGCACTTGGAGTGTTCTCCACATAGCACACGAGTAAGGATCGAAAATCCCGTGAAAAACGTTTTGCTGAAATTGAAACCCGGGTTGATAGGGGTAGGAAGTTAGTATTAATTCACCTCAAAACTCCGATCACCTATGACTCTGCTTCCCGTTGCTTTGTGGCCCTTCGTTGTAGTGTAGTTAGCATATTAGCGGTACTCAATTGCCCACAGTTTTGTTCATTCCGTTCTGAGAATATCTTATCTTGGTCATGAAATATCTCGAGTTATAGCCTGCCTCTCTTATCAAAATGTGCATATAAAGGCATCAAGTTTTACTTCAAACTATGGATTTAATAGTCTGAATGGTTGAAACTATTAAAAGTTGTTGTTTCAGGCTTGATTTTGTGGAATAACATCATGAAAGAAAAGTACTGGCAATTTTCCTCAAGAATATAGTTTTAATCGAGCGGTTTCGTTGTACAACACCATCATCAGGTCTGATGACGGTTTTGTACACCGAAACCGGTCGATTAAAACTATATTCTTGTGGAAAATTGCCAGTCCTTTTCTTTCAGGTTGAAACTATGTTGATAAAAATAGCTAGAAGAATTGTTCTACATATAAAAGCTGTAATACTGACAAGTATCTCGTGTAGTGATCCAACGTCCACATTTTAAATATGGTTGAGTAAAAAATCTGCGCATCTGTGGGGAATTTTCTATAAAAAGATCATTCGCCTAGAATGGGAACCAAGGCCCAGTAAATATTGAATTTCGAGTTTCGTTGTGTCTCATTGAGACATATCTCCTCAGCAGGTGACTTTGCTATGGTCAATTTTCTGACTAGTCGCACAGTTTTTTAGCCTAAACGACTGTGTTCATAATTTTGTTATACCATATCTAGGTCAGGTGGAAGGGATTTAATCTGGCGCCTCCATTAAGAAAGCATTCATACGGTTCGCTTGGTGCTGAATGACTGTGATCCGGTTAGCTATACTCAGGCGATAAACTTTATACTCTTAGCGTAACTGAATATTAGCCATTAATTCCTTTCAAATTGTAACATAGATTAAGACTATTAAAACCCTCCTAAGCCCGGGATTTACTTTAATCTGTGAATTCGTCCAAAAGACTAGGCTTTGGCTCCCTCCTAGCCTCTTGATCTTCCCCTCAGCCTCTGTAGGAGTTTTGGAGGTATTTTTTCGTTGAGTAGAACCGTCCAATGGCAAGAGGAATATCGCATGTCCAAACGGACCGTGAGTACACCATTTGCAGCGCCTCCCCAAGGTACGATCTTGCCGCGTTTGCACTCGTGACCGTTGTACCTCACCGTAGCCCAACCGCTGCGTAATCAAATACGGCGTAATGGATGTGAGCTCCCATGATAATGAAGTTATCGTAATTTGCGGAGGACAGCAGACAATAATCATCACCCCTGTGGCTCCCTTGCCAACTAAAGCCGAGAGATCAGCCGAACTTGCTGCGGAAGTAATCAGATTACGCTGTGCCTAAGGCTTTGTAGCCATTGGCGATCGCTGGAACTCGTCGAGGTTTTTACACTTATTCCCATCGATCACCCAATTATTGGTTTGTCAAAAACTCTCCGCAAATCCACTACTGCGTCTGGTCTTGGTGTCCTCTTGTTGTGCACTTAAATGAATTTGCATTCATACTCATCTGATACATTTTGGTTATCGCTACTACTTGCAGTCCTGATTTCCGTGTATCCTGTTCTATTGAACGGGCTTGCACCAAATCCACTTGGATATTAATTTCCTTCGTGTGTTTTTTATTGGAACATTTCCAAATATTTGCTTTAGTTCTATCATAGACTCATCGATTTCGAATCATGCATAAGCCTGGACGTAATTAGGTTGACCTGTAGAAAATTCAAGCGTGGGTGCTCAGGGGCCTGGGCCGCTTCACGTCCAGAGGGGCCCGGTTTTTGTGACCCCTTCCCCTTATAAAAATATTTGTGCGTTAAAAACGCGTTTCAGGTTGTTAAGGGCAAAATGTTTGCAAATAATATATAAACCACAGAAAAACTTTCGATTCGATAAAAGTCTCGGGGCCCGGGCGGGAATCCCCGCCTTCCCGCCCTGGTCACGCCGCCCCTGGTGTCACACATAAGTGCCATCTTAATTACCTCCCATCACTGGTTTACACCAATGGAACCGTACCTTTAGCCGAATATGTAATCGAGGGATACTTTCGTGCGCAACAATGTTTTTAAAATCAATAATCGGCTATAGTTCGTTCAAGAATCTTCTCGATTGGTGTTTATAATTTTTTTTTAATCCTTGTCGTTAATTATCAAAGTATGCATAGAGAGATTTATTAACCTTCTCTCATGCCCATGATATTTCTGCGTACACATTTTTTCTTGTGAAAGAAAATTCAAATGCTAGACGCAATATTAGGCTTGATTTTTTCAAACTCCTTTCCCTAGTGTAGAGGTCATTTTTGGCATTTCAGGCCTTTTTTTTCGAAGGGAAGTTCCATCTATAGGCCAAATAAACTATGCCCTGGTATAAAAATACCCTGTGACATTCCATCCCCATTTTGATGTAGTTTTAACGACGCTACTTTTATTCTTTCCTTAAATCGAATAACCTCGTCAATATTTCAGTTGTTTCATTATCTGTTGCCCCTTTGTTATTACAGCGCCATGCTTCAGAATGTATGGACTCGATCCCGCCCAAATCTGGATTATCCGGAAGAATTTAATCGGGATAAATCTTTTTAGTCGGCTCGTAATTAAATTGACTGTAATTCCATTATGGAGGCCGCGCTGAGTCACATATTTTTTCGCCATCCCGGACTTTCCGTTGCCTCCGCTTTTATCAAAAGCTTAATAGAAACCCTCGCTCGCCCAACGTTCCCGGAGTCATCCCTTGGAAGTCGCGAGGCATCCGGGCCGTTGAGGAATGGCCCAAGGGGGTGCGGGAGGTTGGGGGGTGGGGGGTGAATAGTCTTTCGCCGAGCGGGAGACAGAATGGCCGAGGAATTTTAAATCTTCTCCCACTTGCGAGATTGATGCGCCGTGGAAGCGAGAGAGTTGGAGAGCGCGCTAATAATTTTATCTCGCGCGGCGACTTCATTTTTCCCGTCGCGGGTGCCACTTAGTGTTCATTACTTTGATGTATTCACTCGCCAGCTAGGTGTTGAAATATTCAGGCTTATCGCGGAGCGCTGTACCTTCTGTAATTTCCAACTTTGGTCGCATCTCGGCGTTGACACCCCTGGAATATTTTTTTTACGATCGAAGAACCTCGTTGCAATTCGCCAGAAGAACGTGGAAGGCCATAACAAGCGGTGAAAGGAACTTAGTTTTATGGAATACATTCATTTATATAATTAAATGTACTTAAAACGCAAGATTAGTTAGATTTTTGTAAACTTGCCTCCTGGCTCTCATGTAATTTTTTGGGGCAATGTTAAATCTTATAATACTGCTGAAATACTAAAGTTTAGTGTGGAGTCCTGAATTTATTGTGGGTTCTTGCTTCGGTTACATGTATCATATCACTCCTCTGTTGTTTTATTTATCTAAAAATCCTCTTTTAAATTTGAGGAAAGTTTATACATATTCATTCCCAAGCTCGTATAAATCCGGGACCTTAATGGTTGCCTAACAACATTCCCATAAAATGCATGGTCATTTTTACCCATACATCCCCGAAAATACGGTCTGACTATCATGTAAATTTTGGCAATAATAGCCACTTTAATATTCAGCCTTTTTCATTTTTTTGGCTCTTGCATGCATTCCTGAGAGAAACATGTAACGAAACCTTTTCCTAGATTAGTCGAAATTATAGGTTTCCTACCAATTACAGTTCAGGCGGTGAAGTCTGCTATCTTTGATTTCTCTTTTGACTTAAACTTTTGCGTTTTTATGTATTTGTTTTACGCAATCATATAGAAATTACATGATACATTGTGAGATGATGAAGCTGAGTAGCTTTATAGCACAGGTATCGCATGAAAAAGTAACAGCCCAGCAATTACAAATTCACTGTTCCACGTATGTTCTTAGATTTATTGCTCTTTTACCACGTGAATGGACAAATAAAAATTCATAATTAAGATTCACGTTCTCATCTAGTTTAGCGCGAGGTTGTATTTTCCTTAATGCGTCATAATATAATCTCACCATTCGATATAGACCTTCCTCGAAGTATTTCCTTTTAGGGTGCTTCGTTTCCTAGCTTCGAGTCTTCTAGGAGACATGTGGTCCCTGAGCATGGAGGAGGGAAGGCAATGGTACCGCTGGGGAAACTTCGGGCGTAGTATTTTAACCATAGATTTTCCGCTTGGCGGGATCTCGAAGTGGCTCATGGGTAAGGACGATCAGGGCTTTAGAGAGTTACTCCCTCAGGATTTCCGGTAAACGATTTGATTGCGGTGATGGATAAATAAAGAAACTTGGAATTACGGATTCCATTGGACCGATTTATCCCTTTTTTCAAAATAAATATCCATCTCGGTGTTCTTGGGATACGTATTTTGGAATAAGCGTACATTTTTTAGTCCCAAAAGCTTTAAAGGAGAGAAAAAACCAATTTGATACAGGCAGCAGTACCGTAAATCGTGATCTCGATTGACGGTGGAATCGTCGGCGAGATATAATTGAAAATAAATCTGATAAAAAGCAGTTTAGATCTTATAAGTATGCGAATTTTTTATCTTTTTTCCATGTTATTGTTGGCATTTGTTGATGATATAGATTTATATAATGTCGATTATGGGGGAATAAAATGTCGATTTTTGGGGAATTTCTATTCTCACTAACACTTAATATCTATCGAAAGATGACTCGAGCTTTGCAAGAGAGTAGTCATTGGCTTGTGTTAACCAATAGGTATCTTGCAGGATAATAATTGTTTGATTTTTTTAAAATAATTTATTAGCGGAGTTCACATTCGACTAACAGAAATGTATCTAATTTGTGGAACCCTGGATGAAATAGAATGATGGTTAAAAGCTATTTCTCCTCCTAATAATTAATGGCGTATACGTATTTTATACATAATCCCCAATCAGTAAAACTTTAGAGTGTGAGGGCTTTTAATTTTAGTTTCAAGCGGTGAGTAGTTTTGCTTAAAAATACAAGAGTATGACTCTAATTGTCGTCTCTTTAGAGAAAGTATTATTCCATTCAATATTCGGGACGCTACGGTTTCGGTGTCTACTTCGTCAGGATTAGTCTTTTTTGAATATTCAACGCACGGGAAAAGTTCAACGTTAATAATTTATAGAGCGCTCTACCGGACAAATAGCTTGGGGTAATACCCGTGGGGCAAATAATGAAATGGCCCTTCCGTATGTCGTCCTGTTTTATTTTTTTGTTACCAGCACTCCTTTTGTCGGTTGTTTTCCCCGAAAATCCATTAAGCTCGAACCGTCGAATGCCACGAAAACGAAAGGCGCATATACCGACCACTTAATATTAATAATAGCTTCGGGGGTACGTCGCACTTAGGCAGTGGATCCGAAACCGCTCTTTCCCGAGTGTATCGGCGGCTCCTCTCCAAAATAAAAGAGGAGTTCTCTTACGAGAATAAAAGGTCCGATTTTTTTTATCTTTTATAATTTTTTCCTCTCTAGGTTATGTATTTTTTTTCATTTTCATCCAATGGTCCAAGCTGGGACTTTTCCTCCTCGATGTGGACTTGTCCTCCTCGATGTTCAACCTCCTGTCTTCTCTGTTTTTTTTCTGTCATCTTTCAATGCCTGCTCCCTATGAGGGGTGCTCCATGCCCTCTTTAACTACATCTTCCCCTTGGCTACCGGAGACTTTCCTTAAATCAGAGCATTTTGACCCTGAAGTCAAACTTTAGCGGGAATCATCCTCCGTAACCTGTACATGTTTCAAAATGCATTTTAAGGTGTACATGTCCTGCACATCTACTCAGTCGACTACTAATAACGCTTATATATTTCACATAATGTATTTGTTATTTGAGTTTTGCACATTTATTAAGGTGAAACCTTGCTAATGACAATCATTGTCGAAACAGTCGTCGAGTATAAAAATGTATGGAATATAGAAAGTACAAATTCATTAAGTGACGTTTGCCAACTACATAAATTTACGCCGAAAACCTTTGTATTCATATACTGTTTTAATAATAAAAATATTTATGTTTATTTTCACAAATGCCGAATAACGGTGATGAATTGCATAACATTTTCACAAGAAGAAAATTCACCTTTCCGGAAATCGAACCGCGGACCTTTGACTTGCCAGGGAAAAGTGCTGACCACGGCGCTTATGGGTTCCTAGATTACGCAGTTGTCTGCGCATAGACCTTTTAAGTCCCTGGTTCGTTATATTTCGAGTTGAGGTGGATTCTTTCTCGTGGAAATCTTTAGAGCCTGTTTCACATGAATTACATACATGATCCAGTACAGGACCTAGTATACTATCTGTAAATAGATATTGAGGATGGAATCCAGTATGTTTGGTGCCATCCTAAAAGATTTCACACGATCATTGAACTTGTTAAGGCGGGAAGTGGTATTTTCATATTTTATTTTGGTTCGGAAACCGGAAATGATGGATTACGATATTCAAAAGAGTCAATCATTATTGTGAAGTAGATGACACTACTTTGATGAATAAGCAAAGAGAGGTGTCATTTGCTAGCAAAACCATTACGACAGCCTCAAAAGGCCACAGGGATGTGGGGATTCTTATTTCGTTCGCTTGCTCTATACTTGTTCGTCGCGATTCCTGGTGAGGACGGCACTGAGTTACGTCAGTACTTCAGTAGTGTGAATGCGTGTTGGGTTGCTACGATGGTACGTACGGTAGTAGTCTGAACCGGGCATAATTAGGCGAAGGCTATTAGGTCCTACTAGGAACTAGTAGCAATCTAGTACGGCATCAGTTATGAAATCAAGTAGCTCAAATAGTATGATAGCAATTATGCTTGTTATCCAGCATGCTGGTACTATATCTCACGATACGAGAAAGCGATAATACGAGCATGTATCCTAAAACTCGTGCCGGAAATATATATTAACCACTGGACAATCTTTTTTTCGATTCGCCGTCCAGCATCCTGGTTCGATTCAACGCAGTCCTCGATCCATACCACTACGCCTGCATTCCAATCTTGGAGGGAACCATTTCCTCCCAGCTTCCTCTCTCTCCACTTCACGTTGTTGGTGTCGGCCTTCCCGTATACGCGGCCGAAATTTCCACCCCAACCATTCCCCAACCCCTCTCCCTATCGTCGATCCCCATTGGTCGTGCGTATGCCAGGAGAGAGGGAGTTACTTTCTACGTGAATGGAACGAGGATATATGGGCAACATGGATAAGGAATTTTCTCCCCTTTTTTCGCGGTTCTCATTTTTTTTTTTTCATTTTTTTCGATTCTTTTATTTTTGCCTGTGGAAATTAAACGACTTGTACGCGACGGGCGTAGCGCTCCCACTCTTATTATTTTTCGGTATTTCGGTGAAAAGAGTAAATCAGATTTTTTACTCTAAATCGATGGTTTCAAAGCCTCCAATTTTTTATTTGTTTTTTTTTTCTGACGATCGCGTATTTTTATTACTCTCGCCTGGAATCGGAAATCAATTTTTGAGGCGAAGTATGTGGAGGCGATGGAGTGGAGGCAGGAATGCATAGTTTTGGGGGGTGACCACTGAAAAATATTTTTTCCGCGCTTGCTGAGTACAAGAAACATACCTACCTAAGAATAGATTTGGGTCACGTCATTGGAATTCGGGCGAAATTCTGGATGCATTTAATGTTGATGAAAGCAGAAGTATTGCGATTGACAATGAGTCGGATATCTTATATATTGGAATGGTTGAATAAACTCTGCCGCCGATGAAATTCATTTTTCACTGGAATTGCTGTATCGTTCGGATTACAAGTATTTTCCATGGATTACTCTCGAGGTGTGTGATACTATGCAAATATTTTCCGTGTTAACTTTATTTTTAAGCAGTGCTATGTTTTTTTTTATAGATTCCAAGCCCCGTCTAACGTATTTCTGTGCATTTAAAATGTCTTATTTTCAATCTCGTTGAATTATTATGAAACAATGGACTTTTTTAAAAGAATTTACTTCGCCAATTCTCGTAATATTGGTACAGTAATGCGGCAATATGCGTAATTTATACCTAGTTATTCCTTTCATGTTTACTAACGCTTGTATTAGGTTAATTTTTGCATTCTGCGATAACGTTCTCCCGGCTTTTGCGTATCATCATGTTCCAATAAGTGGTCGTGCCATGGTGTGAGCTGTGATTTTAGGTTCTTTGAAGTTTGAAGTCATAGGCATGATTCTATGTAAGCAAGCGGTAACATCCTTGTTAGGAATAATAATAATTAAAAATCAATCTTTTAACGTTGCTTACGTTGCACTTAAAACAGTAATTGAATCTATTCTTCAGAGGACATCATTTTTGTGGCACATTTATTACGATAAAATTAGGTGCACCGTTAGATGATTAATTTTTTAGTATTTACAGGAGGAATGATTTGGATATTACTTATTTCTTTTCTGTTCATCCGCGGAAGAATAACATCCAGCATTAGACTTTATCGGCAGTTACACGATTTATTGTACCCCAATTAGTGTATTTTTGTATCATACAGAATTTGCTCGCGATAGTAGTACGTTGATAGTGAATAATCAGGATTACTACAGATATGGAAAACCTGGAATGCCGTGTCATGGAAATATAAAATGGGCCTGATAAACCTGGAGTAGTTATGGGAATTTAGAAACTACCCGGAGAAATGGCTTTTCCAAATCAAAATCTGATTGTTTTCTGCAAGTCAGAAGTACTATCTTAGGCTGTCTTGTGTGTGTGTGTGTGTGTTCACTTAGGAAAGTTAGTACATTGCCTGAATGAGGCAATGGAGCTATTATGTGGTGTTCAGCAATCAATTGTGTCCCTAAAAAAACTTGCAGGTCCTATTCTTCATATTCGTCCTGGGGAAGATGGAATATTATTTCTTCTCTGATTTTATACGAGTAATTGTGGCCGACGACTGAGAATAATTTTCCACCAGGAAGGTATCAAATTTCCCCCCAGAGCGATAGAACATGAACTAATGCGTTTTGCTCCTATTTTTGTGCCTTATGCAAAATACACACCGAAGTTCGGATATTTTCACCTGGAAAAATGAAAATTTTCGCTTGGAAAACCTGGAAAAGTCCTGAAATTTCATAATCTCTGGCCTGTTGCATGATAAGTTATTTAAAAACAATCAAGCATGTTTATTATTTATGCGATTGAGTGTTACCGGTAATTAATTTCACTTTTATGTGCGCAGGGTTCCCCGCAAATTCCTCCCAGCGGCTTACTCCACTGCCTTTAATTGTTGGATTTGCTCATTTCTGCCCCCAGGTTATTCCGCACTCCGTTCGCCCTTTAAATCCCTGTCACTTTACAAGCTTTTCCCGGCACTCATGCCCCAGAAATGTCAGAGACGGCCGTGCGAGCTGTGCACCCTGATGGCACGCGGCACATTTGCCGCCAGAATTTTAATAACAAGGGGCGTTTTTCTGCCTCTCGAGGCCATCGCTCATCCTCTTGTACCGCTCGTCGTGCTCATCCTGCATTCCGCCTACTTACCGTGGGTCAAGATGCAACAATTTATGCGCGCTGTGGTTTCAGCAATTTCCAAATTTCCTCCCGAGGTCTTCTTTTTGTGGTAATGCTGCGAATATAATATTAGTAAGCGTCAAACAACATGTTATGTGTTGGTGTACGTTCGTTATTGTAAACTCAGCTCCATTTTAGCGTCTTCTTGTATTTATAAGTACGCAACAGTCGTAATATTGGCAACCAATAACCCATCTTTTAAATTTTTATCTAATTTATAGATTTTCATTTGACATTATGTATTTTGTTTGATACATTACGTGTAATTTTGGCTCTCTTCTATTCTTGTATTAATTTGTAAATATCGCTCATCATATTAGAAAGCGGTGTAACTCGACTACCTATCGATCTTCAAATGATTGTGTTACCGATTCATTTCTTTTACGTTTTCGCCTTGTGTTGCCTCAGCATTTTCAGTTATGGTATTTAGACCTGAATTGTCGGTACAGAATTTTCATTTTTATATCGTAACACGAGGGCTACATATGGATGGTTTGGTTGATTACTTTAGGAGGGCACAATCAGTGGAATTCGTTTGCGCCATCTAGGAAAGGTGGGCAGCTTTGTGAATGAAGGATTATTTGGGAATGGAGAACGGTGGAGAGAAACCCAGCTTACTCTTTGCGAAAATCACCAAGGGCTCCTCGGTTCAACATCCCACCTGAGTGAATGCGCTCGAAGTCCTCTCTACATAGCAATTAGATATCGTGTTTTCAATTAAAAATCTCCGCTACCGGGTGTCTACTGCGGCCTTCAGTCTTAGTAGGTCAGTACTCAGTCCACCTCACTAACGTAATCTCGAGCTTTTTTAAGAGATATCGGAAAATTTTACTGTTTTATTCTTTATGTTATGTTGCTTGAATAAATGATTGACATGTAGAATAGTAACCTGTTAGTTTTGTGTATCAGTTAGTTTGGACAAAATGTTTTCCAAGCTGCTTATATACTGCAGTGCTCTTATCCCTTTCGTGCTAGGAACGTTCATAAAGCCTGGGAGATATGCGAAGAAACCGTTCTAAATTAGAACGACGTAGAATGGCGCGTGCAACTTTCGGTGAAGTCACATGGAGTGGTGAGCGTTATGGGGAATGGCTTATGGCCATTTGCTTTACCAGCATGAAATAGAACAGCTTTTCGTTCGCCTGAACTCAGCCAATAGACGCGAGGCCCATCATTTTGGTTTTCAACCGCTGCCCCTCATAGCCTAAGGCACTCGCGTACGACTGTTTTGTTGGCGAGGATGTGGACGGTGGGTGAAACGTTTTTGCGGCGAAATAAATGGACTCGGACTAGTGTTTTCCCACGGGCCGTTCTACTGGGCTCCCTTTCCTGCGAACATTGGTGCACCACCGTGGGTTCCTCGCGCTCCCATTGGATGTTTCCCCTCGGAAACCCTCCAATCAACGCGTTTAGGATATCCTGGGAGATTTATGGATCTGGATCTCTCTCTTGCGACCCGGAAATTGAGCCCACCTATCAAAATGTATCAGGCCCTCCTAGCTTCTAGCTGTGCTACGGAGAGTCGGTCGTCAGCGTTACGGCTTTCGGTGAACGGTCGCCTCGTGCGTTTGAGTTAGGGTTTTTTTCATTGCTGCGCACGGGGAATAAAAACTTCTTTATCCCTCTCGGGGAAATTTTTATTATTTGAAGCGCACACATGCTGTTGAACGGTGTGCATTACAATGTTTTGTATGATGCCACCTTCCAAATGCATTGAAATGTTTTATGAATGCAATTTTTAAATTTCAATCTTTCGTTCGTTATTTCATGAGTTTTTGATGCAGTATATTCAGTTGTTGAGTTTTTTTTTCAATCTCTCTTCAGATAAAAAAAGCATATTTTCAAATTAATTTGCAGTGGGTGCTGAGGAATCAATACATTTGTCTGGGCGATGAAGTTGTACTACTTGTTGCTTAGTGGTTTGTGATGCTTTTCTACTTCAGCCTAATACGGAATGGAGGTTAATTTAATACGTTTTTTGTTCAAAAAAAGATATATAAATATTTCTGTTATCGACCTATATTTACTGTAGAATTTACATGATTGTCAAATATTAGTTACTTTTTTATTTTCGGATCGTGGGTGCAGCTGTATGTGAGTTAATGCAGAGATTCGGGCACAGAGAAATTTAGACGTCATGCGTCGTTCATTTATTGATACTATGGCCATATCTGTTTTAGTTTCACTAGGGACATTCCTTCCATTACATTTCTCTGTCAGTATTTTGCGTCGCTATGTATGAATGACGTTTTTAAAGCCCTGTGCTTTAACAATGCGTAACATATACTTTAATGATCTTATTTTGGTGAGATCGTTTGTTGGAACATGGTAGGCAGATGTCGTTGCACTTTTTCATCCTAGAGAATCGGGGCGATCAGTCTTATTACTAGAATTTATAACGAACTCGCTCCTGCGTTTTTTTACGGATTTATTTATACTTGTAGAATCATTGCATTACATATTTTTATGAGAATTCATAATCATTAAGGAAGATTAATGCTTTATATTATGTACTATGAACTCCTTTCTGACTTAGGGTCATCTTTATTTATCAGATAAACGATCTTAATGTTTTAACAAGTTTTATGAGTCACTTAACCTGCAGTGATAAAGATATAGTGTCATGTCTTCATAGTTAATTCTGAATGCCATAATAGTAGTTATCGTTACAATTTTCTTACCTGTCATAGATTTATTGATAATTTAACAACGGTATATTAAAAAGTTTTGAAACAATTTGCACCTTATTCCTTTATGAGCTGTAGAATTTAATTTTCAATGTACCGCTGCTTGGTGGATGGCAATATTTCCGACCGTATTTTGGTGGGTCAGCAATTAATATTGCCCTAAAAAAATGAGAACTTATTCCGACTGTATCTCCTTTTTGCGGTGTCTACGTCGCCTATTTCTCGTGTTATGACCCCGCGCCATTTTTTTTTGCTCGGCCTAAGTATTTTTTTTAATCCGTTCGGGAAGCGGCGAGCCACCGCTCACGATTTATTGCGCCCTGAATATAAGACCGGCATCCGTTTTTCCTTCGCCGCACTATCAGGTGCGGAGGAAATTGTTTCGTTCTAGGGGGTGCCAGATGTTCCTCCGTTGATGTCTCCCGCGGGGGGAGTTTTGCATGGTCCTCATGCATCACGGGGGCTTTGCCGGCGAGCGCACTTTATCCGCCGCTCATCCACGTGCGTCATGCCTCCTCCCCGTGGGTGTTGCCCGGAGGATGAGGACGCTAGAAGCCGCGGGCGTCGGAAAAATTAACGTGGGAAGCCGCGCGCGTGGAGGATGATCTAACTCTCGCACTCTTTATGTTGACCCGACGCCCCTTTTAGGTTAAATCCCCTTTGGAGGCCGAATGTGGGCAAAGAAAAAAGTCACGTTTTTGTGAGCGTACGGTCGAGAACTGTTGTGCTGGCGCTTCACATGGGACGATTTCATACATGCGTACATGCCCAACTCGCCATCCCTTTTCGAGGTTGGCGAAGTCGAAGAACCTAGGTTTTGCTGTTGGGCATAGATAACTGGCTCCCTTTTAATGTATTCCTCCGTGATACCCTATCCTTACATACCTCTTTCGCTTCTCTTATACTCATGCATTGCTTCATGCACATTCTCCTATTCATAAGACTCATAATATTCCTCTTCTTTAGAGTATTTTCCACCACATTCAACTATGACTTTCACGCTCTACCTCTTCGTCTTACACCATTATTCTACTACTATAGATGTTTCGTCATTCGATTCTCATCGTTTCTCTCCTCATGGTCTAGCCAACGAAGCACACTCCTTTCATATATGTCAATTACTGGGGCTTCAAATCCACGTTTTTTATGATCCACTCATTCCTAACCCTATCCATCCTACTTAGCCACAAACACTTCTCAGTTAGCCCATTCCCACTGCATTTAGCCTACTATTAGTCCCTCCTTCCAACCTCCCAAGAGTAAGAGTGGGAAGATTACCCCTGCGTTTTTGACCCTCGTTGCATTTATCGTGCTATCTTTGGGTCAGACACGCGTTTCTTCACCGGGAAACACTGCGTTTTACGAAGATATAGTTGATGAGATTTATTTTCCGCGTCCTAACTAGCGTAGTCCAATCAGGAGTTTTCTCTTGACGTTTTTGAAATTTCAAAAATGTAGATGAAACATGTACAATTATGTACATAACCGTCAGCATCAAAACCTCGGAATGATTACCGCTGATAATGCTATGCCTTAAAAAGCGGTGCCCTCAGTAACAGGCGCCTGCAAAGTGGGTTTTTTTCCTTCTCCATACCATGCATGCAGCCCGACGTGTTGGCAAATTCGTTTGTGCAGCGTTCCACTCCTCAAGAGCGTGTACTTCTGTCTGTACTGTCCTCTTCCTCCGAAGGAGTAGGCGCTCTCTTGCGACAGCAACAAAATGTACAAACACACAGCAAACAAAATGTATCTTTATTGATCCGCCTGTCCTGCACTTGAACTTTTGTCCAAGTGGCGAAATCGAAAACAGCCATGTTCATGACATTTTCAGGCTTGTCATAGTAAAACCAGTCGTTCATTACTTTGTGTGGTTAATTTATACTAAATGTACGTCATCCGGAGTCTGGGATACCAGTGCAGTGTGACAGGAATAGGGACTCCTGTAGGGACCTCGTTTCTCACGACGCGACGTAGAGAAAAATCTCCTAATTCTGTGTTGGAAAAACGCGGGGTTTCCTTGCAATGAAACGAGCAGCAGATCCTACGCTAGCTCGCTATTCACAGTGCAGTGAGCAGAGCAAGGGAAAATGTGCTGTGACGCGCGCCTGTTTAAGTAAAAACGTGAAGAGGTCGGTTTTATTTATTTATTCACTTCCTTTCATCACAGAACCCAGAATTTGTTTCAGTGTTAAGTAGGCACTAGTTTCGACAGTTAACGTGTCGCGGAATACAGCTATACTAAGCTTCTATCGATCATTACATGGACGTTTCTCTCAACTTTTAATAATGGGAAATTCATCTATAAGTTCCTGTTCCATTACTGAAAGGATGAAATCCCTATTCTCTATAGAAAGTAATCGATGTAGTCCGTCCACTTTATTTAAAAATATACTACACGTGTTTCTGCTTTTCACTTAGCCATCTTCAGGTATGATTCAATCATACCTGAAGATGGCTTAGTGAAAAGCCGAAACTCGTGTAGTGTATTTTTAAATAAAGTGGACGTACTACATCGATTACTTTCTATATTACGATGTTCCACCACATCTCTCTCCTGACACCGTTGATCTCCCTATTCTCTATTATCTCATCACGCTCAAAATGAAACCAAGGAAAGTAAGGCTGAGTGAATAGGTCACATACTGATTTATAGAATAGGTCGTTTAATGGAAAATCTGTTTTTAATAGGAATATTGAATATTTTTCTCTCAACAAAGAGGGTATTTCATATCGTTGTGCTTCCTTTCAATTTTACTCTTAGTATAAGTACTTCGAAAATATTGCGTCAGAGCTTTTTCATTGATTTGAGCCTTAACCTTTGAAATTAATTAGGATCTAAGTATCGTTCTCAAAGGGCCGCCTTGACGCTTACAGTGCATAATTAAAATATTGATATAATTAATACAAATCATTCGCTTCTAGTAGAACTAGTTAAAGGCCTATCCCTGCGACTACGAGACTGCTCATGGTATTTGTTCTTCTAGGATATGTTGTTTGGCTAATATTTCTTATGAACATGTTGGGAGTCGTAGATTTTATTTAAACACGGGATAAATAAATGTAATGCTTAGAATTGCGTTATGATGAGTTTTCCTTTGGATCGTGCCTAAAGCTAATTTCAATTTTGCTAACGCTTTTCCACGTTTCAGGTATTTCAGGAGATTTATAAAAAGATCTTAAATTAGGATGGCTCGGTTGCCATTTTAGTTTCTTTCCGTTTCATCTGAAAATGCACTAATTTCCCACCCTTTTGCCCATCCAATCATCCATCCATGAGATTATCTGAAAAGCAGTATGTGACAGTTAACCTGTGTTGATGTAGTTAAAGGGCAGCCTTTTCCTTTCTAACAATCCTATCTCATCAATTAGGTTTGCTACTTTAAAATGAGAGCTTATTTTTACTATTGAAGCATTTAGCTATCAAACATGAAGTTGATACTTCATGAATGCAGTTAGCCATGTCGACTCACCACACCATATCCGTAATGGTTGATTTATTAAATGATATCGTGTTTTCCTTATTGTGTCAGTTTAAGAGTTGGCATCTAATTACATGCCCCTTTCTTTGTTCATTCACAAATTAGTATTTAAGAGCAGTGAATTTGGTGAACATTGAATTATTAACAGTGGTGATTCTCGTTCACTTGTGGGTCCAGTTCGCTCACGCCTGTCCCCCGTGGGACTCGTCTCTCTCTTCCTCTTTCCCCTCCCCACCCCCTTCCTACTCCGCCCTCATCCCTTCTCCCCCTCCTCACCTTCCTCCACCCTCCCCCTCCCCCACGACCCCTTTTCCTTTCCGCTGCACTCAAAGCGCCAGCGCCCCTTCGGACCGCAGATCCACGAGCGCGAGAAAGTCCATTCCGCCCGATTGGAACTGTAAACCTCGGCGCTCTGGAAAGATTGGCGGTGGAGAGCACAGTGGGGTGTGCGGCCGAGATATGTATGGAGAACTTCGCTTCGTACATTTGGACGTTTTCTCTTTCAAATGATTGGACAACCCACGGTCTAAAAACTCGGGTAAAATATGTGTTCCAATAGACCTTTTTCTACATAAAATCGAGGAGTGAAGTTCGTTTTGACGATACTGGGGATAGGTCACAGTCTTCTCATACCTGATAACCTGCCACTAGGAGCAATCCAATTGTTCGACTTGGAACACTCGATTGATCATGGGTTATGTTCTTTTTGACTGCGCACAATTTTATCGGGAGAAAAATCTAAGGGTTTTTTTGCAACCAGTGTGGCAGGCGTTATATTTTCCAATTTATTACGTCATTTATCCTTCTTTTATTCTCCTTTTTATCCGTCATTACGTCTTTTATCCATCATGCGCTAAAGGGAAAAGCTTTGATATCTTGTGCTTCGTGTTTCATGTGTGGTTACCCGAACTTAAGCAAAATATTTAGTCAAGGAAAAATAAATTTAAGCGCGCATTCAAAATATTTCCAACATTTCACATACGATTAAGAAGGAAAAGAGGGAGTTTATTAAAATCTTACTTTTCTTCCACGGGGCTAGGAAAAGGAACCAAATTATGGGAAACATTTTATTCTCTTATGTGTTAATAGCCTCAATTGAGGAAGAATGGTTTTCGCCGCAGATTTACGGTTTTGTTATGCACAAAAGAGGGTGAAATATTTCCCCATGAAAAAAATCATTTGACTTAACCGGGATCCCGGTCAATTCAAATGATTTTTTCATGGCAAATTTCATCCTCTTTGGTGTATATCGTTGCACCCGTGCATGTGACTGCGTACCTCAACTTTTGTGCAATCGTAATGAGTGGAAAATTACGGTTTTGTGCTTTACTTCCTTCGAATAAAAGAGCCAACTCCGGTGAAAAGATGAGACAAAGCGCTGGAAATGTATAATGGCGCCGTATTAAAAAGTGACGCGAGGCGCAGGCAGACAGATTGGAGGAGGCGTTTCGGAGTATTCTTTGTTCTGAGAGTTATGTTTCGGGGCATTGGTGGTTGTCCCCCATTTCGTTTCTTTCTCTCTCTCTCCAGCGTTTTCGCTTGTAACCCCTGGGAGGAGAGCGTTCCGTCCTGTCTCTCCTCGCCTCCATACAAGTCGCTGCTCGTGAGGAGGATGGCGAATGGATCGGTGGGCGGCCTTCCTTTTACTTCCGTTTTTCAAGTTGATTAAGTGGGGAGTTGAATCGCTCTAGTGCGAGTGTCGCATGTGGGAAAAATGGTCCGTAATGAGGACCCAGTTGCTTTTGGAGTGTTCTGATCCGCTCCAGAACGGAGATCTGCTTAGTTCAATGCTTGCTTTATCACCAGAAAAATTGCGACCTGAACCGTGCACTTTGCAAATCCATCGCAATTTCTAACCCACTAAATCCAGTTTCTCCGCCTGAAAAGGTTTACATTGACTTATATTATCAAAATATTCTAGCAAAGGCTCTGTAACCGAAATTGGGAAATTTGGTGTTTTTTTTAAACATTCCAACAAATTTTCAACTGTTTTAAGCATTTTTAATTTCTGGGTTAATCATAGAAAAACATTTAAAATTCTGTAGTTATCCAAATATTGCCTTATAACGTTGAGTTAAACATTTTCTAAATTTGTTAATCGTCTTTAATTGTCTTTTGTGATAAGAATGAAACTATATACCTATTCTCTTTTTTTAATTCTTATTCTTTTATTTTTGCTCGTGGTACTCGTTCTTGTTATTGTTGTGATGAGCATTTTTGGCATTATATTTCCTTATTTTTATCTCTCCAGAGGTACCTTTCCTGAAATCAGTAATCCGCAATTTTATTATCTTATTCTTATGTTCTTCCCAAAGGTATAAAAGTGGACGTTAATAAGTAAATAGTTCTTATCAGACAATTCAATAACTTGTGATGAATTTTTATTTCCGCATCCCTTCCCACTGCTTTCCGATAAAATTACCTTGTTAAATAATAGCATATTCCGCCTCACCATTCCTTAATCTACATGTCTTTTCAACCCTACCCGAATATTTGTGTTTTTCAACTCCACCTTCGTTACTAAAAGAAAGAATTAACGAAAAAACAAGCATTCATTCCGACTATGACTAGACGATGCAGTAAATCGGTGAAACGTGTCGTACAAATGAAAGTATTGCATAAAAGTACTAAGTATTTGATTGTATCATGAATAATTAAACATTTTACCTGTTGTTTATACCTCCGTCATTGTAATATTTTTAAATGCTATTTTATATGAAAGGATCGATTTCAGCTGATCCATTTGCCATGAACGCCAGTATAGCAGTTTTTAGCCCCTTAAATAGTCGCAACCCGCGTGGTTTGTGTGCAATGTGTGTTGCAGTTTCGGATGTTTTAACTTAGCCACTATCTCCATTTCTAATTCCTTGATCCTGAATGATATCATCGCGCATGCTCTGATGGCTATTTTTTTAAATTGATTTTATTGCCGTATTTTATTTTTTAAATAAGTAGTTTATTAATTGATATTATTTACTTCGGGAATGAATTTCGTCTGAGTGACGAGTTTTTCATAATACTTCCTCAGGTGTACACTAGTTCTAAGAATTCATAACAATTCAACGCGGATCCAGCATTCGCTTAGTGCTGTATGTGATGTAGATTTTCAGCAATTTATCGCTGTGCCTATGTACTTTCTTACTTACATTTCAGGTTATAATGGTCTTTAATTAGGCTTTAATTGCAAAATCACTTATTTCCTTATTTCCCCATTTTAAGGGTTGTATTTATTGATAAATAAATTCTATTTTTTCTGTATTCCTGTTTAGATTGAAGGATACCGTGTTCATTATCATTAGGCACACACACAGTGGGTACCCTTCAACGCTCACTTAGTTCATTCGATTGAAATAAGGTGACAATTTAGGAGGACTCCACTCCACCAAGTATATTGTCGAGAATTTGAGTTGGTAATTTATTGAGTGCCAACACTATTTGACCTCTTGGCTTACCCGAGTACGATGGTTGGATTCCGTAGTCTTGCGTAATCTAAGCCATTAAAAGTGCATAATTATAGTATTCTTCGAGTTGCTAACGCAGCAACACCATCTTTTTATTGTGGACAGAATTAGTTAACAGTTAACTCAAAATGCGAATGTAGCTTCTTCGCCTTCCTATTGCATACCCAACTTTGCATTAAAATATCCTTGAATTCAAAAGCCCTCCGTAAGTATATTATTTCTATGGTAAGATGGCTAAATATGATATGTCATGTTTTGAAAATTTTGAAGGAGAACACTTTTAAAGTTTAGTAGGCTCTGAGAAATCAGAATCTCAAAGTTTAGGTATTACCTTTTCGTAAAAAATGTAAAAAACTGTTGTTATAATATTTTTTAAACTTTCCAAATCCAACGGTATTAGCACTACAAATCCAAGGGGTGCATAACTCAGTTTTGCAAAAAAAGGACATATTTAGCTATCTTACCACAGATTTTTACTACCAATTTACTTAGTAAACATGAGTAGAAACTCGAATGCAATTTACAGGAGGACCATCGCAAGTTGTTTTTCGATTAAATAGACCTTTTACTAGATGCCTTCCCTACCGTTAAAACTAATCATCACTTAAAATTCTATTATCAACGCTATTAGAAAATAATTGCGTCATAGTGATATGTCAAGCAAAATTCACAGATTTACCTCATGTGCTAGGTGCATACGTGCTTCATTTGTGTGCAAGCATATCAAAATAGTTATGGATATATTTTGCTGCACTCCCGTCAGTAAGTGCGCAATCGGTGTGCGCATGCCTTAAGCTAACACGCGTTAGCTCTGCGATATAGGGGAATATAGATTTTCGCTCCGAACATTTCGCGAAGATCGTATAACACGAATGAGATGACTGGTGAGGTGTCACTAAAAGATCCTGTCTGCGACCTTTCTTCCAGTCACGTAGGTATCGTCGCCATAGACAAGACGTGAAGTAGGGCTCCACGCTGAGGCTGCTGCTCTGGCCTCGTTTTCTTGCGCCTGTCAACCGGTCTCCGAATTATGTTTTCGGGTGCTTCAAGAGCCTCTGTGCATTATTTTGTGACGGAGAGGAAATATTTGTCGTTGCTGCAACTGGCGTTTTGTATGCCTGCTTTCAGTTGCGCTCTCACGCTAAGAAACGTCAGCGGTTTCACGTACTGTGGAATTTATGACCACTTGCACCGTCTACTTTTTGTCAGTCTGTTTGTCGTGTAAGTAATTTTAGATTTATATGCTTACATTTATTGTTGGGCATTGTGGGAAATTTGATCAAAATTGTAGTAGATGCTTCTTATTTTATGTTGAAATAATAATTTGAATATTTTTACCGATTTGTTTTCAATTAATTCCGTTCTAATTTTATAAATACTTTTTTTGCTTCTTTTAACTTTTAGTATTATATTGAAATTCAGAAAAATATTCTTAGTTGAGTCTGGGTTTAATTTAATGCTATTATATAGCGACAGCAAAATATTATATACAATGAATTTTTAGGAATTGAAGTACGCACTTCCTAATATAATCCTTTCGTCATCGTGTAGTCATCATCAGGTGTCATCGTCAGGTGAGAACTTCGGGAACGTCGTTAACTCGACACGGCGCCCTCACCACGACAGCAACTATTTATTATTCGTCGAAGCAGATTCGTCCGTTTGTATATTACATTTGGAAAAATTCGTTCATAAAGTTTTAAGTAATATTGACTCCTAACTGCGAAAATATCCATAGGTAATGCGAGAGTTAAAATCAGTGACCTCACTGTAACGTATTTTATGTTTGCTGAACCTAGTTACTACATATATGTATGTACTTTCAGACTTTCTTGTAACCATTCTCTTCTAGGACAGTGATGATTTAGCATTTATTATTCACCTTTTTGTGGGGAAACCCGGGTCGTGTTAATAAATAATTAGTGGAGTTAAAAAAATTATTATAATTATTCCGTTTGTATATTACATTTGGAAGAATTCGTTCATAAAGTTTTAAGTTTCATTCTTCAACCAGCTCTCGAAGGGTGAGGTTGTGTCTACTGAGCGCTCCTGAAACCGGTTTCCTCTCTGACCGGCGGTGATCACCTATTTGACTCCTCTGACCCGCAGCGGCACCGTACACCTAGATTTATGCAGCAGTGAATTTAGTGTTTTATTTTTGAAATCGTATTTTGCGAAGTAGTGCTGTGAAGTGAAGTAGTGTTATTTTTGAAATCGCATTTTGTGAAGTAGTGCTGTGTAGTGAAGTAGTGTTGTGAAGCAGCCTAGTCCTGTAGCCGACGGTGTAACGGATAAGTAGTCGCTGACCATCTTATTTTCTTAAATTCTTTTTTTCCTTTATTCAAGTGTATTACTAATTTGTAGTGCTTGCTTAGTTATAATTTGTCTTGCTTCAGTGGTTAAGTAGTGTTATAGAACTTAAAATTATTAGTAGTTCTAAAGTATTAGTATTGACTCTTAATAATTATTTGATCCTATACGTGCGTGCGTGTTCTAGCAACTGATCCATTGCATTTTTGCTCTTTATCCGTCTAACTACTTTGCTAGAAAGTACTTCTTACGCAACCTTGCGTATCGTACTTGATTCGCTTATACCCGCCTTATATATTTAGAGGACTTAGTGTAAATTCAAATCGTTTTAAGTGCTAAAGCCTGTAGAATAGTATGGCTGGCCCTAGTTCCTCTGTAGCGAGCCTCAAGAGCAAGGTGAAGAGCGACCTCCTCGAGGCACGTGTCGCCGAACTGGAGAGGTTAGTTACGGAGATACTCGCCCGGGTTACGGGTTGTGGGAGGGTTTCGGGCCCCGGTGGTTGTAGCGTTTCTTCCAGGACCTTGCACAGCACCAAGGTGGTGTCCCGGGCATGCTCGGGTGCGAAAGCAAGTGCGGCGGCCTTGGGGAAGACGGTGCAATCTTCGGGTCTGGGGATGACTCACAGCCTGAGGCCCGAGTGGGTGGTTGTGCCCCAAGGGCGGGGGGCGGTGGCTCGACCGAGACGGGGAGTGGGGGATGCGGAGGCTAATCCCATCCCCGTTCGCAACAGCTTCGCGGTTTTGTCGGAGGACAATTCTGGGGAGCCAGTTAGCGAGGTTGTGAACGAACCCCCCGTTGCAAGGGACTCAACTTCGAACGGCAGCCGGGCTGGGAGGGCAGGAATAGTATTGTTAGGGAGTTCGAACGTCCGGCGGATTTTCCCCCAGTTGGAGAAGAGGGCAAGGAGAGACGGAGCGGACCAACGGGTCACCTCCTGGTGTACACCAGGGGGAATCGTACCCAATTCTACGGCGGTGGTAAAAGCGGCGGTGAAGTACACGGGCTGCTCTAGACTGCGGGTGGTGGCCCATGTTGGCACCAATGATGCTTCCGAGCGTAGAGCCGATGAGATCTTGGATTCCTTTAGGGATCTAAACTCGGAGGTGGAACGAGTTCGGAGGGGCACTGGTGTCGATCTGCGACTATCCATCTGCAGCATTGTTCCACGGACTGACTGCGGCCCTCGAGTTTGGGACAGGATTGCCTGGATCAACAAGAGGCTGTGGAAATTCTGTGCGAGCATTGGGGCAGAGTTCGTGGATCTTCGGCCGGTGCTTAGATCATGCCGGGCTCCCCTCAACTCGTCTGGGGTGCATTATTCCAAAGAGGCGTCTGAACGGGTGGCTCGTAGGATTTTTGAGCACTGTAGATATTTTTTAGACTAGAGGATAGGTCATATAGTGGGATTTTTAAATATTTAACCAAACGCAACCTCCGAGGAAATCCGCATTGCGAAAATGTTCACACCCAAGTAAACTTAGGAGCGCTAAAGCCGGTAAATAGTGGCAATTTTCCCAAAACTCGTACTCCAGTGAAAGAAATTATATCAAATGTAATAAGCACTTCCAGTGAAATTCGCCCACCTAATACCCATAAGCGTGGAAAAGAACCAACCGACACTCAATCGACAAAATATGACATTAACTTTATAGTAGTTAATTGCCGTAGCGTTAAAAACAAGCGCGCTGAAATCGAGCATATATTTCAGGACGCAGACGTGGTCATAGGAACGGAGAGCTGGCTTACTGAGGATTTAAGCGACAGCGAAGTTTTTCCTCCAGGATATAAAATCTACAGATACGATCGAAGCGATAGGGCAGGTGGCGGAGTTTTTCTAGCAGTTAAATCACATTTACACAGCACCGCCCACGAAATAACTGACAATGAAATAGAAAGCGTGTGGTGTACAATTAAACAACGAAACAAAAGGAGTATACATGTTTGCTCTTTCTATAGACCTCCAAACTCCAAAATTGATGTTATTTACCAATTAGATAATCAAATATCCGCATTTACTGTGAGAGACAGTAAAAGTGTAATAATTATTGGGGGAGATTTTAATCTGCCATCTATAAATTGGGATTCTTACACTGTAAAACCGAATTCTAGGAATAGGGAAATCAGCGAGATCTTACTCAACACACTTGCTAATCACTCACTTTCCCAAGTAGTTGACAAGCCTACGAGAGGAAATAAAATATTAGACCTTTTTGCAGTAAGCCATCCTAAGTTGATAAAACAGCTCGATATTATTGACGGCATAAGTGATCACAGAGTAATTTTTGCAACCTTAAAAATTGAAGTAGAGTCAGCTGTAAAACCAAAACGCAATATTTATTTATTTGATAAATGCAACTTCATCAAATTTGGCGAGATGCTTAATGATTCGTACACGGATTTCGTAGCTAAAACTGAGGATAAAAGCACTGATGAATCATGGAAATATTTCTTAAAAATTCTACGACGGGGAATCAACGAATATATTCCGCAAAAATTGAAATGCGACAGTAAAGAATCCGCTGGTATAACAACGATGTTAGGAGGGACCTTAAGAGACAGAGAAAATTGTACAACTTGGTTAAAAAGTTCACTACGGTAGGTGACAAATCGAAGGAACTTGAAGCAAAAGAAAGTTACGCTGCGCAACGCTCAAAAACTAAGAAATCAATGCGTTCTGCATTGCTAAATTTCAAGAAAAAAGTACTTGGCGAATTACTCGAAGAAAATCCGAAATCTTTTTGGTCATATTCGAGAGAGCTTCAGGGAAAATCTTCAACCGTAGATTCGTTATTTGATAATGATGGCAAACTTGTCACCGAAAATATTGACAAAGCTAACACGTTAAATTCCCACTTCAAAAGTGTATTCACCACAGACGATACTGAATGTAATTTTGAAATACAATTCACTGAGGAACCGATGAAAGAAATCACTATTCAACGTGATGGGATAACTAAACAGCTACAGTCGATAAAAAATAGTAAATCTCCGGGTCCGGAGGGAATACCCGCGCGTGTCCTCAAGGAGTTAGCGCCACAGATCGCACCGTTCTTAGACATAATATTCAAGAAGTCATTGTCTGAAGGAAAGATACCATTAGACTGGAAAATTGCAAACGTTACACCGATATTCAAAAAGGGAAACAGACACGACCCAGGGAACTATCGACCAATTTCATTAACGTCGATTATAGGCAAGATACTCGAACATATCATCGTTAGCAATATCATGACGTTCCTGGACAGTCGTAACGTCCTCCATGGCTCTCAGCACGGCTTCCGGAAAGGTAGATCATGTGAAACACAACTCGCGCTCTTTCTTCATGACGTTCTCAAATCTGGCGAATCGAAAAGACAAGTTGACGCATTATTTCTAGATTTTAAGAAAGCTTTCGACACGGTACCTCATAACAAACTTTTATACAAATTACAGTCATGCGGCCTAAACGAAACAGTAGTAAACTGGATACGCGACTTTCTGAGTGATCGTAAGCAAAAGGTAGTTCTTGACGGAATTAGCTCTGATGTCGTTAAAGTGACATCAGGTGTCCCGCAAGGAAGCGTGATCGGACCCCTTTTGTTCATTATATACATAAATGATCTATGCTCTCGAATTAGCAGTAAAATACGTCTATTCGCCGACGACGCTGTCATCTATCGTAAAATTAGTGATCACTCTGACTTTGAAACTCTATCATCGGATTTAAACAACGTTCATGTGTGGAGCCAAGAGTGGGGACTCGAACTTAATCTGAGCAAATGCACGGCGGTACATTTCTTGCGGAAGTCGTCCAACTATTCCCATGTATATGCTGTGGATGGTGTTAACATAAAGGCGACAGATGAAGTGAAGTATCTAGGAGTTACGATAACTTCGGACCTATCGTGGGGAGCACATATAAGAAATATTTGTGGCAGAGCTCTGAAGAAGCTAGGATTCGTCAAGCGTATTGTGGGAAGATTTTCGGATGAAAAAGTAAAAGAGAGGTGCTATTTCGCACTCGTCCGGCCACACCTTGAATATGCAGCGAGCATATGGGATCCGGTGCAGAAAGACTTAGTCCGGGAACTTAATAAAATACAAAGGAAAGCTGCGCGATTCGTCAAAAACAGCTACGGGCGTACTGACAGCGTTACACAGATGTTAAACGAATTAGGCTGGGAACCGCTAGAGACTCGGAGGCTGCGCGCTAGGCTTAGATTGATTGAACAATTGAGAATAGATATCTTTCAGAGCGACACGGAGAACATCATATTAGAACCCCACTATATTTCCAGGTCCGACAGAAACGATAAATTAAGAGAGATATTTTGCCGAACGGATAGGTATGGGAATTCGTTTTTCCCCCGAACAATAAGGGACTTCAATAAATGCTAGGCGTAATTTCATTAGAGCGTTTCCTTTTTATCTTTAAGCGGATGGTATCCTAACACCCCCCGCCACACGCCTATTGAGTCGGCTTGCGGGGTAGTATGTAGATGTAGATGAAGTAATATTGACTCCTAACTGCGAAATTTTCCATAGGTAATGCGAGAGTTAAAATCAGTGACCTCACTGTAACGTATTTTATGTTTGCTGAACCTGGTTACTACATATATGTATGTACTTTCAGACTTTCTTGTAACCATTCTCTTGTAGGACAGTGATGATTTAGCATTTATTATTCACCTTTTTGTGGGGAAAATAAATATTTTGACCTATCGTAAATATATTTGAATCAGCGTTTAGTGTACCAGTTAGCGTAGCCATTTCTTCATTAGCTTTCAATCGGGATGCATAGTATCCCAAAGTGTATGGTTAACGTCAAGTAGCGCTTTGGATCCGAATGTCGCTTCCGTTAAGTAATTTTATTTCCATAAAATCCTTGCGAAGCAAAGATTTGGGAAATTAAGATTGAGCATTGTTTTCTGTGTTTTGTAAGAATGCTTAACGTTTTAGCACCTTTCCAGTTTTAAACGCAGTCCAACTGCGACGTCAGACATTTGACTTCCGATTCAACGTGGCACATCTCCGCCTTTGACGCGGCTCTCACGCTATATCATGGGTGGAGAATAGTCCCCCCAGCATTCTGGCTGGAGAGTCCCGGCCGAAGCATCCGTCTCCGTTCTTTTCTCCGCCAGACGGAGCCACCGCTGTCAACTGTACGCGCCTGCTGCCCGTCCTCCTCCCACAGTGTCGCGTGATTTACGACGCCTGAGGGTGTGGGAGTGGATGTCAGCGGCGCGTATTTCTTATGTCGATCAGTATCCGACCTATTCCCGCGGCCCTCCGCTCTTCAGTGCCCCCCTTCCCGCGTCATATCGACCCGAACGCCCCTCGCCGCTCTAACCCGTCTTTTCATTCGCGCGGAACGACCTTAGCATAAGGTCTTTCTGAGTGTTATTGCACCGACTCCAGTTCTTTTCCCTCTGCGCATACCTGAGAGACTGAAGTTGGCACACTTTATTAAGCTAGAAGCTTATTTTATCCTGTCCCTAGTTGTATTTTTAAGGGATTAGGTACCTGCGCCTTCCTTGAATGCTGAGTATGCAGGGATTTCATGAACTCGTGTTGAGATTTTTCTAGCGTTAGTGGTCATAGATTATTTGTTGAGGGTGGCTTAATAAGAAAAGATGTATGTACTTAATGTGTAGAAGGCCTTAGCGTTTTATTTCATAAACAATTTGAAGCTTGAATTATTTAAAATGGGTTGATAATTCATTCGAATATGGTACTAGCAATCTCTGAGGATTTAATGCCAAATAATTCTACTTCCCCCGGAGTAAGAGCTTTTATCCGTGAATGCGCTTTCAAGGCTAACTTTCTAAATCTGGGTGTTTATAATGTGACCGCTAGGACTGCTGAGCTATGACCTTGTTTAATTATTTGTCACTATTGTTCTATTCGCGCAGTATTTCTTGCGATTTCGATGCCCTACTGAGCTGATTTTAGTGTCCAGTGAAAGATCTTCTTTATTCCTCTCTAATTTAGTCAAAAAACTGACTTTGTGCAATATTCGTTTGTGAAAAATAAAAAATAAGTGATGAAATTTCAGATACAGGCACCTAGATACCGGGTATCATGGAGAAGTTTAAAAAATCGCATGTAGTAATCGGAAAGGGCGAATAATTAGTCGTAGCTCGTCTGTGCCATTATATCGTTGACGGAGCGGGTGAGAACGTTGGGAACGTCGTTAACACGGCGCCCTCACCATGATAGCCACTAATTATTACTCTTCAATGCAGATGTGCTTATGTAGTAAAAACCATTGAAAATGTCCATGTTGGGGACATGTCTATTGGACATGTCCCCAACATGGTCAAATTTTTCATTTTTTATCGAAATAGCATCATCTCGAGTAGAGATTATAAGACGTGCGAATGCCGGAAGGATAGTCTCAGGTAGTATGTCGAGCATATCTAGGAATGAGTGTTTGTCTAGGGAAGTGAAAATCTTAGTGTACAGTAGTGTTCTCCTCCAGACGTTATCATATGGCAACGACACCTGAGTATGTCGGGGGTAAGCAAAAGAGTAGGCTAAATGCAGTTGTAATGGGGTACCTGAGAAGTGTTTACGGAAAAAAAGTAGGAAGGATAGGGTGAGGAATGAGTTGATCATAAAAGAAAGAAGGGGTGATGGAAGAATGTGGGCTGAAACGTTAGTATTGGACATACTATATGAAAGGAGTGTGCTTAATTGATTTGGTCACGTAGAGAGAATGGAAGAGAGTTGAATTGCTAAACAGATTTTGGCTAGCGGAGTGAATAGTATGAGAGGAAGGGGTAGACTGCAGAAGTCATGGGTGAAAGTGGTGAAGGAGGAACATTTGGATTATTTAGAATAGGAGAGCGTGTATGAAGCAATGTATGAGTGTATGATAAGGGAAAAGGGTATATAAGTGTTGGGAATTATGGAATAAATTATTAAAAGTGAGCCAGTTGTCTAGGGATAACAGGAAGCTAAGTTCTTTCACTTTGCATACCTCGAAAGGGAAAGGCGTGATTGGTATGTATGTATAATCTGTGCGAGGGTCGCCTTGCCCACCTTCATTTCTTTTCCGTGGTCTTCAATATGCTCGAACGGAGTGCCTCACTCAAGCTGTGCGACTGAGTCTTTCCTTCCTAAAACCCTGCTCGTGCGTCTTCCCAAACCCATACCAGTCCCTTTATGCATTCGCTAATCTCTCCGCTCCGTCCCCAGTCTGCATTATCCGCCCATAATCTGGGTTCCTCCAGCGTCTCCCTCCAGGACCACCCTCACCCTTGGTTGTCCCCTTCCCACCCGCACTTCCGCGCCTCACCTCCACGCTCAAGATTTCCATCACGGCTTAGGCGTTCGGATCTCAGCTTCTCTCCGACCCCACCCAGAGTGTCAGTCCGAAGTAGCGGACGCCGCTCTTTCCGGCACCTCGGAAGAAAGTCCTACCTCACGGGTGCCTAAGTGCGAGACTGGTTGCCTTGGCTATTGACCGTACCGGCATTTGACCGCGATACTTTTCCTTATGTCTCGCCAGTGCTGCACTGTTGCCGTGTCCGGTCCGTCATTTTCTCGGCTCATCTTTGGAATTGTGTGAGGCCCCATATTCCGCAACTTTTATTTGTCATTCCAACCCAAGTCTAAATTCCTATGTAGTTCTTTAAAGGGGAATCATTTTTTCCCTAAAAAATGATTGAGTTGTAGTTGAAATTGAGTGACTGAAATCTTAATGGACCATTTAATGTAATCATCCATTATTTTAAGTTCCTCAAAATAACGCCTGTACTATCAAATCAATCCTACTGCTACATACGACGTTGACAGACTTCACATGTCCTTACCCGATCAATAAAATGAAATTGCAAATTACTGCATATATTTTGCAAGGGTATATATTATCGACTTAAAAAGAAATGGTAGGTGTTTGGTTCGAATTTTGATTGGAGATTTTTATTCTTCCAGGACTGCATGCTTGTTCAGTGTTTGTGGAATGTATTTCACTGTTTAATAATCTAAGTTTAGAAAAACAATTATGTTGAGTGTATTCGTAATCATCTGCAGACGCGTTTTAGTAGTAAAATTGGAACCTCTGGATAAAAAATCTCGAATTCCTTGCATTAATGCGACTTAGGTCCATTATTAACAGCGGCAGTAGATTGTACTTTTATGATTAATTTATTGACTGGGAAGGCAGTTTTTATTTATTTAAACGGTTCATTACGCATGCATTAATATTTTTCCGTTTGCCTCGTTAAAAACAGAAAAGAAGCCCATATTCCAGCATTTATCATCCCCCTGTAGCACATTGCAATAAATCTACAATGTAGAACTCACATAAAAAGATGCTGTAGTGCCAGTTAAACTTATTTTTTTTATCTTTTCTGTCTTTCAGTCTTCCTTTGGGACCTTACTGGAAATATGCTCATATAATTAGTGCTAGGGTTTTAATTCCTATCTTTCAGTGTTTTATGACCGCGACAGTTCTTACATTAGTCGTGCCTGAGGTGAGAAGTGATAGGCACTGGAATGTTAGTATAGCGATTATTAAATACATTACCTCTTTTCTTTCCCATCTTTTTTTCTCTCCTGGTCGATAGTAATCCATTTAAGCCTAATGACTAGAGCAGTTTGAACGAGAGGTTAAAACCATTTGGGTCAGGGAGATGGAAGCTTTCAAAAGCAACCTCCGATCGCTCTTTTTTCCGAGAATCTTTTTCCGCGGAGCAACAGGAAAATGGTCTTTTAAAATGAGCCCTCCCAGTAATGGCACAAATGAACGACGCGGCGATACGTAATCACTTTCTCATCTATTATCACTTTTCTCCCCGCCGTTCAGCCCCATTCATTGGTTCGCCACGCGGGCAATGCGCTCGCTTTTCCCACCGTCACGCCTTTATCATTCACCGCATTTCTTGATCCAGCGGCGTGGAAGCTTGGTAATTTTTTCCCGCCAGATCAGCACATCCCAGGAATCTTCCGCCGAACAGTTTTATTACGTCCTCAGCGAGAACTTTATTGCTCGACTCGGAGAGCGCTACGATTTTTTCCCCACCCTTTCCCCTTCTTTCTTCGACTCGCTCAAGAATCCCTCATCCTACTCCTATCTCCGTCGTTCTTCTCATCCCACCTTCGTTCCCTAACCTACTCCTCCCCTTTTCTGCAGTCCGCACCTTAATGTAAAATTTTCGAGATTTCTCTTCCCTCATTCGCGAAAAGTAACATTCCATTTTGAAAAAATTTTCGCGCGACGGTTGCCGTTTGAGGAGGAGTCTGTGTGTGTAAAGAATCTCTCCTCTGCCAGTCCACCCACCCTTTATCCTCATCTGGCCTTTCATCCTTTCGCTGTGATGAAAGTTTTCTGCGTTGATTATCCCACGACGCTGTAGCTGGACGCAGCCTCCTTCTTTATCAGCTCCTGCAGCCTCCTTCTTTATCAGCATTCTCCTACTTTTTTCTATCCCACTTCCTCTCCATCGCTTTCCTTCCATCTGATAGTTGCCCCGCGGAGCATGAGACGGATATTTTAATGACTGGAAGGATATTTGTTCTACTTCACTCCGACTTTTCACGATACGGTGGTGACTCGTATATGACGTATTTGTAATTGTTGCAGTGTTCCATCCTAGCTGTTACCATTTACCTTCATTATCATTGGTCATTCAGTCCTAAGGTTGATTGACCGCAACCCTCCATTCTACCCTCCCCTACCATGCTAACTTCTAAATGTCATTGTAGCTCTTCTGTTTCACATCCCGTTTTAGCTGCTCTTGTGTATTTGTTCAAAGCATTCATGAGAGAGCCCGGCGAAATATCGTCCCCGGTACTCCGAGCAGTGGTAGCAAATAAGGGTATACATTTGCGCGGCCCTCGAAGGTTTAATATATTTGATTCATATAGTTTTTCTTTTTAAGCAATCTATCTTGCAAGTTTATCTGCACTTGGAACTCGCTTGTGCAATTTTAATGCAAGCACTTTCATTATTTGTTGCTTCTCTTATCAAGAGTATTAGAATTGAGAATAAAAATACATGACTTTGTCATATCTATCACAGGCCACGTTGTAGGAACAGGTAAGGTTGCCCCTTCAAACCACGGCCTTCTTCCGTGAAATCTCATTTTCAATAATGGAGTACCAAGTGCTTTCTGTGCCAGGATGCGGATATCTTCGGTAGCATAATATTCATTAGCCCGAACCTATAGCAGTACATGTTAACTGCGATGCCACCAATGCACCCCATCGCTTATCGATCCCATTGACAGTAGTAAAACGGATGTAGTACGATCACTTTTTTATTTTACTCGACCACTTGTAACTTTGAAAACATGCGAGTGTATAGCTCATCTCCGTGCTCAGTCAAGCGCCTCTATTTCTTGTCGCATCATTGTTAATAAATTGGATGGCCACTTCACGATACTTATTATTATTCAATTCTGAGATTGGCTGCCTGCAGACTTCCATTCTCAGTCCCCTATTCCATTCCTTTCCTCCCATGACCTTATTCTTATACATTATAGACTCAAAACCCTCCGTCCGGGCAGGACGGCCTCTTCCATTCACTCATGCCCCTCTTCCATTCACTCATGCCCCTCTTCCATTCACATATCGGGACTTCACTAACTTTGACGTTGGAAAATTTTTGGATCATCTCGAGGCTCGGGATTGGGATCACCTCCTTAAGTCTGACTCCATCGAATTAAAATTGCAGGTTTATAACGAGAACCTCTTGGAAAGTATTAATAAGCAAATCTCTATTAAGACCATTTATCCCAAGCACCGTCCTGCACCATGGTTAAATAATTATATTCGGAAAAATGTAAAGGACATAAAGCGTCTGAGAGCGAGAGAGAGAGAGCCTTCCAGCGCACGGGGAATGTTGACTACTGCGAAAAATTTAAAATAATGATAAATAAAGTTAAAACGTTAGTAATTCAACCAAAGCGTAGGTATTACTCCTCGCGTTTGTCTCAAACTGACAAACCCGAGCCAAGTATGGAAGGAGTCACGCCAACTTGGACTTATTTCGAATAAGAATCACTCAATGCCATTAAAATTTTCACTTGACCAAATTAACGAATTTCTGTTCAGTTTCTCCTTCCCCATTCACTAACGCTTATCCTGCAGATCCCCATGTTCTGTTTAGTGACGCAAACTTTTATTTTGAACCGATTGCGCCCGAAGCATTACTAAAATTCCTTTCATACTCCAAATCGAAGGCTACGGGCACTGATGGTATTCCCATCGACCTCATAAAAATATCTTTACCGGTTATTATGCCCGCTATCCTCAATATCTTTAATTATTCGCTCTCTTCCTCCACATTCTCTTCCTGTTGGAAAGCTGCCTATCAAAAAGGTAAAAAAAAACCATTCCCCCTCGGACTTTCGTCAATTTCCATCTTGTGTGCAATACGTAAGATTCTAGAGCGCATGGTCTACCAGTAAATAACAAAATATTTGTGCGCTAATAAGAAAATGGACCCATTTCAATCTGGTTTTCGTCAGGGCTTCAGTACTCAATCTGCCCTATTAAAGGTCACCGAAGACATACGGTTTGCTATTGATAAGAAAATGATTACCGTCTTAGTGTTATTCGACTTCAGTAAAGCATTTGACCGGGTCAATCACTCAAGACTTTTTAGAAAAAATGAAGCAACTAGGTCTTTCTTGCTCGGCCTTGAACTGGTTCCATGACTATCTTTCTGGGCGCCGCTAAGCAGTCAAAGACTTTAGCGGTAGCGGTCTCAAAATAGAATACTGTTACCTGCGGCGTACCTCAAGGATCGGTACTCGGACCTTTGTTATTTTCTATATATGTTCTTGATCTTTCCGAACATATCAAGCATTGCACGCGGGCTGTACGCGGGCGATCTTGAAATTTATCATCACTGTCTTCCTCAAGACCTTGGGAATACAATTGTTAACGTAAATGAAGATATCGCCTCAATCTCCGATTGAGTTAATAGTAATCATCTGATCCTAAACTGCACCAAAACTGAAGCTATTATCATCGGTTCCTCATAGCTGGTTAATAAAATTAATCTCGATACAATCCCTAAAGTAAAGTTGGGAAATACTGTTAAAAACCTTGGGGTTACAATGTCTACCAATCTCTCCTGGAAAAACCATATCCATGGCATCTCAAATAAAGTCAGCAAAATCTTATTTCAACTAAAAATAAACAAAGACTTGTTGCCTGTTGAAATTAGGAAAAAATTGATAACCTCTATTGTTTTTCCGCTTTTTGACTATTGTTGTCTTCAACTTCAACGCTCACTAAACTACTGTGTTAGATTTATTTACAACCTCCGGAGAGATGTACACATAACACCATACCTTAATGATATCGGATGGCTGACTATCAAAAAACGACGTCAATATTTTCTTGCTGCCTTCCTTTATGCCTTATTTCACTTTAAAAGTCCTGAATATTTATTCAATATCTTTAAAACTGTGCCTAAAACCACCAATATCATAACTAGTTCTGATGCCAACTTTATTTACTACCCTTCTCATCGGACCACATGTTTCCAGAAATCTTTCCAGGTTGTAGCCTCGAATCTTTGGAATACTCCGCCTATTGAGGTTAAAAATATTCAAGGGTAAAATTATTTTAAATATGAGGTATTTAATCTTCTTATGAATCCTACCTTATTGTGAATTTGTTATGATATGTATTCATATAATTTTCTATATTATTGAAATCTTACGTTCATTATTGTTATCGTTAAATTTATAGAAATTATTATATTGATGTATGTGATCTGGGTCTCACAACGAGATTGATTGTTTTATTCATTGTTACCTATGTTTTTAAAGTGTTGGACGATAATAGTGTTTTGTTCTTAGAGGACATTGTCCTAGAACAATTAAAATGCTTTCAATTCAATTCCTTTCCCTAGCTAAATCCTTAATGTGTATGTATCTCTTCTGTTTTATATCCCGTTGTAACTGGCTGGCCAACACCGTTTTAGCTGGCCTTTTTATTTTTTCCCCGGTCATCTTCGTGGGGATTTTCCTTCTATTTTTCCTTTTACTATATTCCTTGCTAATTCTTTGTGTCTCTAAGTGTGTCTCTCTATCCATCTGGATCTCATCTTTCTGATTGTCCTCCATATTGTGTTCTCCTCTCCCAGTCGTCCTAGTTTCTGATCTTATCCGGCCATTTGATCTTCAGTATCAGTCTCCAGCACCAAATTTGTAAAACCTCAATTCTCTTATGCTCCAGATTTCCAATGGTCCACGTTTCTCAGCCGTATATATAGTGCAACATTCCGCACGAATGTTTTCAGGACTGCTTTCGTATTAGTTATCCTAATGTCTTTTAACACGACAGATTATCATTATATTTCATCATAAATTCTTTCTATGTGCTATAACGATTATTGCGATGCTACTTTGTGCAAATGCTCACGAAAAGTATCTTGAGAAAATGAAAAATATATGAAAAAATGAGGGAATTAATAAATATCACTTGAAAGTACTTGGTGTCGCACTATGTACGGGCGAATACGATACATCTAAATCGGTAGCTTTCGAGGTGCAAGCACCAACATTCGCTGCTCGGTTATTTGCCATGCTGAGAACGATCTCGGGATTGCATGACGATGAGAGCGTATCATGTCTCCGGGTCTACTTCCGAGTACGCGAGGTGCAGTGATGCACCTTGGTTTTTTCCTTGACGCAAGTGGCTGGCTGTGTCACTCTACCCTCCATCAAACGCAGGTCGTGGCGAGAGTTGCAGCGTGCAAATGAGCCGTCGAGTGTGCCCACGGAAATGCAACTCCCACTATAGCATCGTAGATGTGCATGTGGTACGTCAGACATAGACGTATAAACACCGTGTCAATAAGCGTGAATTTTTTTGCCTAGATTGAAGTCTTCCTTGTGCATGGTACAATGGATCTTGTATTCATTGAGCTAATATTTTGCATTAATTGCTACTTTTCTGGTGCGTTTTACAGTCTGTTCAATTATCAGTTAATCAAAGGTGTGACATGAATAACTAAGTGGTAAAGGTGGTTTATAATTTTGTGAATTTTTCCGCTAAAAGCTGTGAGTCCTTCATACTAGAAGATGTTGTCCGTTTAATGTAAACGGGAAGAAGAAAACTAATAAAAGTATTTAATAGGCGTAAAAAAATCCTCCAATGTGACATTCGAAATGCAATTAATATGTAAATGCTCATAACCACAATTTAAGAGGTTGGAGCAAATAATGTTCAAACTGAATTATCGCTGTAATTTATGCATATCTCTGTAAATTATCTCGTATTTTGATCATTTTGCTTGAGCCTTAAGTGCCTCGGATCTAAGTTGCCATTTAAAGCCCATGCTGCGGTTGCCAAGAAATGAAAAGTTTCTATTGGTGAAATATTGCAAAAAACTGACGATTTTTAGAGGCCAGAAACTCAAATATTTGGTAAAAACAATGCGAATGCGTAAATTGTGTGGGAGAGTTAAAAACCTTGTTCTTTTAGCCATCCGATATTTGAAGTTTATATCACGAGTGCAAGTGACTTAAAAAGCAAAAAAAAGAAGCCGTTGCACCGAGTCCCATGCTTTTCTTATTGGAGTAAAATTTTGTTTAAAAATGGCTCACATAGCCCTGAGGCCCTTGGGCATTTCTAATATAGTGTGTTAAACCTTCTAGTTCCTGAGGAACACGTTTGCCAAATTTTGTACGAATCCGTCCAAGCGTTTAAGCAAACAGAATTTTTGTTGTATAGACATGGTTTGTAAATGCTTTTGAAAGTTACATAAAGCTTAACTATGAGATATTGAATAGGCACAGGGTGTAAAAGTTTGATACTATGATAATTTTTTATATATTCGTTGGACAAGGTCATTTTGCACTCACTGTAAGACTGCAGACTGGAGCAGAAACAATCGGGACAAATAGTGAAGGATCACCCCTCGAGCCGAGTCCAACCCTGCGTAGCTGCGGTACCGTGTGAAAACATTTGTTTTCCTCGTGTTGGGCCCGTTTCTCGCTACAGTGGTTTGATTTATTTGTAAAACAGGGGAAGAGAGTGACAATTGGTTGAAAAAATTATTGCGAAGGTAGAAATGCGCTTTGTGGGAGAATTTTTACTTGTAGCTCGTCGTTGAGGAATATATAGTTTGTGATTGTGCTTACATTCTTTTCTCTTCTGCTTTCGGTAGTGTCCGAGCCCCACTGTCATTCAATACCGAGTTCCATGCGGATGTTTTAATGAAGTGTTTCTCAGCATCCAAACTTGTGTTTTTAGTAGTAAGTGAACTCTTTTTTTCATAAAATTCCTTCGCTGCTTGGGAATCATTGATATTGGTTGCCTTTAAAACGTCCTCCGCTCTTATACAGAAAAATATTTCGTGTTCAATTCACTTTTCGACGTGTTAGAACCCGTTAAGTGCCTTTGAGAGGATCAAAATTCGGATCCTTCCCGCAGCATCAGTTCTTCTGCGTCAACTGTAGTCGATCGCCTTAAAAATCCTTATCGTCTGGTCGTGGGCGACTTATTCACAGCATCTCGCACGCTTCTTCTCCGTTGTGTGAGCTACATCATTCTCCTGCCTCTTATGATTAAATATATTCTCCTTTCCTTGCGCGCAGAGCCCTTTCTCTTTTTCCCAACCAGTCTTGCTCTTTTCCTCCCCTGAGGATCCCTGGGGGATATTTTTTTCACCCTCCTAACCTTAGACCGCCCACGTCATTCTGCGTCCTGCGACCGCCCCACCACCCCCTCTCTCGACCCGTTCCCACCTCCATGCACACCCGTTCGCACGAGGCACCCCGTGTGATGTATCGTCCGCATTTTTGGGAACCGCGTGGTCTTTTTTTCCCCTAGCTTCCCTCATTCGCTCGACCCAGTCGTCGAGCGCCTTCGCCGCGTGGGCGAACTCGGTCCTGGGGAGGGAAGGGAATTGTTGGAAGGGATTCGGGGGAAGGGAGGGAGGTAAAATGCTGGAGGAGGGCTGCGGACGGCCTCTGGAACATTCCGCCTTGATATATGTACATTCCTTTCCCTTCCTCCCCACTTGTACCAATAATGGGCACAATTTATTACGAATCTATTTCTCCCTTTGGGCAGTTTATCACGTGGAGGGGGTCGCTTCGCCCCCTCTCAATTCCCCCCTGGTATTTACTCTTCATCCACTCGCTGGCTCTCTTCCCTCACCCGCCCTCCCCCGCCCGTTAATGGTTTAGATTGCTTTTTGATAAGTGGCGCGGATTATTTTCCTCTCTCGCGCATCCTCCCCCATCCCTTCGTGCCTCGCCAGTTTTTTTGCAGATGCGTTATTCAGATTTTTTCATCCCCTCGTTAGCGTCGATTTCATTTTGGTACACCTGCGTTGCTCCCGGCCGATTTTTGACGAGACCTTGTCGACTTCATACCTGATGTGTTCGTCAAAAATGCGTCATTCGCTTGTTTTCATCGAATGGGAAAACGACGAGAATTTTTTAAAAACTGAAGCTGGTGAAAAACGTTGTATTTAAATATCCTTATCGGCATATATATTTTTTGTGTCATCTTTCATTTTTGAGCTGGAAAGTTTTTGTGTGTACTGGCTTTGCAGTTAAATAATCGGTCGAGAATTGTGTAATCCGAAATTGAGTTCGTCCAAGAGAAATTATTTTTGATCCTTAAATTAGGTCGCTTGTAATTTGTCTTCCTAGGCAATACATGTCAAAGCATTTTTTTTCATGCCGTAAGTAATTAGGGATTTTCACGGTCTAAGTCTTCTCCTTTTGGATCCTAAAGTCGTTAATTTTGCGCGGAGAGGTTAAAACCAGACTTCTGGCTAACCCGTACTTGGATATTCTTTGGAACTTGCATTTGCGTAAATCGCGAGAAATTGCTGCTGGTGTAATGCAGAAAACGAATTTGCACAATGAAATGTGGCTGTAAAAGAAGTTCAAATGAACTAAGATAATCACCAATCAAGCAGTCTTGCGAAGAGTTGAAAGAAAAAGGAGGCATAATGAATACTCTGAGGGGATGAGGCGAATTTATTGAAATCATTTTGTAACACGATAGCGCATTGAATAAAATACATCGGGTAAATTATGAAGGACGTCTAAGTAAAGTTTTTATAGGAATGAAGCATTTGTATAATTTGGCAGTGAAATAGAGAGCTACAGCAAACCTATCTTCGTACTGATGACTATTAGTGATTATGAGATTCAATGCAACAATATAGAGCTTGAAACGGTATCCTAGAAAAGTAATCACTGTCTCCATCGACGTCGCTCGTGAATTCGCTGGCCAGCAGCATATTAATAGCCGAATAGCAATTTTGAGAAATTTCTCTTCGAATTAATTGTATTCAAGAGTCTTGAGGAGGAGAGCTTGGAGGAAATAAACCATGGAACCGGATGTTTTGGTGCGCCCGCCTTTTTCACAAAGGCCCCGAGGAGCCGCCCTTCCTCAGCTTGCCAGCGCGCGGTATGGATGACCGGATAAATATTTATGCTCTGGTGAGGGAGCGTGTGTTAGTCGGAGGGTGGCCGGGCTACAGTGCGTCCTAAATCGACGAGGACGGCCCCTTTTCTTTCTATTTTATTATTATTAGTATTTCCAACCCCCGGTTCCTGCATTTGGTGCATTCGTTTTCTTACTGTGCGGCAGGGAGACACTCCCTGGAAGAGGGAGACACGTCGAGGGAAGAAAGAATTTTATTTCGGGGTGAGTTGCTGGAACTCTGTGGTATGACTATATATATCGATTGCGCTATCAATATTTATTGGGTGTCAAATGACAATATTTAGCGCCTGAACTTTGCGATGACGTGCAAGCTAATACTTTAATGGATGTTATTGTATTCTCGAAATATAAGCCATTTCGTTGTGAAACTCATCAACTTAGCTTTGAAATGTGAAAAGTTTGACGATATCATGTGGCTCAAAGTTATTAAGTCATAATGTTTTACATATTATGTCTTTTTTTTGGATTCTCGATGTGAATGGAAAAGAAATATATGAGTGATATAATTCGCTATGAGATGTTTACGTCGATGTTTTTCATTGGACGTTTTTGTGGCATAATGTGACGCTAATGAAACTTGCCCACCTCCTCATTAGATGGTATCTCATAACGTTAATTTCAAACGTGTGCTTGGTTTATATTAGCAAATGGAGCAGACGAGCAACAAAGCGAACATAATTTTGAAACTTATTACGTCTGGATTAAGGCCGCCACACACCGAATGCTATGCTAAGCGTGAGAACTATTCTCGCAACGGACGTCCGCTATATGCGCGCACACACCAGAAGCTAACCATGCCGTGCTATGTAGCAAGATGGCGGACGGCGTATAACGCACTTCTCAGGTTCGACACTTGAATATTCCGTTAATATTGATATAATTGCAATGATGAATGATTTTATAAATGCGCATAGTGTGCAGAACCAATGTACGTAATTTAGTTGAAATAGCTCCGTTGTAAGTAGGTTAAAAATTAATTTGGGCTGGCGGGACGAAAGTGCTCATTTACCGCAATAGATACTGCGCATGCGCCACGGAAGCTAAGCGAAGAGGGAATCGCCGGCCGAGCGATCCCCTGCGATATAGCGCTATTGAAGTTCGCATCGGTTCGCGTGGCTCGCATTTGGTGTGTGCGGGCAGTGGGAAATCGCTTTACGGGATCTTAAGACACATCGCGAAATCTGGTAGCGCGCTTAGCATAGCATTCTGTGTGTGGCGGCCTTTATGCGATTCGCTACGAAGTGCATACTGTAATACGCGGTGTAAAAGTGAAATGATGGCAAAATGCTGTTTCATACGAAATGCGATATCATGCCCCAAGCGATGTAAGTGAAATTATTTATGAGACTACTATTTTCAGACGTGCTCATGAGTTCACTGAAAACCTATAGTATTGCATATATGGAAAAATGGGAGGCAAATGCTGCTTGCTCGTAATTTCTTTTTATATTTTTATTACGTTTTGTTATTTTATTTTGGTTCTTTAACATGGAAAAAATCTGTGAAACCTGAAATGGTGTTAAGTATGTGTATGAAAATGGTGTAATAAAATGAAAGGTGGTGTATGAAAATGAAAGGTGGTGTATGAAAATTGTGTAAAAATTTAATTTTGAAATTTGACCATTGTGTCGAAAATCTGAGGAAATTCCCATCAATTGAAAGATTTAAGATCAGTAAAATAATGAAGAATGAGTTTGTGTCGTCCCACATTTCTCCAATAATATAACGAAATACATGAATTTTTCTGAGGGTCATTAGAATTGGTTGTGTTCAAAAGACCTATTGTGGGTATAAAATCTGCTAATTCTATTTTTTGACAAAAACCATCATAATTAAGATCTCAAGAGAGAATGTGTAAACGTTACCACTTCACACCCCTTTGAGCGCCAGTGTCACGGGTTTTCAAGAAACGAAACCTTAAACACGTAGTATTGTGACCTAGTCCACAATATCAAGTAGTTATCTTTTGTTGTCATAAGTGTGGGAATATCAATCATATGAAATAGGAACTCCGTTTATATTGCTCATGGTTTTCAAGTAGAGAAACCTGGAATACGTATTATTGTGTACTAGTCCACAATATCAATTGGTTAGCTTCGATTGTCAAGGGTGTTGAAATTTCAACCATATGAAATAGGAATTCCGTTTATAATTGCTCATAGAATGAGTAGGTTGGGAGCCGCTAGGGGCTCGGCGCTACCCACTAGGCTGAGAGTACTTCAAAAATTAAGATCAGGCGAGTTTCAGTACGACATGGAGGGTATAACTTAGCACAACCTACATCTCTCGAACTGAAATAAGCTAAAATATTAGAGTGATACTCTGCCGAAATGATGGGTACAAAAATCACCTCTTTCCACGGACCATTAGTGACTATTCCTAAATCAGAACGAGACACTAAGACCCTCCATTTGCATACACACGTTCGTCTTATTCCTAATCCTTCTCCTTCCATTTTTCATGGCTGGTGTCCTAACACTCCCTGCCTCACGCCTCTGCAGTGGCCCGCAGTGTAGCGTGTGGATGTAGATTGCAACGCGACACTGAAATTCTAATGTTGCACGGCGCCACGAGTGGTCACCGTGCCATCTCTCCAACCCTTAGTTGTGACGAAGGGGGGCAAGAAAGGGGATTGGGGGGGTTAAGCTGGGCAGAGGCTGGACCCCCGCTGGCCCCCTCTAAATCACGGCCCCGGGGAAGGTGGGAAGTGCGGGGTTGGACGTTAGCAACGAATGCCGCTCTCCGTTCGGCCCGCACCCGTCGATAAATCAAGGGATTACAGCGCTTCGGAATGGCGTCGCCCGACCGTTGCCCGTGCTTCCGCGGCGTGTGTCTGTGTATGCGGTGGGGGTCTGTCGTATGCGTTTCGGCGGTTGCGTTGTCCCATTCCCACTCGATCCCCGACTGCGTGGCGTCCAATGCTTCGATGGAGCTGTGTGCTTTGTGTCCTTGGGGACTTCCACGTCCGCGACCACGTTAAAATACAAAAACAAACAGAAAATACCGCGTGCCCTTCTGATTCTCAGCTAAATACGTTCTCTCATCGATATCACTCACGGGAATATACTGAATTACTGCTGATGAATTATACTCAATTTACTCAACCCGAACTCTCAGTTAAAATGTAGTCAACCTAAAAACGTAGTCATCTTGTGGCTTAAGTTAACCAGACATTGTAAAACCTGGCCTAATATTTATAATCCTAAGGTTCTGAGAGACCTATGAATACACTATTTTACTTATCTGGAGGAATATGCGATGATGTTCTTTGCATATAGCACAAGCACCTGGTTTAATGCAAATCCGGTGATATGAGTTATCCGTCGATAAGTCACGTGGTTATCGGAGGGTGTTCGTCCCATATATACAAGATTTACTGATGCACGGGGAAGCGGAGGGTTTTATTCCCCGTGGTGGAGATGCGAGGGAGATTTCCAGATCATATGCTCGGTATATGACTGGCTGCCCATGAGGAATGGCCGACGTGTCTAATGATCCACCGTCACATCGATCCCATTGAATATTTCTTGGACTTTTCTTGTTTACGGCCTGCGCCGTGGTGAGAGATACGTATGAATAACATGGAGTTTTATACTGGCGAAGTCGGATATATTATCTTCGTCTCCATTTCAAGTTTCCCGAGTTTTCCTTCCCGGCAGTTTAGGAGATAAATGGGGGGTCGTCATTTGTTTTCGAAGTTTCGGGCTAATATTTTGACTATCCCGGCAGAATGATCATAAATATTCGTAACACATTGTGGGGTGATGTCATATGTCGCCCATTGACTTCGTTTTTGTTAGCCATGGGTAATTAAGAACCAACTTGTGTGACGATTTTTATCTAAACGGATACTTCTAAGACTCGAATACGTTTCCTATTACTTCTTTATACCAGCGCTTTGTTTAGCATAAATTGCTATACCAGCTCATGTTGTTTCGGAGAACGTAATTGACATAAGCAATGTGGCTAGAATCTTATCGGCCTGCTCGTGAATGTTAGTCAAGGTTGAAAATGTGCTTTTTTGCCATATTTATATGGGGAAATAATTGGGTGGAAGGTACCTATACTGATTTGTATTTTTGTGTTTCAAGCTATAATGATAAGAAATGTGAGTAAACAGGTTGACGAAATGTCAGCCTCCCCATTGTGAGATTACTATATTTTGAAATAGGAAGCTTCACTTTATTGTATTTATTTGTTTTGCATTATTTGGGGAAATAATTGGTTGCGTATTTTGCATGTAAATTAGTGTATACTTGGTTTAATCAGGAAAACATCTATATATACTTTTTTTAGTAAGCTGTAGGCCTATCATTGTTTCTGTTTACTTTTCCCGTCATCGTGTTTTGTGAGAAAAAAATCAGATCCCCGCTAATAGACCCAAAGTGTTAATAATATGAATGTGTAAGTTAATGGTAATGATATGTTTCAAAATGATTTTTGGAACCGTTGATGTTTGGCGAATACCGTAGGCCAAAAACTCCCATGGGAAAATATGATCATCTTGTAGCTGAATATTTTAACCTACTTGTAGCTCTCGCCAAAGAGTGAAATTTTAGATGCGCAACTTGTAATGGATTAGTTGATGCTTCAATACCAAGAAAAACAATTACGGAGATGTATTGAAAGTACTTAACAACCTTTATTCCTTTTGTATGAAGATTAAGCCAGGGGTGCTTAATGAGTTGGTCTATTCATCTTAAACAATGGTTAGAAGTTACCTTTTTCATTCAAAGAGTACGTGGTTTTTGAGTCATTTTATCTAAAAAGCCGATTCCGGTAGCTGATGTTTCTATAAGAACATTTAATGTTCGTTTTATTTATTCAATCTTAGCTACGAGTTTGGATCCCAGCATCGTAGAAGGTCATTGATTTGAAATCTTTCTTTCTGAAATTCCTATTTTGGATGACTATCCTATTTCCCGATTTATGTTAGCCATTACTGCTGCACGTCTCATTTTATTTTATGTCGTCAACCTTAATATCTTGGATTCTTTGAATGGCCATCGCCGTTATGCTGACCTGCTAACTTTATAGATTTTGCGACATTCACATCGAGGCAAAGGAATATGCCAATGCCCCTTATGATATTGATTAGGATTATAGAAGTACTGCTGTCCATGTGCACATTTTCAATGTTTTGGGCGAATGGTGGATTTGATTTTTTGTACGAATTCTTACATTTCTTAAGGAAGAGGTTTTTTCTCCAAATTGACCTATAATTTATACCACTGAAATTGTTGAAACTCGACCCGGGTTTCGGCGTGGGTTCACATCATCATCAGGTATGTGATATTGTGAACTTATAAAATTAAACGTTATTTGAGATTGATTGAGAATTTGGAAATCAATTTTTTCTCCTTATATTTTAAATTTTATTGTCCATAGATCATTTGGTTATACAGTCTCTCCCTATCCCCACTAGCCATATTGCGTTAGTTGTCATTAATAATGGTGTCAGACTTGTAAAAATACTTGATATTCATTGCAATAATGTTTTGCACTTTTCTACACTTTGTAGTGTAAAAATTACAAAACTTTATTGCAATGAATATTTAAAGTTTCTACAAAGTAGACCCTGAAGCTGTGGATTTAAAAATACTTGATCTTTCTCTTCCAAAAATGACCAAATAATTTTTATTTTCATGTGTTATACTTTCTTCTTCATTCATTTACATAGGTAACCATTCCGCAATAAAATAAATACTATTAAATCGTTCAAATCGAGGAGATAGCATGCAATAGAGAGCACATGAAAAGGAAGTATCTATTATTTATAGGCAATAGGCAAACTAGTGCCGTTAGCTATTTCAAGAAACACCAGCTACTTTCCAAGTGGGTCCGTTTAGCCATCCAAATTTCATATTCTGGGAAGGAATTGCTGGTTTCCTCCTTTTTTCCTGTAATTAGAGTAAATATAACTGTTTCAGGCTGGATATGTGATTATACCACGGTGAAACGCGTCGTGCCAAAGAAATAAATCTGTGGAAGATAACAAAGTTTTTTATTCATTATGAACTGTAAGTAGAGCTCTCATTCACTTTCCAACGCCATGGAAGGTTGTCCCGGAGTGAGGGATAGCTTACTATTTCATCAGGCGACATTTATGTTTCCCCTGCCTTCTCTTCAGCCTATTCCATTTCGAACCCGGGCACTCGGAGTGCGAAGACAGCACTCGAGCCACCAAGTCAGTCCAAGTTCCTACACTTGGCTCGATATACCGTCTCCAAATAATTTTACAAGTTACTTTAAAACAAGTTCAATGTGGAGATTACTGTGTCTGAGGAAGTCACTGTTCACTTTGGAGCCTTACATTTTTTATCTGGTGATGATGGTGTTAAGACGACTCTCCTAATTATTACATCTTTTGTGGTGTACTGGTAAGTTATCAATTCTTTAGGTTATGCAATAAAAATCTCGTTCTGTCAATCTTATTCAGATTTTTTATGATTTAACAAAGGTTTATCCAAATTGTAAACAAACAGAGAAAGTTACATTCCAATGCGTGCATTTAAACACTTACTGTCGATGGGCTCATGGATGACCGAAATGCAATCATAGAAGTCTCAATGCTTCTGCTTCGGTTGAAAATTTGGAAATATCTTAATTTTAATGGTACTTGTCAATTGCTCTCTTCTTTAAATTTGGTGATTTACTTTCTTTTTCCCATGGTAACCGTCTTAGGTAATAGCGGAAGTAGTGTCGCTCTTGGTGAGTCATTCGAAGAAACTCCACCTTTTGGCCTCGTAGGATTGTTTCAAAGTTAATATTCTGGAGAGGAATTGCAAGTTCCTTTTTACTCCGAATCGAGCCTTCAATGGTTCCTCGAATTCACTTTCGAATGCTCTGGAAGGTCTTCCCGGAGAGTGGAGGAGGCCCGCTTATTATTTCACCAAGAGACGTTTTCTGTTTCCCCTCAACCATCTCTCTCTCTCTCTCCTTCACTATCTCTCTATTTATTTAAGATCTCTGCATCGGACGAACGAGTCTCCCTAAAAGTCTACGTGATTCCGCCACCTCCCTTTTCCTCCCCCCCTTTTCTATCCTCACGTGACCTTGCCCCGAGGAAAATGACCTTTTCGCCCCTCTGAACCACCCCCCCACACCCGCTGCCCTCCACCCCACCCACTACACTAGATCCCTTGAGGTGGTGTGGGAGGGAATAGGGACTGGAGACGCAAACAAATCCTTTTGTCCTATCCCCCCTAGCTTTTCCCTCGTTCTCTCCTTTGAAATCCCCATTTCTTCTATTTCTTTTCTTGTGGTCCATGCTTCATTAAATCACGCGTCGTCTTGTTTCCTTGCTCCTCTGCTTCTGTTGTTTTCCACCACCAGCCTCCTCCCTCTGGCTCTCCTACACCAGATCCTGTTCTAGTCTCTTGTCTTTCTTTCGCCTTTACTGTCTCAAAAGGGATCCCGAGATTCGCGCTGTTCCCGGGCTGGAATTCCTTCCCGCCCGATCCCGCCGGAAATTTTCACAATTTTTCGCTCCCGTATTCTGAGGGTTGTGGATCGGGTAATTAGAATAAATTGTACTTGAATTCAATAATATTGATGTTATTTACTTTCTTAGGAAACCTTATGATATAACGAGAAACTAAGCCAAAATTATACTGTGTATCGTTCTTGGCAAGGGATGGACTGGTCCTGAAATTCTCATCGCTCTCTTTTTAGGCGTACTCCATTTTGTTTCAATAATCATGATACAGGCTCCGAGATAATCAGGGTAGCGTAGATCGTCATTGCATAGAAAATTTTTGGAAGCTCAAATAATTAACGTAACTTTACTAGCTAAAATAATTCCAAAATGTGCACTCAAGAGAACGGCTTAACTTTAGAGAAAATTTCGTTTGTTAGCAACTCATGAGAAAATCAAAGCAATTACACTCAGAAAAAAAACAGAAAAGAACGAACCGACTCACATCATGAATAAACGTGCCGAAGTTGAGCACATATTTCAGAACGCAGATATAGTAATTGGAAGAGAGAGCAGGCTTGCAGAGGATATAAACGATAGCGAAGTTTTTCCACCAGGATATAAAATCTATAGACGTGAATGACCGGATTGGACTGGCGGTGGAGTATTCTTGGCAGTTAAATCACACTTGAATAGTACCGCACACACATTAGACGACAGTGAAATGGACAGCGTATGGTATTCTTATTAAGCAACAAATCCAAAGCAATATACATAGTTGTTCATTTTACAGACCACCGGATTCAAAAACAGAAGTTGTGCACCAATTAACAACTCAAATATCAGCATATACCTAAAGAGATAACTAAAGCGTAATGATTATCGGTCGAGATTTCAAACTCCCGTCAATAAATTGGGAAACTTATGGTGTAGAAGAAAGTTCAAGGAAGCGTAATACAAGCGAGGTCTTACTACTCAATGAACAACCCACAAGGAAGCGTGATCCATCCCCCTTAATTCATTATTTATATAAATGTCGTAAGTTCTCGAGTTAGCAGTAAACCTAGATTATTTGCAGGTCATCTACCGCGAAATCGGCGAAGATTCGGATCAGGAAGTTCTATCATTGGACCTAAACAACGTAAGCTCGCGGTGCCAAGAGGCTTGGGTGGGGGCTTGAACTGAATCTTAGTAAGTGCACTGCAGTACGTTTCTTGAGGAATCCATCTCACCAACACCATTCCTACATAATGGATGGATAAAACGCCAAGTCGTCAGATGATGTAAAATATTTGGGTATTACCTTTCTCCCGACCTATCGAGAAGAACACACATATTAAACGTACCGTCACAGCGTATGCGTCACAGCCTTAAAGAAACTGGGATTTATCAAGCGTATTATAGGAAGCTCCTTGGATGAAAAAGTGCAATCGGTGCTACTTCGCTCTGGTTAGACCTCACCTCGAATACGCCGCGATCATTTGGGACTCGGAACGAAAAAAAATTTAATTCTAAAAATAAATAAAATACGAAGGAAATTGTACGCTTCGTTCAACACTGCTACGAGCGAGCAAAGTGTGTTTCACAGATTTTAGAGGGATTAGGTTGGGAACAGCTAGAGACTCGGGAGGCTACACGCTAGGCTTAGATTGCTTGAGGAATTCAGAACAGGTGTATTTCACTGTGGCACAGAGAATATCATGTTGGCACCGAAATGTATCACTAGGTCCGACAGAAAATATAAGAGAGATGGTGGCAAATCCGGCGTAGAAATTTTCCTCATTCCAGATATGACCACTGCGGAGAAAAAATCCGTTGCCAGAGCAACCGTCGCGGGGAATATATCTAGGATCCTGTTAAAGCACAGTAATTAAGTAATTCACAAACTATCGAAAAAACTGCGGGGCCATCTTGTTCGAGTTAAGGACGAACTGGGACTCAAGACACCAGGAGTGTAGCGAATCCCATACCAGTGCGGAAAAATATACATCGGCGAAACTGGACGCACAATAGAGAACCGACTTAAAGAGCACAGGAGATTTATTACGTTGTTTCACCCAGAAAAAATATGCCGTGGATGAACACAACCTATCCGAAGATCACATCATCTCCTTTGATGACGCCCAACTCGTCACCAAAGCGAATGGGCATTGGGAGCGTTTAGTTAAAGGAATCCATTGAAATCAAATCGGGGAAAGGACAATATTAATCGCGACTCCGGGTACGCTCTTAGCCAGGAATGGAAAACTTTACCCACAATCAGAAAAGTAATAACGGAAAAAAGAAAGTTCAACAATAGCCAATCAGAGCCGACTAGACCCCGAGCATATGTATATAATCGAGGACCTGACCTGCAAGAGGAATATATAAACGTGGACAGTTGGGCCCCAGGCATCAATACCCTGATGATGATGAAAGAGTATTCTGTCGATACGTTGGCAGCAGCCAATTACCTAACCCGGTGTGAATCTCTAAAATGTTTGGCTTGAAAAGAGAATGGCATTTATTATCCGCCTAGGAAACTCCAGATCTTACAGTAGGAAAACAGTCTTCGGATAAATGAATTACGATAGTATTGATAATGCATGCCAATTCCCCAATGAAGCATCCTTTGATCTGTCCCGTAATCTTCCCTTTCTCCTTTGAAATCCCTATTTCTATATTTCCTATCCTCTGCCCAAGGGTTCAGTAATTCAAAAGGCATCTCCTTCCTTGCTCGCCGCCCTCTCTAATCCTTTCCCGAGTTCCTGTCTTTCACTTGACCTCCATCTCTCATAGGGATCTCTTGAGCTGGGACGGAGGTTATGAATGTGTATTATAACTCTAGAGTTACTACAAATTGCCTTTACCCCAAAATATCACAAAAATTCCTATATTATGTGCATACTTCTTGTTTTGAGCCAAGAATATGTGGTGTGATACTGAAAGGTTTTATAATTAGTGATTCCTCGAAATTTTAACTCCAGTCTCTGTCAATTACTTGGATAAATCATCGGAATGGCAAGCATAACATTTTTATGCAAGGCGTAGCCCTTTAGTCGTTTCATATTTTGGAGTAAAATAATCGTGTAACGGTAGCAATTCATCTGTATGTGTAGCATTGTATTGCGATTCTCAATCGTAGCATCCTTCGTCTATCCCCTAGCCAATTTCTCTCTTTTGAAATCTCTATTTGTCTATTTCTATTCCTCCGTCCCATGGTTCATTAAATTACGAATCCTTTCTTGCTATTCGGCTTCACTTTTCTTCCTTGCCTACTCCCTCCCAACCACCGTCTCCAAATCCTGAACCCATATCCTCCCCTACCAGTCCCTGTCTTTCCTTTGCCCTCTTTCTCTTCTCCTATATGTTTTCCTCGGGCCCTGAATCAGGGGAGAGGGGGGCGGGGATGGGGATGGAGGAAAACTGCGTGGACGTGGCGCTTTGAAAATTTGATGGCCTGCGTTAGCGCCGAACCACGGAAGGAGGACGGAGAGCCCGGAAGGGGATTTGGAGGAGTGCGTGAGGGTTACCTACAAACAATGTTGCCGCTTGGAAGGTCCAAAATAACGCTGGCCATTCCTATTTTAAAAAGAAACCTCCAGGTAAACAGAAAAATGTAGGACATACCGTGCCATGTACTGCTTGGAAATCTTCCATCGAAATTTCCAATGTAACAAGTTTTTCCGAGCATTTAGTACCATCGTGTACAATACATTTATATGTTTAATATCGAATCTCTCAGGGTGGCCCACTGAGTTCAATATTTTTATATTTGATTAGATAATATATTAACAGAATATATTTTATTCGGTGTACCTGAATTATATGTCCACCTAAAAGTAATCTATGAATATTTATGTAATAAATTCCATGGATTCATTCATTTAGTAGGTACTGCCGCCTATTTTGGTGTCGTTCGACCACTCATGGTAGAATGAAATGGTCGTGTTGCTGCTAAATAAGTGGAAATGATCGGAAATGAAATGAGTAGGCAATCAATTCTGCTAGGTGGGAAAGATAATGAACACATAATGGCTCAAGTAGAGAGTGCCTAATTTTACGGTGGAAATCTAGTAAGTGTTGAATGCATGCTTGACCATTGGATGGAATAGGGAACATGCATTATTTTTTAAACCCTATTTGTATTTCAAGTACCTAGTATTAAATAAACATGACATGTATTTTATCGGTAAACGATGTTGTATAATGAAAACGTTTCTTATTAAAAATTACGCTCGCTTGGCAGCGTGGAGTTACCACGTCGGGAGCCCGGGATATGACATCACGGAACGGTATCTCTTTGAGTATTTCCACGTGGAGTTCGGCCTTTTTTGGTAAATTTGACGAAATTATCGTTTTTATTTCAATTTTGGAAAGCGATGTGCAAGATATTATGATTACATCCATCCCGTTGAAATACATCCAAAGCAGAAGAGCGACACCGTGCGGTGACGTAACGCCATTAAGGTAACGTTTTGGATCACGTGACTTCAAATTTTTAGGCGCTTTCGAAATGCTATCATTTAAGTATGCGGTTTACCAAATGGATCATTTCAATTCTTCAGGAGATTTTCTTTCGTGTACTTAAGCATGAGAAATAAATTTTACGCATATCCCCATCGTAAATCGCCCGGGACATAAGCTAGAGCGAATGGAATAAGCGCGATTGGCTCTGAAACGGCAACGCTGGCTGTGCAATGAAAGAATGTATGATTGAGAGTTCCACGCACTGCGGCTTCTCCTGTGCTCCAGAACCCTTTCCTTTCTCTCCGACCCAAGGGTCCAGTTCGGATGACTAAATCACGTGACCCCCTCTGTCTTACCTCCGCTACCGCGCGGCGACATTCCCTTTTCCCCTTCGCTCCACAGCTCACCCCACCAGGTTGGAGTAAAATGGGACAGAACCCCCAAAGCCCAGGAATACTGACCCATTTGACTCCCTCCCTCACCTCAATTTCCTCCCCCCTCTGGTATCTCACGGCGGGTTTTCGAGGGGAAGGCGGGAGAAAGAGAAAAGGGATACTGAGATTGAGATTTATTATGAGGTTGTGACGACTTTTATGCGTCAAGTGGAGCCCGCGGACGAGATGCGCTCGCGCGTAGCCATCTTCCTATTTTCCCCCGCGCCCTCTACTTCGGCGTGAAATATGGCCGAGTTAAAGGGCGAGCGAAACGGCGGGAAAGCTTTGAAAATTTTCGAGTGGCCCGAAGGCTTGGGATCCTCGTCCCCGAGCACACTCAAATAAATTGCTGTTGGATTTTTTTAAAACCCTTCCTTTCCCTTGGAGTAGAGTTTTTTATTCTTCGTCGCTGGGTGTCATATTAATTAATACGTTGTCTCCTTCGGCTTAAACTTCGGGGTTGACGACATTTGACGGCACAGTTGCGCCGTAATCCATTTTCCGTTCCATCCATTCTTTTTTTTTGTTTTCCGGGAGAAAGCTGGAATTGAAATGCTCGACGTAATCATTTATGCATCAGTTGCCTCTGAACGTTAAAGGATCGCGATTTTAAGTGACACGTGCGTCCTATGAAAAGTGAAAGTGTCGCTTTCCATTATCTCTGGTGAGCATAAGAGTTTTCACCAAAATAGGGATTATTTATCACCATTTCTTGTGAAGCGAGCATTGGCTTGAATGACTTTCGGGAGAAAAACTTTGCTGTATCATCGGAGTGACATGCCTATTTTTTTATTTCTCTATGCATACGAGGATGCCTGGCATGTTTCTGCGCGGCTTCATCTTACAGATTTAATTTTGCTACATTAATTTGTGCCTTTCGAATCATTGCAAGTGAAAAAAAAATTTAATAGAAGTATTGTACTTGGAATCTTATTACAAAATTCAATTTTGCCTTTTCTTAGCATCCTATGGAAAATAATTGAATGCTCCCGTTCTAATTATAAGCGGCTTTGCTCTTCCATTTTTTCCGATTTTGACTGAGTTAAGATCTTGAATGAGTGCGTGATGCTCGTTTGTGTATTTTGTTGATGCGAAGTTCCTACATCTGCTTAGTGTGAAAAAATGGAGTGCCATGGTAAATTTGAACAAATTGAATTTTGTTCTTGAAAAGAAAACAAAAGTAAAGTCATAGGGAAGATCCGGCCATTATCAAAGTATTTTCGTGAAAGTAATTATGAAGTTGTATTCCTCTGGGTGAAATGTATCCTCATTGCTTGTATCATAATGGAATTCCCTCGTTTTTATCTACTATCTAGGAATACGGGAACAATAACTTGGCAGATTTGCTATCATATCTATCTTATTTGACTAGACAAAATTTTAAAATTATCTTTTTTTCCTCTGTGATTATTCTTATATCTTCTTATTATCTTTTTTTCCTCTATTTGAAACGTCCAAAACGGAGCATTTTCAATGTTTCATTTGATTGCTTTTATGAGATGATAGCTCGTCTCAATCTAGAGAAGATTTTCTTGTAAGCTTTTGTATTACTTTCTAACTTCTTATCAACGGATCATTATAGCGCTCTGTTTATTAAAATATTTATTTAAATAAAATGGGGTTTTATATTTTTTTGCTCTATAAATTTACCATATTTAGAAAAATCAACTATTAATCTCCTCTTTGTAATGGTAGGGTTAGCATATCCAGCATTTATTGACCTAAATTATTGCAGAATTAGTCCTTTCGTTCTTCTTTCTAAACTCTAGGACGACCGTTGTGATCTCTGTTCCGCCTTCAGACATTGATATGCTGTCCTCAATGGTGTCCTGAAATAGTACCCGCGTCCTGCTGTGCTTTTATAACATCCTTTATATTCATCTCGCTCTTGTATGCCGCTCGCTCTCGTATGGAAAATATAAATGTACTAGTATAAATGCCTGTTTATACTAAACGGGAGAGATAAAAGTAAGAAATAGTACAGTAGTTATGTTCATACAGAAGAGAATCTGACTTCTCATTTCGCATCTTATTTTTTTTTACTAGATGTAAATTGCCCCTTTTGTCGTTTTATAAACCTATTTCACTGAAATTGTTTGTTCTTAAAACAGTAAAGCTAATAATTATTCCAGTTGTGCGAGGGTGTGTGGGGAAGATCGACGTAAACTACGAATATATTTTACCTCAAGTGAGTTTGAGCGAGATTTTTTTACATTACCAATAGAGACCATATTCCAATTTTTATTTGAAATAAGGATCATGTATATACCTACGCGTAAAATTTCAAGATAAACAACTCATGTCTTCAATCATTTCGAGGCGAAATAGAAAGCAGATATTTGGGAACTTAAGAGCCCATTTGAACCCCAACCACCCCTCTTGAGCTCTAGGAGTGTATTAAGGTTTAATAGGTGTAGTACGTTTAGCAGTGTGCAAAATTCTACGTATTGAGCGATAAACTGCGCATACCGATGGACCCTAATTATAAGAATCAATATGACGTGCTAAATGGAGATACTATGTAAAAGTTGTCTAGTGCACATGGAGAGGTTGGGGTACAAAATAACGCTACCTACTGAAATCTCATTGAAATTTGAAAATATTGATCATTTAATTTAATGTTAGCCATAAAAGGCCCAGGAGAAATTTTCCGTGCCTAACCATTGCTCAGGTTGCCAAGGAAATGTGACATTGTTGAATTGGGAGAAAATTGATAATTTTGGAAGTGAAAACCTAATTGTTAAGCAAAAACGAAACGTAAAACATAATGGAATCCAAGTATTAAATACTCCGTTCTTTCAGCCATCTGGTAGTTAAAATTTCAACCCTGTATCATGAGTGTAAGTAATTAAAAAACTAAAAAACCAGTCTGCACTGATTCCAATGATTTTCTTATGGAAGTAGGGGCCCGTTTAAGGGCCCTTGGGGCCCTGAGGAAATTTAAATATAGCCTATCTTCGTCCTAGTGCACTCCATTGCTCACATTCAAAAGTTATCGGTTCCGCCATTTTTGAGTTATGCTGGAATATACTTACATAAATACCCACATCTATTTTTATTCATATAGATATTTATTTTCATGCCTCCTAAAGAGCCCTGGAGATAAAATCGAAGTCATAGAGCCGATTGTTGGTGCCCGTGTCATGCAATGAAAGTCGAGCATCATGAAATCCTGTTGATACTTTGGTAAACAAGCATTGTTCCGCCTCAAGTTGCGCTTTGTGGATGTTACCTGCATCCCTCATCTCGTTTGTATCCTTTCGGTCGCCATAACAGCGTTTTATAGGTTCTATTGTGAGCGCGATATGATTTGGGGCTGGCCGGGGCGAAAAGTATCCTCGCCCGGCATCCGGTAGCCCTCCTCCGGGCGCAGAGAATTCACCCGCGGGCAATTCTTTATTTTATCGGTCCTTTGTCCTTCTTGATGTGGACGCTAGCTTTATATTCTTCCCTCTCGAGTGGCCCTATCGCACGGCTTCGCGTCATGAATTCCAACGCGAGGAGGAGAGGGTTGATGCCTATCTTATTCCCCACAACCCTCCCAGCCGCTCGCGTTTAATGATGGATGAGGGCCGCTTGGGATATAGCTCCGTCGCGGATTCTCGGTTAAAAAATTAACGTCTCAATTCCCATCCCGCGACGTTTCTGTATAAAATGGACGGTTTTCGTCCCCCCTTCCCCTTATTCCGCGCGGATATGTGTGTGTCAACGTGCATGGTTTTAGATCAGTTCGCTGGCGGCCGCATGCTTATGCGGTCTTTGAAAGTTTGTAGTGCTATCTTGCGCCTACACTTTTGGCATCCTGTTAATACTATATTTAAATGCATTCAATTTTCAGATCTTACATCACTCTTAATGCGCTTCATGTATTCCATCCTCGCCTATTCTTCTTTTGCGTTCGTTAGCATTTTCAGGAGTAATGTCTCTGAATGTATTCCTAAAATGTTTGTATCTTCTATTTATTAGTTTTTAATGAAATATCTTCGTCTCGTTAACTATCCTCGGGACTCTTACTTATAGAATGTTTCCAAGATTCTAATCCACTCTCCAATGCCGCCTCGGACGAGGTTTCCAGTTTCCTGGATATATCTTAAAAGCAATACATCTTCACAGTCTTAATTTTAATAAGTTTTCTCTACATTGTTATTCTGCCATTATGGTAATCTAAAGAACTTTGACCTTTGTGATGGGGAGGAGCATTTCCATATTATTATGTTTTAATGGTTCTGGAAAATATTGTAGAAACGAAAGGCAACATTTAGCATTTTTGTCCTTAATTTTGTCAGCAATTTTAAATTCAACATGTTCCTTAAAAATTTGTGAAAGAAGAACATATTTATTGTTTTGGTTTAGTTTAATAATATTATTTATTTCTGCTGGGTAACCACTCACTAGATGCATTCATATTCCTCCTATTCCTCCATTAGTTCATTCTACAGCAAAATGTTTAGGTGAAGTTAGCCTAAACACGGACCATTTGCCTTATTGGCTATCTAAACTCCCCTGAAATGTAAATACAAAATGTTTATTCCTGATTTATAGAGGATTTACATTATTATTATTATTATTGTTCACCATGCCATTGACTTGCCTCTTTCGGTCAATTATCTTTTTTGAATTTCCTTATAATGTAAAGTGTTTTCCTTAGTTTCCACTGTGTGGAGGTTTCTTTGTATGATCCTTGAAAATGTAATAAATTTTTGCTTGCTTTTTCTTTTGAAACTACTTCTCAATTATTTGTTCCTTGATCTTATTTTACTCTTTAATGGGCCCTTTACACCTAATTAAATTCTCTATCAGCCTTCGTTTGTCTTTATTAGTCTGCCTTGCAGGCATTTATAACTGTAATCGTCTAAAGAATACTTTCGATAAAAAAGCTCTTCTTTTGTGATGCTTCACATTAATGCACACCTTTTCGATTGCTGTCTCGAAAATAGGGTTTCCAACAATCAATTAATCAAAAGCTGGGATACTTTGAGGTTAAAAGTAATACGTTGCTTATTTTCAGAGAAAGGCTTTGAGGAACACTAGAATATATGATAGACGATGTTCTTTCTTATAGCATATTCCTCGAAGATATGTATTTCATCGATCTGTTAACTTGTTTTTCATATCGTGATTGATTCTTTAAGCAAAATAGATAACCTCTTTTTTAAGAATAGTGTGTTCATTTTTTCTTACGAATTTTTTAGTTAATTGTTGATTTTTTCCCTCATACAGTTATTAGAAACATTACTGAAGGAAAGGCGTAATGGTTTTGTTCAAATAGTTTTGAATTCAATTTATATTTATTTAATATTTAATATTTTTGGAAAAATTACCTTCTTGTAATTAGTCAACTATTATGGTTACAATCACCAATTTTTTATTTGTTATCGTTGTTTTAACGTTTCATGAATATATTTTAAACAAATACACTCAAGTAGTGTCGATTCCCTTGGGCAAAGTATTGCATGTATTGATATCGATATCAGGAGTACGTCAGTGCTTATCATAATGCTAGTCAGCCCCTCACGGCGATATCCTTACGCATACTCTATGACGTCAGACTATTTCCGAGTAAGAGATATTGTCTAATAAGTGTTATTAAATATGTATATTATACAATAAGTATATTTTTTATTGGTCATAAAATTCTGTTTTCCAGCAGTACCGTGAAAACTTTTTTTTCTTAAATCCCTCGGAAATCCCCTTTACAACCCCTTGACTAAAGCTTTAAAAATAAATCAAATCAAATTGTAATAAAATACGAATTTAATGCTCAAATTAAAGTAATAAGTATATGCTTTAAATTTCAAGACTAAATTTTCTATTGCGATCATTCGTTACAATTTGCAGTCATCATTGCCGAGTTGAGCCATGGAGACTTCTGCAAACTTTGGGTGGGACTGAGAGGGGTAGGGGCCGATATATCTCCGTCCCCCGAAGACGCTTAGGCTGAAAGACACGGAATCGGTGTACTCGCGTAAATCCTCCTAAGCCCTTGCTGAAATTCTTGTCCTCGTCGATCATTTTTATGCGCGGTGCAAGAGTGGTACCGTGAAGAGCGGTCTTAGCCTGGTGATATACCTCCAAGGATCCTTTACTTCTTAGCGATTTATTTTTATTTTCCTTTCTTTATTTTGTATCTTCCAGAAGGAAGTGGAAGGTGGATAGTGTTTATTTAATTCGAGGTGGTTCCACTTTCTCCATAATGGACGTTTTTTAGGGAAGGTATGGTGGAAATCACCCGCAGTCTACCTACTTACGTTTTTATATTTATCTGTTCTCGGAGTGCAGATTTAATCTTCTCTTCATTGTAATAAATTTATAATGTTTGGAGTCAGTTTTTCAGTCGGTAATCTCATGGTTAGTATCAGCATCCCACGGCTTAAGATTAGTTTGGATTAACACCCCTGAATAAACGGCAGGAATGTATGGAATAAACTCCATCTAGGAACTAGAATGTCTTTTGAAGTAACTAGAATGTGAAAGAAGAAGCGTTTGCTTAAATTAAATCAGTTTTGATTGTGAGGGATGCTAGAAAGTAATGTGTCTTGAGAATTGAGAAATAAACGTGCTCTTTGCTAATGCTACTAATGCCCGGGGAATATTCTCTGTTATACGACCTTGGGAAGCCACTGACTGACTGCGGTATTTTGTTTCATAATTAGCGATTAGCATAATTAGCGATCGGCGATTGAAGCATTTATAAATGAAGGATTTAGCAATATGAATTCTTGGTTGAGTATTTTCTATCAGTTATGAATTATTAATGTAGCGTTTTGTAGCGTATTGGTGGAGTTCGCAAATATTGGTACGATTAATATCAAGTACTCGATCGAATAAAAAAATCCTCGGGAGTGCGAGGTGGCCCAGGGAAAGGAACTGGCCCCCCTACCCTGAATGTGTGAAATACCCTGTGGCTTAGCCGGGGGTGAGCCCTACCCTCAACCGTCCAAGCCAACCTTCGGGTTTAATCACTGAGTGTGAATATCAAGTAATGAAGAAATGTGTTATAAAGCTTACCAATAATTAAAGCTAAATCAATTCTAATGGTAAATTTAGTGGCCCCAAATGTTTCAATCTATATAAGAAGGTTTATGAACGGGGGTCTAAACTGTTTTAACCGATCACTAAACAATGAAATGAATATTCAGAAATTCAAAATTCCTCTTTATAAATCCATAAAAGGATTTCAATTTGGCCGCAAAGACCTATCAAGTCTCTTGTTCTTGTGGGGTATAGCACATTAGCACAAACCATTGCGTATTCGTCCGCGAATCCGCGTGCTGTAGCGTGATGTAGGTCCCAAAATCTGTGTCGTTAACATCTGTCTCGCTGATTAGTACGATCGAAGGAAGTATGATTGTTTCCCTGTAACCCTGTAATGTTACAGGGTAACATAATCGTACACACTTCGCAAAAATCGGCAATATCGAATTTACTTCCTGTTTATCGCAAATGCTAAAAAAATCATCGTATCATTGTGATATTATAACCCTGTAACTAATAGTAGCTACCGAATGTAAATAAATGTGCAGTTTCCGTTGCGTGAAGACTAATGGTTTTGGTTTTCGTGCCGGATGAGACTCAGATTTGGCTGGAAGCCCTCCTTGCCTAATGTCTCGGAAGGGCGTGTTTCAAGTCCCGGCGAGAGTATTGGGTGCAGGCGGTCTTGAGGCATGAGATCCCGTCACCGGAATTACAGAGTTCTCTCACGTGCATCGATTTGAGCGATTGAATTGGATTCGTCGTTTAAGCGACTCACAAAAACAGCGCGAACATTTCCAGCGTTTAATTTCGCGTCCCGAAATGCTCCATCGCGTCTCCTCCCCTGCTCTGGATCCGACGGTTTGAACGAGCGCTTGTGAGCTCATCTACTCATTTATGAGCGACTGATGGCGATTCATTTCCCCCTCTTCTTATTTCGTGTGTGAATGCTCACGTTTTCCATCACGGTTCGATGGCTTTGTTCCAGCAATTCCATTCCAATAGCCCTGAATTCAACTTGCCGGTTGATTTCTTTGACGTTATTCCACGAGCATCTCATTTTTGCTATGCATTTGAACGACCGAGGAAGCATATCTGATTGAGATGGAAATTTTTAGTTTCTCCACATTATTGGTTCTTGAACGTGGGTGATAAGTACTTGATAATCTTTTGAGCGTAGTACTGGATACGGGATTAATTAGTGCACTCATTGTGAAAAAAGCGCAGGAAAAAGGTGGGGTTTATTGAATCGGCAATGATGCAAAATTATAATTTTATTTACCTTTTTTTCCTTCATTTTTTCTCGCTTCCTACTTCTCATAGTACATACATTTCAAACTTCTACGACTGATAATGTACTTTCTGTGATTTGTCTTCTTAGCTTATTTGTCCTCTGAATTACTTCGTCTCCTGTTCTCTCTGCTATTTTTTTTACTATTTATTATCGTACGTAATTGCATATCTTTTGAGACATTTAATTGTTTTGGGATCTTTAATTATGCCAAAGGTAGAAAATTTTGCGAAAATTAAATGAAAAATTTAGAAGGAATGTTCTCAAGTAAAATAAAAAGTAGTCATAAAACCTCAGAACCGAAGTCATGTAGCCCTTAAAAACATTAACTCTAATTTAACCACCAGTTATTTAATTGGTTGTGCCAAACGTCAGTATACCAAACCTTTAAATAATTCCGACCTTTCAGTACGTAACTATTCGAAAAGGTAAAGCCTCAACGGATCCCAGTTTATCATCGCTTGTGATCACTTTTATAATAATATAAAAATTTGAATACCGTGTATGGTTCAAAGTTTGTTTTTTTTAACCAGTTATTATGATTGATTCATGTTGTATCCATTTTTAGAAAATAGATCTCTTTTAATGTGATGTTATGTTGCACAAACATTTTATTATATTTGAGGAACCATTTGGTAAAGTACTTTTTAGTTTTCCAGTTATTGTAACCATAATATGCAGTAGCTTTTAAAAAGTCTCAGCATGTAATGAATTTTGCTGAAGGTAATTTTTAGTGTGTGAAATGAATTTTTCCGGAAGGACGTTGCGCCTTCTACTCTCGAGCGACAACTCCTGTGTTTACTCAATGTTAGGCGTTGTTTTCCCTTAAACATTAATTCCTAAGCTGGTTTCGAAATACTGGCTGTATTATGTTTGTGCACTTGGATGTATTGCCTGGAAATTGCTTCAAGCTTCTGTCTTGTATTTCCATGATCCCATGGGAAATTAAAATGTTAACAGCTTGGATGTATTTCCTCAATAATAAGCCACCCGTTATTACCCTATTCGCTGTACGGTGGTAAACATGGTAAGTAATGGAGAATTGTTTGCACAATTGACCCAATTTCCCCTTAGTCCCTTAGTTTATCCTCGGTTGAAATCCTTGGCTACGTTTTTAAAACGTGATAGCAAACCCTGCTATGCGTCGGCATTCCTTTCTTTCATATACGGGCGGGATGCTACTATCGACCACTTCTATCTCGTCTCCTCTCCTTCGCCGTATTTCTTCTTAATTATCCGTTTCTTATTTCGTACTTCTTCGAATATTTTAAGGAATTGATCGAGGTGGTGTGGTGACTCGAATATTAGCTACCCACCCTGAGGTTCCGGGTTTGAATTCTGGCAGTTTTGGAGATATTCACCATATCTTCTTGGATGCTATGTAGAGAGCACTTCAAGCACTACGCTCCCACCGTCGCACAGTGGGCGAAAATCGAATAAAGCTGATCAAAATTCATATCCCAGATACTTTTTTAAAAGTTAAACCACGGCTTTTATCCCATTCGTAGGTTTCTTGGTTTCTGACTCCAAGTCTAATGTTATTTTTATGTCAAACAATTAGAGGTCTCTCTATAACAAAATGACAGAAACACTAAAAGCCTTTCCCTCAACTATTGGAAGGTTACCAACTTTATTTGACGTCTACAAGGAGCCTTTTTTGTACCTAAAATAACTAAAATAGAGTAACTAATATCGATTTTGACGTAAACATTATTTCTGTCGATGTCTCAATGGGCAATGTCGGTTAAAAAATCTGAGATTTAGTGCATACTAAGGAAGGGAGCTTTATTTAAAGAATGCATGAAAATTAATTTCATTCAATCTTTATAAATAAGGTATTGTTTACTATTTTTCTGGATTCGAAATCATTCAGTATACCAGTAAATGATGTAAAAAGTTACCATCATTCGATTCAACCTCGTCGCTGCCTCCGTCTGATTGTTGTCTCCATCAAAAGGTGATTCCGAGCATTTTTTGGATGCTTTTTAATTCTTCTTACTCGATACTTCCGATTAACAAATTCGCTAACCCATCCGTTGCGTCGAACAGGAGAGTTAATCTGTTGACCCCTTTGCAACCTTTTGAAAAGAGGAGGCTAATGCCAGCGCCGGGTTTCTTTCCCATCAATATTTTTATTCCCTAAAAGGAATCCTTTTAATGCCGTCCTATTCACCAATCCTTAACGGCTAAAATGACCTGAGATGTCTGCCGCATTCCCAAATGTTCATCGATCGCTGACTTGACGCAAAACTCGAAAGAAATTGCGTTAGAGTTTATCAAAGAAAGACGAGCAAATTATGGCCTGATGAATGGGAAAAAGAGAGTGGAAAAAATAATCTTTGATCAAGTTAATTTAAAGAAATTGCTATCTTCTTATAAAAAAAATATAACAGGAAAGGAAAAAAATATAATATTGGGCGAAAAGGAGCGCAAGGGATCCTCCCACCACCTTCCCCCACTTCCGAGCCATCCTCCAGAAAAGGTGCTTTGATGCCCAAATGCTTTTCAATTCGCATCTCATCAAGTCTCACCGCAGACCCTTTTCTTTCCTCGCCTCTCGGGAAAGGAGAGCATCAACTCTTGTTAATTGCCGCCTGGGTGGACCGGCCAGTCCATCATCATTTCGAAACGAAGCAAGGTTGAGTCTCGCTAAGGAATGAAGACATTTTGCGAAATGAAAACCTCTGAGCGAATGGACAGAGGATTTGTTTTCGGAAGACGCGCGAGACATCTCGTTACGTCCGGATGAAATAAACTGAATAAATGAGCGAGTATATACGAAATGAATTTTCCTTAAGGTGGGTCTATACTTCCAAGCCAACTCAAGTTAACGGTCGCCGCCTGTGGTTGCCTACTGGGGTGGTAGAAGGTCAATGGGAAACTCTGAAGGCGGCACTGACAAAAATGGAATGGGGAACGATTATCCTTGGGTGGGGATGGAAAAGGTCTACTCCGTTGTCAATGCAGGATTGAACAGTTAACATTGCAATAGCCTCAATACGAAAACAGCCTCAATTTTTGTTGATTTTATGAAAAATGATTCTTTGATATATGTGGGCTGAAAATCCTCATTTCGGAATCTAGCCTTCGCAACGTGCCCCGGAATATTTCGGAAAAACATTTCGTAAAAACCAAAAAATTTCGTAAAAACTAAATTTTGCTATTTTTTTATAAAAAAACACAACCACTTCATGATAAAATTACTCCACTTAAATCAACAAATGACTCTGCATCTACAGAAGACAAAAATTGCAAGTGTCCAGCTATCACGGCAAAGCCGTTACCGGGTTATAGGGAAACGTCTGAAACGAGCTTCATAGCCCCTGTATAGAGCCACCTTAATGCATTAGCGTTTGGGGTGCCCTCGCTACATCAGGTATTAAAATGAGAAATTTTCCTTCGACCGATCTTCTGGCAGGTTTATTACATGCCGCTTTCACAGTAGTTGTCATTCAGTTACGAATGCTATGGTCTCATTCAAATAAGTGCAGGGATTAAGTAAGGGCCGAATAAAATTAATCCAACGCTATTAATTTTCATTTCAATGGCGACTTTGGCTCTGCTATCTCACTGGAAATTCTTCTTCCACTTTCCTTTATTTTGTCTTTCTTTTCATTGATGTGATGGACTAGACTGGTGTAGAACGTAATATGCTAAGTCAGCGGATAGAGTGACGAAGTGGATTGGCTGGCGAAGTGGAGTGACGAAGTATGGGATGAGTGGAAGGTGTGCAGTATTTTACGATAAAAATAGTGTGAGACTTCATAAGTGGAATGACGCAAAGCCTACCACAATGGTTACCTTAAAATACGATTTCAATTCTCAGCTAGCATACAACAGTCCTCTTTCGCTAGACACCTGTTTTATGATCGCAGTGGCCAATGTACAAAATAGAAAGTCATGCCAAAAGTGCAGCGTAAAACTTTGACTGAATCTCTCTCTCTCTGCGATTAACATAAGTATATGAAATTATTCAAGAAAGTATCCGTCTGGGCTGGTACTCAAACCCAGATATTTTAACTTGAGGCATTCCTCTCCCGGGCTTCCGAGTTCCGGATTTTCCATTTGTTATGCAAATCCATGTTCAACTCGATGAGAATATCCGTCTTGGCCCGAATGTTTTAGATTTTGACTTGATATGGCATACTTTTTTTTTAACTGTCCCAGTGAACTTGGCTGTCTTGAATCATAGAATTTCGATCAACTCCCTTCCCATGAAACATTTCTGTCTGCACCCCTGCTCTTCATGTCCATGGCCTCCCATCCCACTCTTTCTGGGGGACACCCTCAGCCTAGGGAATGGGACATGTCGGCGCGGCCACCTCGGTGCCGCCACTTCGGCGCGAGCTACTTAGGCGCGAGCCACTTCGGCGCGAGCTACTTAGGCGCGAGGCACTTCGGCGCGAGCCACTTCGGCGTGAGCCACTTCGGCACAGGGAAATTCGGCACCGGACATCGCATTGAGCAAATAGTGTGACTTTCGAGGAAATAAATATTTTAGCTAGAGCTTAAGAATTTTGAGCCAAGCAATTTCGTTATTCCTCCCTTTTAATATTCGTCTCTCAAGAGAAGTATATTGTAGACACAAATAAATATTTAACGCTTTAATGATTTAGTGGTTGAGAGATGACACCCACGAACAGGGAAGATGGCATATAAGAGCATTTCCAGATGTCTTTTTATAGTGGTAACTGTGAAAAATTATTTTAATATTTTTCTTCAAATCCACTTCCATAAGAGTTTTGGGATTCGTTGCCATCGATATTAAATTGTGTTAGTTCATCTAAAGGATAGATAAAGTAATTCTATACAGCCACAAACCTCAAATAAGTGAGACAGCGGGTTTCGACTTCGGCCCTGTAAACATTCCGTGTCCCATTGCTCTGTTATTAGAATATAATGGAATCGCGCCGAAGTGTCCCGTGTCGAAACGGCTGGCGCTGAAGTGGCCTCGCGCCGAAGAGGCCGCGCCGAGATATCCTAGGCCCTTCGGTCCACCGTCCCTAGTAGTGTGTATCGTTGCTCGTGTAATGGAGAGGAAGATAACGCGCGAGAATTAATTAAACAGGCTCGACAACATTAACCCACACGGTAGAGAGAAGGCGGGAGGGTGGTGGGGTGGATGGATGAAAAAGAGGGAGGTAGGGCTGGCTCATTAGTCCGGAGTTATCTTCCCCTTCCTCGGCCATCCCCTGTACCTCCTCCCGCCCACCCATCTTACCCGCCTCTCGTACAACTCTTCTTAATTCCATCTCCAGTTCCCGAGGTCTTAAGGTATTTCCATCTCCTGAAATCGTGCCCACACGAAACGTGTCTCTTCTGTTTATAAGCTTGTCCGAATTCCTACAGTCTCAATATGAATTAACCCTATTGCGTCAGTCTCAGAAAGCATCTTAAGTCCTCGGTGGCTGAAAATTACTCACTCGTAAAGGAAACTATAGCAATGAACGTTATAAGCCGATTTACGATTGGCATCAACGTGAACTGCAACCACAATTTCACTACATTGGTGTTGATGGAGGCTTTTACTATCGCTTGATAGCTTCAACCGTTTACGCCAACTTCAAAGTTCAACCCGTCCCTAATCAAGAGTTTATTTAATTTGGATAGAAATAAATGCCATCATTTTTAACATTTTCGCGGTGTTTTTATAAAATAGTTTTGAAATTTTATATTTCACTTTATTATGCTGAAACTGAGCGGAAATACGTCCACACAGAATTGTATTTAATTTTTTTCATTCTTTACATTGAATTATTATTTTTATTAAGAATTAGATGTTTCTGCTGCTATGGTGAAAGGTTTATGAAGTTATTTAAGAGTTAACTTCTGAGGTAGGAAGGCCTACGATAATAAACGACATTATTATTAAATTTTATGAAAAATTAAAATAATCCTCTTTTCTTCTGGTTTTCCCTCTTATGTGCTCATCAGACCTGATGATTATGTAGTGCATAAGGACTCGGGTCATATTAATTGTATCATACGAGGGGGATGTGCATTCTTTTGGTTCATTCGAAATTGCAGATGAGGGGACGCGTTTGCTTGCGTGTTTGTTTGGGCGTTTAAGGATTCCTCGGATTCCCGAGCTTGGCGCCTCGCGGAGCTCCCCTTCTCATTCTTTTCCCCCGACCAGACAGCCGCCCCCTCTCCCTTCCCCCCCCCCTTTCCAGCTCTCCCCGCCTCCTTAACGCCTTTTCCCTCTCCCCAACGAAGAACACATCTCGGCCCGCAATCCTTTCCGCCCTTGTGTCGGGTGGTTTCTGCGGCGGGAGTGGTATCCGGAGAGGGGAGGTGGGAGAGGAGGGGGGGAGGTCTTCAGTCTCCCTCCTCCTTCCCTCCCAAAGCTTTGGGAGGGAAGGAGGAGGGAGACTGAAGGAATGGGCCTAAATTAAAAAAGATGCCACTTCGCTAGGGTTAAGACTTCATCCGAAGGGGATAATATATATACACATCGTCCCCTTTTGCCTCGCCTTCTCATTTTAGGGATGCGCTGTGTATCGATATGTCGACGGAGAGTTGCAGTATGCTGGAAGTATCGTACTGCAGTGTTTATCCTCTGGATTATGCGATTTATTTCCGTGCGGTATTATACGAAATGGAATATCATGTGATTTCGGATTGCGTATGCTGCTTTACAGCTGTGAAGTTTTGGTTATAGCTCAGAAGGACAGACGAATGAAAGGAATGGAGATTTGAAGTTAAAGGGGAATAATTCTGAGTTTACATGGATTATTGTCAGTATGGAAGTTCGAGAATGAGCTGAGGAGAAAATATTTGTGTTGATAAGTTCAAGGTACAAAAGAATATCTTCTAAGACGTATTCTGATATATTACAGCCTCCTGGAAACGATTACGGAATGAAAAATGAATTGTGATTATTGTCAAGAAAGGACAAGGATGGAATATGTCTAGCAAATCCTTGGAGGATGTTGAAGTACGTATTTTTTAATGAATGAGATGGTCGTTGAAAAAGAGAATTGGGTTTAACAACTGCAGATGATATGCGAGTCGTCGCAACTTTTCTATACTATACTTCAAGGCGGCTTTACTCATGGATGTTGAATTATAACGAAATGACGAGTATAGAAACGTCTTGATGTGCATTGCCACTTGTAGGGCATTGCTCTTTGTGAAAATTTTACCGTTTAAAAAAATGATTGACGTAAGTAACAAATGAATATGACTACTTTGAAAATCACTTAATTTTGGCAATCAATGTGTTTGTGCATCCCACTATTCGAGTCCCACCGGCATTGATGGATTTCAGATTGTATGAATCTCATTACACATATATGCGCATCTATAAAGTAATAATTATATAAATTATTTTATTTCTTATTATTCAATATAATAGCAGTCACTAGTCTTACCTTTACGTAACCTCTTAATATAAAACACATCCAGAAAAAAATAAATATTTTCATATGTAGCAATAATTCCTCCTGCAAATTTATTTGTTGTTTGCATTTTGAATACCCACGTGCATTCATGTCAGCATTTCACCAAATGCGATGAGATTTTACCGCAGAACCAAAATGCTACTCGCTGGCAACATAGAATCCAGTATATTTTCTGTGATAATATGCCGATTACTACCACCATCTATCCTTACTGCTGTAGCAGTCCGTGCTTACCCACAGAAGTACCTGCAACTTGCCCGCGACTTTTGAGACTACTGCTTTAGAAGTGACTTTCATGTGTAAATCCACTTTATGGTTTGAGTATCGCATATTCCCGCTACCCATATCCCGACCTCTTCAGGATTTCTCTGGGATTCATTTAATCCTGATCTTCTCCGAGGCCCTAGTCGCTCTCCCGCGAGCCGTTTCCTTATCTCTCTTTTGTTTTTCTCCCCAGCGGCCCAAATCTCAGTGTTTCTCGGAAGGTGGACAGATTGATTGATGTAAATTTCATTAGTTCTAGAGACAAGCCAAAATAGGGGCTATCATCTGCCACGGGAGGACTTACTTCCAACGGGAAACCGAAAGTGACGGGATGGGTTTCTGAGGTATTTTTTAAAAAATACGTTGTGGATTTGATATATATTTTCCTTCATCTCTCCCATGATAACGAAAATAATTCACTGCTTTACAAAATTACTCTCTTCCTTGGCCGAATCAAACATAAGATTATATAAAATTATCCAAGTGTGCTCATAGTTGTGAGTTTCATAAAAGGCTGCTTATTTCTTGAAGCAAGTTGGTTTTGTTTGTGAGTCTTGGATAATGTCAGTGTATAGTGACTTTCAATTACGTCCTGAAGTTTCAAAACCTTATACACAATTTTAATCTTAATTCTGGTGAAATTACGAAGATTCTTCGAAACATCTTTATGGTCACATCACCTGGGACAAGGCCCTATACTCTGTGGAGATGGGATAGCACCTCCTAGACTAATATTTTTTTTTTCTTTTCATTTTTTCAACTAATCATTTCGGCTCTCTGTTCTTTGTATAAAAAATATTATTCTACGTTTTGCGCCCTCTGCTGGCTGCTCTATGAGAAATCAAGTGCGTCATAACCAGGCTGTATGGTTGAAAGTATTTACCACTTCCAAATTTGATGTTTGTCCATTAATTTTTCGTATTTCTTCAATGGCCATGGATCGAAATTATTGCGACTAATTATTTATAGTATGGATTGTTGTCAACTGAAAAACCTAAACGCGTTCCATGGTTGTCAATATTAAAAACAGTTTCACTAACTGGAAAGCTATTCTTTAATGTCAGATATCGTTAAATGATAGGAAACAAGCGACATTATTCATGAGAGATAATTATCCACTCTGTTAGAAAACTTAGTACGCCAGAGAGTGAACATGATATTTTGGGTAATGTGTGCTTCATTATGTTGAACTATCGCCGTGCATCTCTTCATATTGCTGCATAGTGCTATTGTCTTGTTCTACCTGATAGGTTAGATGTTGATGGATCTCCTATTCTCTCCTAGAGAGATTTTCTCCTATTACTCCTTGTGATCGCAATTATTCCTAGCATAATCTCTCTCCTAAGCTCATCATCCTTTCTTCGTTTCTTCATTACATTCAATATGTCTATTCTTCTCCACACTGTTCTCCCTCTCCCTGTATTATTAAATTACCTAGTCGAACGTGGAAGCCAAGTTATAATCTTGGAAATGCTTGAAATCCCTATGGTTTATGGTTTGGATTCAGGCTGGGTATAATTTAAATTTAAATCCAGCGCTATTCTAATGGCAAACACGGAAAATACTGTAGCCAACGTGGATGATGTACATGAGTGAATTTTTTTATAATTTAAACCTGTTTCGCTACGCTATAGCATTTTCAGGAAAAACCCATTGTGCATTGTGGTGAAACCAATCGAAACAGTAGAAATTGTTATGTGGAATCACAAAGTTTTTATTGGAATCTCTCTTGATTTCTCAATGGAATTCTACAATGTCATGGCCTCAACCGTCGCGCACCATGGATGATATTGTATATTCTGCTCGCCCGGTTTGTTTGATGCTGAAAATCCTCCCTGGTGTTCCAACGGCTCAGGGTCTCCATGGTGGCCGACGTTTCGATGTCCGAATTGGGCATCATCTTCAGGGCAAGATTTGACGGTTTTTGCTCGATTTAGATGTAATTCTCGCCCGGTCAGGTGATACGTGATTGGTTGGCGCTAGAGAAGTAGTTCGGAGTGCCTTCTGCCTTGTTAGAGTTTTTCGTTTATGTTAGTTAATACGGATTTCCATGCTGAGTGAGTAGTGTGGATCCCAGCCATGAGTTTTTTTAAAAATTAGCCTTTGGATTTACGTTTGGCTCTATGCCTGATGCTAGCATGCTTATATATTGTCTACAAAATTCAATTGTATACCTAATTCCGAAGTGAACGTCCCACGTCACAAAGTTGGAGAGAACAAAGAATTATCAGTAAACTAAATACTTAGTAAAATCAATCAATCATACCAAGATATTTTTGAACCTTACTGCATACACTGAAATCGCTTGGAAAGGACTCAAATTGTTCTGTGGGAATACTTCCAATCCTCAATTGTTTTATTGAGGAATGACATTTATTTTATTTTCGTCCTTTGTGACCGGAATTTCACCTTGTGTTATCATTCCTTCCTATGTAATTCGGATTTCCCACTTCCTATCTTAGTTCTCGCCATGTTTTATCTCCCCTTTATATGATGAACAAGCCCAAAATCCTAATAAAGAAAGTAATCGATGTAGTACGTCCACTTTATTTAAAAATTCACTACACGTGTTTCGGGTTTTCACTAAACCATCCTCAGGTACAATTGTACCCGAGGATGGCTTAGTGAAAAGCCGAAACACGTGTAGTGAATTTTTAAATAAAGTGGACATACTACATCGATTACTTTCTTTATTGATATGAAGTTCCACCACATCTCGCCTGGCACTGTTGATTTCACCCAAAATCCTACTTTTGTTTATCCTTTGTTGAATAAGATGTGATGATATAAAGTTAGTGGTTGGAGCTCCTATTCACCCGAGTACACTCCCTTTTTTGCCTAATTGTAACTAAATTAATTATGTTGAGCAAGAAGAAGTTTTTTGCAACTTGAAGCACGCGTGCTGGAACGTGCTGTATAAATAAATCGCATTCCAACTGTTTCTGAGCCTTGGCTTGCACGGTCAGAGCTAAGGTGTCCCAGTGGGTGGGGCTCCCTTCTTTATCTCCATCTCGTCCTTTTATGAATACAGGCGTGAAGTATTATATATTTTCTCCCCCCTTTCCCAACCAGTCTTAACCCTGACCCTTTTCCTCCTGCAACCCAGCCAATAATACATCACCGCCACCCACCAACATCCTTAGCACAGGCCTTCCCTTGTTTCCTGTTAATTTATTTCTCTCATCTCTCGCTAGTAATCCTCTCATTTTCATTCTGCTCGTCCCTTGATATATATTTGAATTTTTTTACCTAACATCCGACCCGCTATTGTTTCGAGTACATCCTCAACCCTACAACCCCTCACCCCATTCGCCTATCTAATCCTCTCACTCTCCCACCGTCCAAGCCTCTATTCCTTCCACTTCTTCCTTCATTTTCGGCGAGTCGGGCCCCATCATATTTGTTTCCTGCTTACTTGGACTCTTCCCTGCATGACGTTAATCTTTCGTGTTCGCTTCCTCGCGTTCGTTTCGTTTCTTATTTTTTTCATTATTTCGCGTGATGCCTTTTCATCATGTCTCTTCCTGCTTTGTTATTCATTTCCTGTTTCATCATTCCGGGAGCGCCGGGCCTTCTCTCGCCTCCTGCATTTTTTTAAACCCCTATCTCGTTTCAACGTATTGCTGCCTATTTCGCTTCCAATTACGCAGTCTTTCTTTTGTTTCTCGTTTCCTCCCCCCTTCCTTTAACGTTGCATGTGGAAATACCTTTTTTGCCCGAGCGTAAATGATTAAATGTTCATGTTAACGTTTGGAGTCGAATCAATAGAGCAGAATGGGTGGTGGGGGGTGTAGATGCGGTAGTGTATGTCTTTTCCTTGAATTCCATCGAGCAATTTATTAATTTCGTGATTCAATTGTTAATTTCGCGGGATAACTGTAAGCCCGTTTGGGAGAGACGTTTCCCCCCAAAGGGTGAATGTATCTTAGGTGATTCCTTCTTTCTGCTTTAAATATATTTTTATTTTACTTAAAGAAAGTTCTCCACATGCAGCAATATAGCCACATAACAGGGCGCTCGTAGCAAAAATAAATATGGGATGTTTCACGTAAAACATAAGCAAGAAATACAACATCACTTGGAGCAATAAAGATAGGTATATACATTGCTAAATATTAACGGGTGTGATATGGACAAGTTAGCAAAGATTTGGAAGGGCTGAGAAATGGGATCGATGTTAAGAGGGAGTGAATTTATTTGAGAGGTGAGACGGAAGAAGAGCGATCGTTCAGTAACTTATGATCTGGGGTCCGGCGTGTGGAGTAGTGAGACTTCGGTTGGAACGTGTATGCTCTCCGAAACTGATGACCGAAAGAAGTTCCGGACAGTCAATGTTAGAGTTAAGGGTGTTTTAAATGAGTTTTAGACCGGATCTAAGTCTATGACGTGGGAGACTGTTAATGGAGTGAGAATAAAGAATAGCATCCGTGGACTCATTACGTAAAAAAGGCATCTGGGAGAGTATTGTTTCAGAACTATATTTAAAACATCTGATCCAGCGGAAGTCCATATTTGTTTTAACTTAATAAGGTAGATGGAAGAGTCTGAATGGTAGATAGCGTAATGTAATTCCACAGGAAGTTATTAATTCAGGATCCGTAACGCTGTTTCCGATTGCTACGCGTCGCATCGCAAGGTCTTTGTATTCCTAGGCTTTTTTCACCCGAGTGCATTGCTAATTAGGGAACCTAATGAGATAATTTGGCAACTCTGTGAGCGCGCTTGGCCAGGAGTCATTAGAAAGACTGCATTTCTTCAGGTGTTTCGCATACCTTGAAATTACCTACAATGCTACAGCCTTAGTCTAATGGAGTGCCTTACACCACTCCATCGTACTCAGCACTACATTATCCCGGTGCGGTGTTTCTTAATTGCTTGAGCAGTGTGACTGCAAAACAAGCATCTCCCCATCCTCGTTACAGAACCAGAGAAGCTCAGAAATTTCTCTGGCACGGAAGCCAGGAGATTCCTTAATGAGTGCAAAGGAAATGAGGCCATACCCACTCTACGTTGCAGAAAGCGGTGAAGATATTTGCCCGATATTCTTCACGAGAGGAGCGTGCCACCGTTAGTACCGAGCAAATTCATACTGCAGGGTGTAAGAAGTTAGTTAAGTCGTGTGCACTGATGATCTCTATGATCTCGCGTTTGCAGTCACTGCAGACCCTGCTGCTCGTTTCGTCCTCCCTTATTTCTCGTAAACCCCTTATCTCTTCTTCGTCTTGCCTTGAGATCTTCTGCCAGCGTCTTTGCTTATTCGTGCTGAAAGATGGTCTCTTCCATTCTCCTTAGTTCCATCATCTTCCCAGAATTCCACTCCCTCAGCTTTAAAAAAATTACGCAGCAAGCTTAACGACAGAGATGAACTTTTCACTCACAGTTGTTCCTCGTCTTGGCCGACACCTGGTGCGGAGAGACGACTGTGCTCTTGGATCGACGCAGGGGCATTTCGTTTTAACCCGGAAAGTTATTACTATCTAAATACTACCTCACCATCGTAAACATTGCATTAGCCCTTCAAGTTTGCGGCATTTCTCCCTCGGAATTCTTTGTGTGATTAAGTCAAAGTTTTAACACCCGTCCCATTTCTATGCCTATCTTTGCGTAGGCGCAGCGTGCTACAATTGCCGATTACTTGTTTAGCCAGTGTTTGTATACTTCGCCGAAATGTTCACAAATTATCCTGCTAATTATCTTGATGTGGGGAAAGATAGTTTCTCGCGACATAGTGTGGAGGGAAAGGGAGTGCTAATTGAATGTATAAGGGGAAAAAAGGATTAATCATTTTAGTTTTTAATGATTTATCACCCAGCTCTAGCCAAAGACTTATCAAACTTTAAATAGTCGAAGTAGGCATGTAAATGCTAATTAAAAGCCTGCTCCACCCTTGAAAGCTTATGAAAAACCTCGATAGCTCTTTCTGCGTAAAACTATGGATTAATAAATCCATTATTTTTATAAACTCATGTATTAAATCCTAACTCATTCACACCATCATTCTGTCAACATCTTGCTTTCTTTGAACCAGTTTTTACCAGTTTGTAGTTATTAAGTGACATGTTGCTAACTGTCGCACATTTGCTGGAACTTTTTTCATATGACAACTTTAAATCCTTAATTACATAAGCGCGATGGTAGTAACGCGAAGTAACGTTCTGGAATCGTGATATAGTGAAGAATAAATCACTTTTTTTGCAGCGATGTATTGCAAACAATTTCTCGTACGTTACTCGTGTCGTGCTTTCCCATGATAAGAGGAATGGGGGTGCATCACGATTTTTGCTTTTTACTTTATCGTGCAGGAGACCATGACAAATGATCATTTGCTAATCATCTCTTAAAGATTACTAGAATTTCCAGAGATATAGGAGTCTAAAGTTGAATGAAAGGGCAACCTCTCCATAACGGCCGTGACGTCATTTCATCCATTGCTTCTTCCCTCTTCTTCCCGATCCATTCTAAGAGATGCCTAAAAAAGGCTTTTGTAAAGATGCCCACTTCTGCCGGAAATACAACAGTTCATAGGTTTAGAAAATACCTTGAAAAAATATCCGTCTTCACCGGGAATCGAACCACGGGCCTTTGATAGAAGGATGAAATGACGTCAGAGGGCGTTTTGTGGAAACAGAAAAAAATGCTACTTTCAACGATTAGTTATTTAGTTGTTAGACCTTAATGTTTAAAAGAAACTCCGTATATCTATATGAAAACCTTTGTAAATTTTATTTCAATGGTAATATCGAAACAGCATTCGAATGATAATCCCCCATTATGGGAGGAAATTGCAGCGCTCTACGAAACAGCGTTTGTTTGCGACCAACTTTTGTCCGTTGCCGTAGTTATTTACGAAACATGCTAAAGTTGGACGCAGGGAACACAACCACGCTTAAACTGTGAAATATTCGTATATATATTAAATATATTCGTGAAATAATGGGAAGTAGTGGTATGCCGCTGTCATAAGTTCGATCTCTTCCCGCGGGTAGCGCAGGGTATCCTTTCTGACTTATGGTTTGTAGTTTCAAATAAAAACTCTTGAGGAAAAAACAGAGCCAATCCTAAAGCGAGGCTTGCCAGCAATTGCATGCGATGAGTAATCTTGGATTCTTATGCCACTCAATATGATATTAAGAAAAGGTCGGGAGGTAACAGAATATCTTAAGAGTAATTTCCGCTATAAGACATGGGTTGCAGTAGGAAGCGATTTTAATTTGATCGAAATGGCTCACCCAGCATTTTAATATGCGATGTAACTTAATTCGTTTAAATCATTTAGGGGATAAAGCTGGCTTTGAAAAAAATAATGTAATTATCTCCCGGCTAGATTTTCGTTCGTGGTACCTAGTAAACCTATCTAATTGTAGTTTAATCGGCGTTGCACCCATCCCTGAAATGCATGATGAGGCTGTATTTATTTAAATCATGCAGAAAAGGCGGAATAGCATTTGGGATGTACCTGTGTCCCGTCCTGATTTTCTTTGTGGTTGTCGTTTAAGTTAGTAAAATCCGATTTCATTTAGTGAAAGGAGAAAACCTTTAGGCCTTAAAACAATAATGTAGCTATCTCCAATCCAGGTTTTCGTGATACTGTGAAGAGTTTGGCCTTATTTTGATTGATTTTGTGTGTTATCTACCCCTTAAATGTGCCTTTTGACTTTATTCATTCAAATTCATTTTGAGAATTCAGTTGGCCTTGAAACAATGATGAAGCTATCTGCAGCCCAAATTTTCTCTTCGGCGGTCGTAATACTGAGAAAAATCCGGTCTTGTTTTGATTGATTTTGCGTGTTATGTACTCCTTTACGGTGCGCCGTGACTTTATTCATTTAAATTCATTAGGGGAAGACAGTTGGCCTTAAAACAATAATGTAGCTATCTCCCGTCCAGATTTGCTCTTCGGCGGTCGTAATGCCGAGTGAAATCCGATCTTATTTTGGTTGATTTCTCATTCGGCCCCCCTCTTCAAATCGCTCATTTCCGTCTCTTGCCTCTCCGATATCCCCTCCCTCATAATCGGATTTAATTAGTTCCACGCATTCTCCGCGCGATCCTCCCCACCACCCCACCCTCTTCCCTCCTCCTACCCCCTCCCCCATCCCTCTCCCACCCAAAAAGGCTCTCAATCTCCGCGTTCGTTTCCTCGCGTATAACTTTCTTCTCCGGGGCCCTTTTCCCGCCATTAAAAATTTCCCTCCCCCCCTTCCCATTTCCTCCCGGATTCGTATTCCGGAGCCCTATATTTCCGCGCCCTTCCTCCCCTCCCCCTCCTTCCCTTTTTAACCCTTATTTCTCTCCCTCCCCTCGACCCCCATTCCGATTTTTATTGTCCCCTCCCGTCCTTACGACGTTCGCAATTTTCACCGCTGCCTCCTCCTCTCGCCCCCCCCCCTACTCCCCCCCTCCTACTCCCCCCTCCCCCGCTGCAGTCCTCCCTTTAAAACTCTCTATCCCACCCCCCACCTCGTTTTTTTACCCCCTTTCTCCCAATTCCTCTCGCACACTTATCTGCTCCTATAATTCCATTTATCTCCCCTTCTATCGCTTGCTCCCTGGGTTCCCAGGGACTGCCTTATTTCCTCCTCCTCTCTCCTCCCTCTCTCTCTCTTAAAACCCCCGCTTTTATCTTCTCCTCACACTTTTAAAGCCTCCCACTTTCCTATTGCTTCCCTTCCACAGTTATACTCTGCTCGGAAATGTCGGTGGGAGGACGGTTTCTTGGGCACCTCGTGCTCCCCTCCACAGTCGTGTGAGATGGGACCTTATGGTCGTGGGTGGTCCACCTAATTCGTATTCCCCCCGTTTTTTTATTAAGTCGTTCTTGTTCTTTTTTCGCCATTCCCCTCTCTTTTTCTTCGACTGTAGGTGTATTACTCTTGTTTCTCGTTTGATCGTTTTGGTGAATCCATCGCCACAAGTTGAGTCCTCTTCTCGTTGCTGTCGTCGTTGAGGTAGAAACGCTGTCACAAGGATCTCCGATTAAATCCCCAGATTTTTAAGTGTGTCGTAGAAAAACGTATGCCTTGATCAATCTACGGAAAACTAATTGGGGGTATACGGACTTTAAGCGCGGTTTTTAAATATTTGAAAGCCGTCACTTTGAGCCTCAGATCACATTGCCCTAACCTCTTGTGGTGACCTCTTTCACTTTTATATTTTATTTCTTGAAAATTTCAAATCTCTCTAAAGCTTATGTATTACTGCTCAATCATCATTATAATATTTATTATTTTAAGGGCGATTTATCAGTTATATAAGAACGATTTTTGATATTGAAGAGCGATGATCTGGCTTACTTCTGTTCAGTGGCCATATTTTCAAAAAGGTTGGCAACACTCTTTGGGTAGTTAATGAAACAATCTGTACCAATATAACCGCACTCCAGGCACCAGTCACAAGTGCAGAGGTTTCTAGCTGTTTTGCATTATTGTAAATTATAGCTTGCATGTGCAGACAGCGTTGTTTGCTAACGGTTACGGTGCTCTACCGGTCAGTTTTGACACATTTTCGGTTGTGTGACACAAGAGATTCCAAAGAAAAGTAATACCCTAGGCCCACTTTCTCTAATCTATTTGAGAAAGTATCCCTTCGGAGTTGACTACCTTGTGAGCCATAGTACCGTTGACTCACCTCTAGGATGTGTATGTGATTTAATGATACACCGTGCTGCCAATGCCGGTTTGGATTGGGTATGCCTAGATAAGCATGAATGTACGCTAAAGGCAATGGAAATAGCGTACTTGGTGTTTGCGGTATAAGTAGGAGGTATGTGTGAGTCACGAATATATCTTTTCTAGGCCTAATTAACTGATAAACTCTTTGACTGTCCCTACCCCGAAAAGGAACAGCGCGGTAGGTATGTATTATTCTTGTAATGGATGCAAGACCACTAACCGATGATCAGCGTGCAGATGTCAATTATTTGAAATTTAAGAAATGCCAGACTTACGAGAACCTGTGCTTACATTGTGATATTTGTATATGTGCATCAATTCAATGTCGTAAATCATTATTAGTATTAACCGGATAATCTACTGGTAGGTTTAAGTGGAAGTGAGTAAAAATCCTTCGGAATATCCTTCCTCTCTTCCCCTTTTTACAGGAACAGAATCCTATCTGTAGTTAGCAATATTGGAACAGCCCCATGACTCGCTCTTGTAGGGGAAATCAGAGACGCATTTCATGGAGCTGAAACCGAAATAGCTGGCTGAATGTATAACTTCCCTTTCCCATTTCCCTATTTTTATCACTCTTGAGTCAATGTCACCTATAAAGTGTTTCATGGCCCACGTTTTCTCTCTCTCTCTGTTCATGGTGTATCCAATGGTTCCCGCTGCCTTTCACTATTTTGTGACTATTTTTTTATGAAATGTAAATATCATTTTCCGTGCAGTATTGCTGTTGGTCACATCATCCTGCTTAGTTATCCTATCCACCTCATGCACGATCTCCCGAACAGCATCGTGATGGTGTGCTGGAATGCAGAACATTTTATGAAATGTTTGTTAAGGCCAGTTTTATTTTGTTTTGTAGGTGCTGATCCTTCCACTCAAATACTTCTCCGATTCGGTCATAAGAATAGTGTTGGTCCTAAACGTGATTCTCAGCTGCAGCCCTTACTGCCTAAGCATTTTTTAAAGCTTTGATACTATATTTACTGATTTAATTGTTGTTGTGCTTGCCTGTTGCGGCCCTGAAGTGGGCTTTTAATTCACCTTAGAGGCATGTGTTGACTTGCTGATATGTTAAACGCCTAGTGGTGCTCAAAAGAGAGCCGTAATGTTATAATAAATACCCGAATTACCCATTACAGCGTAACTCACGGCCGGAAAATGGTCCAGTCTTTGCCGTATCAGATATCACGATATTCTCGCTTACTGAGTGGGCATCATTCAATTTTGTCTTAAAAAAATCACCGCATAGTAAAGTAGATCGGAAGATAATCATCACTGAATGATTATGAATTTTGAAACCTATGCTAATATTGAAATGACATAATGAATTGAATATTCATAAAAATATTTCACGCCTTTCTACCTGCAGTATGTAATAATTGCTGAAATATTACAGAAAATCAAGAGGTCAGTGAAAATTCAATCTTTATTTCGATTATCCTATCGAAAAAGGCCTTTAAGAGAATAGCATTTTAAAATTTCTGTTTTTTAGTATATTTTTAAAACCATTCATTCTACGCACACATTTTCTCCACTATATGGAGCGTGGCGCTGTATGGGTCGGAAACTTGGTTATTGCGAAGAGAGGATGTGCGTGTACTTGAGGCTTTTGAGATGTGGGTTTGGAGAAGGGTGGAGAGGGTGAGCTGGGTGGCTAGTAAGACTAACGAGGAGATATTGGATATGGTTGGAGAGGAGAGGAAGCTTGTGGAAGAGGTTCGTAGAAAGCAGAAGTGATGGATGGAGGAGGTTTTGAGAGGAGAGGGCATACTGAAGAGGGTGATAGACGGGGAACACTGGCGAAGCGTGGTAGAGGAAGGAAGAGGATAGGAATTCTGGACGAAATAAGAGGAGATAGAAAATATGACGAATTTAAGGGGGATTTCATGGCGGGACATCCTTGAGAGGGAAAAGAGACAATGTTCAGAAATTGGGATGCAGGATGGGGACTGTCCAAGAACCTACCAATCAGCTGGTAGAATACTTAAATGAATGAATACTCGGTTACGCTATAAAATGCTCCCTTCTTGGTTGCCACCCCCATTAACTGCTACTAGTATTGAATAAGAAAAGGATAGAAGACTCGATTGCTACACTCACGACATCAAAACTCCGGAAAAATATTTATAAGAGCGCAAAGAAGATGAAGAGCATGTCATTCGGGGAATATTACTCTGTGTTATTGCCTGCCTGCCGTTATGAAAGTGTTCTCAATATCGGTCCCTCCTTTAAGAATCAAGTCGCTCCGCTTCCTCCGCTGTGTTTTCTCTTCCCGAAGTCCTTTCGCTAATCCTCACCTTTCCTCCCTCATCCATTCCGCCCTCCTCTACTCCTCTTGCACCCCCCCCCCCTCCCGCCTCCTCCTCTTTCGTCCACCTCCTCCTCCCCCCCCCCCTCTCACTCTCCTCCAGCACCACGTGCTCCAATCGATCTGAGGACGAAGGGAGGGATGCTTGGTTGCAGCCGAGGGAGGGCAGGGGGGGTGAGGGGAATGAGAGGAGCGTGGGGGTGGAGTCACTGCCCCCCCCCCTTTGCACGCATGTGTACCATTTCTCCTCCGTTCCCCTCCTCAGCCCCCTTCTCTACATCCTCCCCTCACTCCGGTATCATCCTCCCTACATCTCCCTCGCTCGAACCCCTACCTCCCAGCTCTCTTCCATTTCAAACCCGTGGCGGCAGTTAAAACATCTCTCTCCTCCCATCCTCTCGACGTCTCACCTTTCGGGGAAGTTTACGCGAGTCGCAGCTGCCCGAATGTTTTTTTTTCCTTCTTCCCCTACGCGAGACATTAGTCGCTAAAAGGCTTCCCATCGCCGTCCGGAGATTTCGCAGTGGAAGGTACACACAATGGCTTCGGCAGTGACTTGTCGGCAAAAACATTTGGTGGGATGCGTGTTAGATATCCCCTCAGTGGTGGAATGACGTTTTCTTCGTGGCAGCGCTAATATTCCTCGTTTCTCATACGTTTTAGGCTCTTTTTGGTGGATGTGGATTTTCTAAGCTTATTCCTGTTGACTTAATTTGACATATTTATTCCTACCGGTAAAAATATTTATACTTTCTATCGGAGGACATACGGGGAGGTGATGGCATGATGAAGAGGGGGATAGAGGAGAATATGTTGTGTAAGTGCGAAGTGGAATGAGAATAATATGAAACATGGGAGGAGGTGAAAGATACGAAGGGTTCTGGAGGGCTTATAGTTCTGGAAACGCACTCAGTTCTATGGGAAGGTTTTAAATAGAATTGCCCGTTGGCATTTCATTTGCGTAGGGCAAAATTGTGATAATTTTTCTACAGTCACTTCGTGATGGGGATACTATATATTTTATCTTTAAATTAGACACAAAGAGATGCGCGATATAATCGCCTCTGCGTAAAAGCATTGTAAATGCAAAATTGAATGAGGTACCTCATTGAAGTATTCTAGCGGCTGATTGGTAGGTTCTTGGACAGTACCCATTCTGAATCCCCAATTCTGAACACAGTCTCTTTTCCCTCCTAGGGATGTTCCGCCATTAGATCCCTCTTAAAATCCTCATATCTTCTACCTCCTCTAATTTCGTCCAAGATACCTATCCTCTTCCTTCCTCTTCCACGCTTCCCCAGTATTCTCCCCTCAATAGCGCATGCCACATTTAGTTGACAGTATAGGGCTTATGGAGAACGCTGTTGCCAAGCTTCCGCTCCGTGGGCGGCATCCTGACTACGTAGGCAACCACTAATAACACCGAGCCAAAATTATTTAGTTTCAAAGAAGTGTTTAATTTTGCGCATAATAAGACTTGTGGGGGTTACATTTTGCGAATTAAAGGAAACATGAATTACAGGAATATAAAGTAAACATTGTTTTTTTCAAAATCCCGTATTTTGTAAACGTAAGTTAAGTATATAAGCTGAAAAATGAAATGGAAATCTTTTAATTCTTAACGATTCATTATAAGTTTCATTCACCTCGCGTGTCGATAATTTACAGCATTATTTATGCCATGGGTTTCGTTAGTACAGACGTATACGTAAATTTTAAGGTTATGGCTCAATTTTTTTCGAGAATGCCGAAGAAATGTGCGGCATGAAAACGTAAATAAAAAACAAAAATTTGCTTTGTATTTAAGTTAAAAAAAAAAAATTGAAAATCCACGTTTTTTGACAAAAAAATCAAACTTTATGCCCGTTACGGGAGACCTACAAATTTTTCAATTTGACTCAAATTTTTTCTGGCGAATATGTGAGCACGGTGACAAATTTTTATCCACTTGCAATTTTGAATTTCAAAAATGTTTTTTGTGATACACCCTAATGTACATTCACTCAACCTAAGAATGATTATCCGTTTCTGGCCTACCAGCATCGTTTGGAAGAGACTTAGCAATGTTTTCGGCGGTCGGAGGTTACTTACAGTCACTCTAGGATAGTGCTTACAGTATTTGAATCCGCTACTCCCTTTCTCTTCTCTTGGTTTCCGTCATGGGAATGGTGTGACGTTAAGATGTTTGCTTCAGATACGAGGATGGTCCACCTGCTCACCTTGGTTAATAAGACCTCGGTTTTCTTTCTCTTTTTCTGTTGATAGTGGCCGTTCGATTTTTAGGGAATCTGTTCAAAACGAAGATGCATTAGGTGTGCTCTATTCTCTGTTAGAGTTCAATAATGTGTAAGGTAATTTTCATTGGCCCTTGAATGTTAATGAATCCTCTATGGCTTCGTTGAGAATGATCTCGTGTGTGAACAACTTTAAGGAGGAAGATTTGTCGCGCGGAGAGCAGAGGGAGATTTCATACATGGCAGTCATATTTTTCATTTGTATTTTTTTAGTTACTTCTTTAAATTCTCTTTCCAGATATATCTTAGACCTAGCCCCTTCCTCCGGTAATTTATCCTCAACCAATCAATCCATCTATCCCTAATGGCGCGAGAAACCCTAGTTATCGGTTGCCTCCCTAGGTAACCAACCAACGAGGGACTTCGTAATGTTCTCGGCGCACTGCAGATACGTGAAGTAATCGTAGAAGCAAAATGCTCTTTTCCTTATCCTTTAGTTGGAGTCCGTAGTCGTGGTGTTGTTGATATTATGTCCGCTAAAGAAAGTAATCGATATAGTACGTCCAATTTTATTTATAATTCACAACATGTGTTTCGGCTCTTTTCACTAAGCCATCCTCAGGTACAGTCCTCAGGTACAATCTAACAAAAAAAGAGCCGAAACACGTGTTGTGAATTTTAAATAAAAGTGGACGTACTATATCGATTACTTTCTTTATTGATATGAAGTTCCACCACATCTCGCCTGACACTGTTGATTTCATTATGTCCGCTGTTGGTACAAGGAAGGCTTCTGCTCCATCCCCTCCTATATGCTCGGCCGCTAAGCAGTTTAACGGGCTTTTATGTCATCGTTTATTATGATTGTTGTTCCATAATTTTCTTTGTAAATTATGGATGATGCAAGGTGTTCCACGAAAAAACATCAGGATGTGGTCTACAGTTTTGTCTGGTGAAAATCTAGTCTACGTTCCTTAGTTACCGAAATATGGCAACGCAAACTGTTTGACTAGAATATTTTCATTGGAATGAAAGGTGAATTTATAACACCGCAATGTCCTTTCTTTACTTTGTCAACTGGAGCATTTTGCATTTACTGCGAACGCTTAAAAAACAGTGAATTGCGCTAATATTATTGTAATCAAACTTGTCTCGGTGGTACTTAAGGCTTGTATCTTTCTTATCCTGTCGTGATTTATTATCATTTCTTCCAATTTTCAAAATGTTAACCAAAATTGTCAAAATATTTCTTCTTTAGAAAAGAACTTTTTGTAGTCACTTTTTTGTTTTCAAGGATAATAAAACCTCTTACAATACAAAAAATTTAGAAAATTATCATCATGATTTTTAGCGGAGATATTGCATCTAAGTCATACCGTATAATGAACTCATTTAATGGCAGTTCGCATACATGTATGTAACTGGCAATTACTTACTGCATAGCTATGTCACGGTTTATGTGTTGTGGGATGTATCGAGGTATACCATATGTGTATTGTGATATCATGTGAACTGCGAGATGTTGTGTTTTTTGCGATAAAAATATTTATGTACTTCGATTGGAGTTTACCACAACCCTGCGCGGGCCCCTTCCTCCTTACACCAGCTGAGTCCGTGCAACCGAAAGAGGATTACGTTGATCGCGCTAGGGCCCCCGTTGCTTTCGCTCTTTGGATCCGGACAGTCAGTTCCGAAGATTGAGTCGGTTTCTACCTGAGAAACCTGTGATTTTAATTAAGGCCTGCGGCGAGCGTCTGTCTTCATGGAGTTATTGGAATTTTAAATTAATTATCCAGACGGGAATTGATCCGCGGAACCCCCAGTTCGTCAACCTTTGAGCTGGCATAATTAATTTTTAGCCTGTCAATTTTTCTCTTTTTTCATTAATCTCCGCGGAGTTATTTAATAACTGCGAGCTTACTCTGGATTAAATTAGACATTTTTGTGCTAGAGAGTAGTAGATTGCTATAATTTACCTATATCAATCTATAGTCAAAATTTACCTACGGCATTTCAATATGTTTCATAATGGTCGAAATAGAACTGTAAATTTTCATAGTTTAGGAGGCTAAGTTATTATTGTTAATTCCACAGAGCCTTCATCGAGTCTCCTGTCATTTATGATTACAGTGCATTTCATTATTGTGGTAGATATAATTCAAAGGAATATTCGCCTAATGTTTCGTTCGATAAAATTAAAAATGAACAATGAAGTTAAGATGAAAATAAATTTTAGTTAAAAATTAGGTTACATAGTTTCAGTCTAGTATCAGCAAAACAATGCTGAGGCACTGATGTCAAAATTACAGTAGCTCTCCTTATCAGGTAATTGCATCCGCTGGGCAATGGAAAGACAATCGCGTAGACGTGAAACGAGACCCTCGAGGTGGGTAGATGATACACTATCCATTATTCAACTGGATGCGCTGTGTGGTAGGAAATCTTCGATAATACAGAAGGTTTCTGTTTTAAATAGATTTTTTATTTATTCTTGAACCTATATGGACTGAGATACTCCGGCCTCTTCTATAGTGCCGCCTTTTGGTTTTGCATGTATTACAAATCTATCTCAAGAATATTTTGCATTCTCATTTCTGTCAACATCCGAGTAAAATCCATTTCCTTGTGGAGAATGATTAGTGAGTCAATTATATTTCATCTCAGAAATCTCCTCTGTCTTCTGAGTTATCTTACCTCAGTTAGGACGAAATACGATTTATTTGTGCATAAATAATGCTTCTCGACCGTTTTCAACTTAGATATCATCCTCCCAGCTCATAGTTAATTTTACGAGCGAAAGTAGGTGCTCAATGCTTTTTACTCTTAAAACTAACCCATCTTTTACTGATTGTGAGAACATTATGACGGTGAGGTATTGGGCTCTTGACTATTATTGCCTTCATTACTATACCTTAGCCCATTCATCCGTACAAGGGCTATTTTATGCTTATATGAAATTTTAATTACATCATGAAAGGGTTCAAAGGCTAACAATCTTTGTTCCTCTTTTTGATTCCACTGTGCATTTCTCCAGTTTTTCTTAACAAGACTATTTCCGATTTAGTACAACTGTATATTCTTGAATAATCTTTGCACTAAATAGAACATTCAAAAAACATTTCCTGGGTGCTTTAATAATACCATTTAATGTGCTCTAATCGCCTCTTTTTTAATGAATCTTGAATATGACTCTTAAAATCATGGAAGGTTTTATGATAAAATAAAATTTACACAATTAGCATACTTGATGAGGGTTTATTTTCCGGCATAGTTGTCACGATCTGAATTCCTTTTGATTGTAATATTAAATCTATGATTTTACATTTAATAATTCTATGGTTATTTTCTGATTTTTTTCTCTTTCAATGATAAGGAAGGAATAATTTATTATCTTTGCCTTTTATTCTGCTCGCTAGGTTTTCATAAAAATGAATTTTTTTAAAAATACTTAATCGAATGTCTATGAAACATATTGCTGACTTTGGCCTTTCTTGCGTTTGGCGCCCTTGGCTCTTCGTTGAATTTCTACTAGATGAAATTTCTACTACTCGAGTACAGTGGTTATATATGCGGTGGTCTGTGAGTCGTATGCATTAGTACGTTGAAAAGAGTGATACATAACATTAAAATTTCATAGATATATTGAATAAGTGGATTTGTTTACACTGTTTTCTCATAAGATCAATCAGCGGTATTGAAATATGGGCTTGCGATTATGTGGGGGGGTACGTGCTTTGTGGCTAAGGTGTACGCAAAAAAAATAATTTTAAATAATATGGGAAAATGCAAATTACGAGCACTCTTTCTCCGTTTGAGTTATATTTTAAAATGGGGATGGGGCGTTGAAGAGGTACGCCTGTCGTAAGCGTTAGGGAACAACTGTGAGTAACAGTTTTTTTTAAAAAGAAGAGAAATAATTTCTTTCTTAAAGTGAGAGGTGAGTTCTTTAGTATGTATTCAAAACTAACTCAATCGAGTAGCTAGCTTTAATAATAATTGCACTGCATTAAAAATATTTCTGATGGTACTCGAGGCTTCTTTTTTATATGTTGTTCCTCTTGTTTGCGAGTTGAGATCAAGTCTCGTGGCAGTAGGTTTTTTTATTCGAGTCCCCCGTCTCTGTGTGTCTCACTCGATTAAACTCCGCCATTCAATGACTCGAGACGACGCGTCGAGTCAAAATGTCGCGACAATGTAGTCCGCTTCGTCTCCGAATTCTCTGCGTGCGGTTGGGGGAGGGGGGGGGGGGGTAAGGAGTTGGATTTAGAAACTTGGTGGCTCTGGCATAAACTGTGGCATTCAAGAGACTCTTTCACCCTCCTGAGAATAATTACGGTAGAAAAAATGTCACGATATTTTGAATGAACCTAATTATAAAGAAGGTATTATCTAGCATGTAATTCAATTTAAATTTTCATGCAAGTTCATTTTCTTTGTATTTCTTTTGTTTTTAATGGAATGAGGCTCTCCGCAGAGTGGCGCTCAAAGTAGCAGAATTTTCATCTGTACATTTGTAAGACATGACCATTATAACTCTGTCAATTTATTCTTTTTCCTTAAGTTTATTTTAGTGTAACGCGTTATAGTCGTTTCAGAATCAATGACAAGATCTTTGAACGAGTCGTGATCGTGCATGTACACCTGGAAAGCTATTTTTATCTTCGCTGATTAATATATATTAAATGTAGGTAGTTTTGTCAGTTTTCAAATTTACGTATTTATAAACCATGTGTACAGATTGGAAAGTCTCTGATTTTATCTTCTTTCAATTATATTAGCCGTATTGTCTCTTTTTTCACTAAGGAAAATCTATCGATTACACATTCAGTGATACCATAGAGGTAAAAGTGCCATTGATTTTAAAAGCGTTTTCCTTAAAATACCTTTTTATTTTGTTCTTAAAATAAGCCTTTAAAAAATACACCTTATAATACGCCATTGATTTTGTTACCATAGACATCCTTTTGATTTTGTTACCATCAGTGACATTGATTTTTAAAGCGTTCGCCTTAAAACCTCAGTAGGCCTTGAAAAATTAGTCTTGGATCCACTGTCTGTGTTGTGTGAATTTTTCATCTGGTAAGATGATGTATGTTCTCGTCGACGGGTGTCACAAAGTGTCTACATTATGAGTCATTTCCTTTCATAGTTACTAAATCATGAAGTGCTCTTTTCATAAATGAAAAGAGTTTTGCATTTTTACGTTTGGAACTGTTTTCCTTAAACTATAAACATATAGCAAGTTGTGATCGCGGTGGGTGTTCGAGAGAGTGCCGAAAAGTTTTCGGTTGCTTAAGTCCCTTATCGGTGTAGTGTGTGGTCCTAAACTTACAAAGCGTTCTGTAGTGCGCTCCTGTGGTTTGCACATTCAAAACAATAATGTTATGGATGTAAGTTCTCTTTTAATTCGGTCAATTAATTAATTTACTTTTTCAACATTTGAAGAAAAAGCTGAATTGGACAAAATTCCGTGATTGAAGTCATTTCCAAGGCCTCTTAAATTGAATGAATAGGATACTCTTCCAAGACCCGGTGTTTGAATTTTGTGAAGAGCATCAGACGGCCGGTTAGTTAACGTAATTGTAATCAATAGAAGAGCGTATCCTCACCAGTTATATCACGCAGAGAAAGTTTTCAAACAGACGTTATAATACCGGACCTAAATAACACCATACGGATTTTAAACTAGTGAGACATGCATTTTTAGATACTTATTCGTCTGAAGAGTGGTGTAAAAATTACAATGGCATCATATATTGACGCGTAGTAGTGGCCTTCATTTTTTATTCGTGTGAATTACGTTCACCTACGACCCGTCTATCGAATTCAAGTTTCTTTCAGGAGCACTCACGTGACCGTGAACCGAGTGTGTGGTTCGCGGACGGGGGGCAAGGGGGTCTCCGAGGGGGGGGGGGGGGCTTTGCAATGCGTTAATCACACCCTTTCCTCCCCATGCAATCTCTTTGTCTCTCTCTCTTTCTCTGAGAAAACCAGCTCGGAGTGGAAGGCATGAGACTCCGCTTCGGCAAACAAATTTGTCCCCTTGCATTCCGCGTTGATGTGTCTCCCAACCCTCCTCGCTGTCTTCATTTGCATTCCTCCCTCCACAGTCTCGCAGCCTCTTCCCCCTTCCTCACTCTCCCTCTCTTAGTGCTTCAGAGTTGGCTCGATGTTCAACGCCCATTCAGCGCCACGAAAAGGATGGTTTCATCTTTTTTTAACTTTCAACCATTCACTGCAACACCCTACCATTCTCCCCTTCATTCCGGAGTTTCCAAGTCCAAGAGTTCTACCCCCCCCCCCCCCAGATGCTGCGTTGCTGTGGTGCGGGGATTTGTGGATGTATCTCATTCTCACATTATAGCGGAACTGATGTAACTGTGAGGTGAAGGGTGCAACGGTTTGATACGCGTGGTTTTGTGTTGCTCCGTTACGGAACCCACGGCCTTTATTGCTTAAGTATGCATAGAAAGTCATCATCTTCGCTTCATACACTATTGGTCGACCAGCAATGACTGCTGGGCTTATATTCTAAAGCAATTGTGAGGTGACGGTTCTGCTGCATTCTTCCTAAATGGGAAAATCATTTGGCTTTGTATTCTGTTTTTTTTTCTTCTAAATTAAAAATGTGTAATTATTTTTCTTTGATACGTTGGTTTTTATCCTATCTTGTAATGCGCAACCTTCTACTGATCTTAGTAATTTCATTTTAGCTTTCCTTTCCGCCTCTCTTAGGCAGTCCCCGTGTTTCGCTACCAGATCTGCCATCGCTTTGTAAACTTCCAATTAAGTTTCTTATCGCATTTTATTTTTTGGGGGTTATTAATTTTAGCACAGATTTGTTTGCATTATTTTGAGATTATTTTCGACATCCTCATAAATGGTGGCTCTCGGCGCCTCGTGGCCATTTTGGTCGTTGGCGAAAGTTTCCGTGCCAGAAAAACGAAAGGGGTTTATTTATTGAGAAATCTTATATTTAAGTGAGCTTACATTGAGTATGCATAAGATCATGGCACTCGCTCGTTTTAACCAGGTGGAAGGTTAGTTGTGATAGAATACCTATGCATCTCATGTGTAGAATTAATCGCATAGGATTCGTTGTTTAATCCATTTTATTGTGTTTTCTTTATTCAACTGCCGAGTCTAAGAACACTTTTGTTAGCAAGTCTTCGAAATTTGACTATAATCGTGTGCTATAATTTTTTTCTAAATATTTCAAATGTTATTCATGAGTGCCACGAATAACATTTCCGTGATCCTGTTAAATCATTTAACGTACGAAGTAGAAATAATTTCACAGGTTAAATTTTGACCATTTTTTATGACTGATTTTAGCGGTTGATACCTTCCATTGAGATCCGGCTTGCAGAAAAGAACTTCAATCGTCACGCAGGGTACGCACTCAGTAACGCTCGGAAACCGACACTGAGGAGGATTCGGTAGGCCAAAGAAAGGCGGGAACCAACCGACCAATCATTAACGACCTGACACTATATATTCTATGACTATATTCTATGACTAATGACTATATATTCTAGCCATTCCCACCCATTCAGCATCTGCCCTGGGGATGGATCTCGACTCGAGGTCCTAAACGTCGGCAGCGATGAGAGAAGTGACCCGGTGGCAAACCCGATTAGCCTTCCATGACGGTTGATACCTTTATTGCCAAAATACCGAAAATCCGTGTAAATTTTGTCGAGTTTTCTGAAATATTTCATAAGTTTGATTTTTTGCCGTTTCCGTAACAGAAATTACATTTTTTTCATACCCTTAATCAACTTAAACTCTTCCCCTGGAAGGAGATCATGTGACACACCGTCAGTTATCGACTTACGAACGACGTATTCAACATCCGATGGTATACTTAACGACAGAGCGTTTATCAGCAGCTTGAATGTATTTAATTTTAATTTAATTTTTAATGTAATTTAAAAACCCGTATATTTTGAAATAATATGACGAATGTAAAAAATATATCTGTCTATCGAAATGTACCGATAAATGATGAGTACTCGACTTACGGTGGGAAACGCAATGAAGTGGAATTAATCACAATGCTCATATGACTGTGTTTTACCCTCATGTCGTATGATTGACAGCTCACAAAATCCTACAATTTAGGTATTAAGTTATTACATTAGCCAATATGTTAGCAAACTCACATTTATATCTTTATGTGAAGAGATTGAAACCATCTCAACATATTGTTTGATGTAATTTATGATATATTTTCGAGGCATCACGGTAGCAGCTTATAAATCAAACTAATGGTAAATGTCAGGGAACTGGGCCATTCGTCTACAAGGTCAGTCCTATCTGTATCTTGCATTAAGTAGCTCCTTATTGCCTTATTTGGCATTATTTATTCGGGAAATCTTTTTTGCGCCATCGATTCAACCCTTCCCCTCCCGGAAGCCAGCAAAGCTATTTACCCATCCTGAGGATGTCGGCGGACCCTTTTTAATCGACTTCTACAGAGGCAAAGTGGATCTTTTGTTTGCCCTTAGGTTGGGTGGCGTGTTTGTTAGCTCCATTGGAGCATTACCATATCTTGTTTTCGTTCCCTGGATTCCAAGGAGTGGAACCTGGCTGCTTTTGTTACAAAGTTTAATCCTTTGTCCACATGCATTGGCCATTATGAATGAATCTGTAAGCTCCAATCATTTGAAATTTGATATTCTATAGCTCATCTGTATTTGCTTTTATAGCTCCCTTTTGTGACTCCGCATCTATGCCCAAATTTGACCTATAGTCACTGTGGTTAGTACTTTTTCTCCAAAATGTTGCTTGAATTTGTTTTAACATTTTCTCGATAAACGTCTGCAATGCCTTATGAAGAAACGGCTAATTTGATTCCAAAATTAGTTGCATTTTATTTATTTTCGAAGAAATGTTTGCTCCATTGTACGCTTCTTTCTCCTACCTTTGTGAAGTTAATGTTTTAGAAGAAGCATTCTATAAATACATGTGGAATCAGGTTAGCTTTTTCCGCTGATATTTTTCCCTGGTGTCTCATAGGAAAGAGTTTTATGATAATGAGTTGAATTCCCCCGGCTCTTGCCCTTGTTCAAATTCCGGGTGTTTCACCTTTATCCTCCTTTAAAAAGATATCATGAGCAGTTCTTTGTTCTTGAACAAGATGCGCTTCCTGAGCCATTGTTACATCACGTATAAGTAAACATGTCTGATGCATATTGCCGGTCTCGTGTGTCCATTACTATGGCTGGTGGCAACCCTGATATTTTTGCTTTACTTCCCTTCTTTGAACTGGCGTGAGGCCATCAAAAATTTGTATGGATACTTGTATATATGCCAGTGAGAAGAATGGTATTAGTTTCGCTTTTTGCTCTCCTTATATCTAGTTTTCATCGGCTTTATGCTTTGCATCATTATCTCGTTGTGTATGTACTACGTCCTCTTTTGAAGGAATAGTTTTGGAATAAGTTAATTATTCTTTAAGGAATTATTAATAAATAAGCTCTTAGTGAAAACTAACGTACGAAGCGTACTTTCAGTGGCAGTATAGCTTGTACAGTCACGGCTAGGGAGTAGAGAAGATTAGAGGCAATGGAAATGCGATGCTATAGGAGTAAGATGAAAATAAAATGGACGAACAGAATCACCAACGAAGAAATCCTACCGAGAGCTAAGGAAAACTGATGCTTGTTGAAAACTGCGAAGAAGTGACAAGCTTATTGGACATTTACTGAGAAAAATAAAGAAAAAAGCAAAGAATGGGAATAATTACCCAGCAACACCAATAATGGTTTAAATAGAGTAACATATGGAGAATATGAGATTAATTGATAAGGAAGGAATGAAACGGTTAGGTGAAAAGAGACTGGTGATTAAAAACACTTGGTAATTTTCACACTCTAATACACACACAAAAAAGTTTGAAAAATTACTAAATGTTTTTAATAACTATGATGAACTGCCACTAAGTAAATTAGCCTACCGTCCAATTAATTAGAAAAAGAAGTGGTTTGAATATCTTTTACGAACAAATCATAGTTTTAATGTCTGCTGATGATGAGAACAAATTTTTTTACTTAAAAATCTGCTTTCCTTTGCAATCTGTATTTACTGATCGTTGACAGGCTCTCGCATGTTTTGACGTATGACTCGTTTCCCAGGTTTATGCAGTCCGGCTGTTAATTACAGAGGGACTTAGCAGTGTAAATGGCTCCCCTAATGAAGTGTCTAATTTGGCTAGCATACTTTTCCCGTTCGACGTGGCGCCGAGAGAGGCGCCTTGGTCGGATGCCAAAGCCGTGTAAATAGTTGTCGATTCGCATCCAAGCGAGCCCTTCGTGCAGCGCTGCTACGTGAGAGATCCAACTTCTCTCATTGGCTGCCGCAGAGATGGAGGGGACACCGCGACGCCATTTTGTGGCTCATTCCGGGTTTTATTCTTGTCCCATTGTGTCCGCGAACGTTCACTGTTGCTCGGAGAATAGGGCGTGCCAGGTGGGAATAAATTCATGGCATGTGCTATTCACTGCGCTCGACCTCTTGGGTAGCCAGGAACTCGAAATTAGTGGTTGCCCTGAAACTCGATAACTCTTTAAGTCACCGAATACATAAGCTTTTTTACGTGTAGGTGATAATAATTGATATTGCTCTAATGTCGTTCAATATTGGTATGTTTTTTTTCAATTCCGCAATTATTTTGGGGTATTTATTGCTAAAATATTATGGAAAACACTTAAAGATGTATTGAAACTGTGACAAGTAACTTAAAGAAGTGCATAGCTATTCCGTCTCCGTATTCTGTTTCTCTCCGCCGATGTGTTTTTTATACGGAAGCTCTTGCCGCAGACAAAGTACATGCATTCTGTATTTTATGCAAAGCTCCTGTATGTGATGATAAATGAGTAATTTTGGTTGGAAAGTACGCTTGAGCAATGTAATTGGAAGCTTTGCGAATGAATCGTCGCAGCCTATGAACAATTGGCGCGTAATTTTGATTCTTGTGTTTTATTAATGGTGTTAATGACTATCTTTCTTAATAGTTGGCCAATATTTTTGTGAACATTGCTCATATACGTACTGGTAAAACACTTCTCTAGTGAAATTTTTATTTATTTAAATTCTAATAAATACTATCCACTAACGCTCCGTTACTTTTTAGTTCTCGCATTCGATTGCACTTGCTTTGGTTTTAGCAATTGTAATTTGAGTTTCATCTGACTTCGAAAATATGATATGGGTGATTCTCTGAAAATGGGGTACTTTGATGAAACTGTGGAATATCTCCTTAACTATTAGTTTAAATATTAAAAACAAAATTGTATAAAGTTTAATGAAATGTAAGTAACATGGCCCCAAACAGTTAAAGAAACAAATAAATTTGAGTATACTGAAAATAATGTCTCAAAGGGTTCGAAAGTCCACTCCGAAGCCTGCAACTAGCACGGTTTCACTTATAAATGGCGTTATTTATGAGAGAAAAAATAAAATAAAATGTCTTCATGTAGGATTAATTAATTTACAAAACCTTCCTGATTAATGCTCCTGGTTGTTATTTTGACATATATTCTTAACTTAAGAATTATTTTGAACCAAAGTTTGCAATCACGATTAAGCATCCACTCCGAAGCCTAAGAGAAATAGTGAAAAATCTCAAAAGTTGGTATAACTGCTAAGTTCCTACTGGTAGGCCTAAAGAAAGTCAGCCATCTTTCTTGCAACTGAATGAGTGACATGCAGATTCAGCTACCATCAGTGAAAGAATAACCTACAACAACTCTGAATTGAGTTTAATATGTTTATTGGTTGTATACTCCGTGGCTTCTGTAAAATCTAAAATATGTTACTGCATGTGTTGCATTTTTGATATGAGGTGGTATTCAGGGAAAATGAGTCAATTGCATAAAATGTACCCCATAACCTCAAAATCATTGTCTTGGCCTGGCTGAAGGTGTGATTTGTGTACTCCGAAGCGTCCACTCCGAAGCCAAAATTGGCTTCGGAGTAGATGCCAAGAGCTACGGAGTGGACTCCAATGACTGATTTTCCTGTTATGGGTTGAAAAAGTATGAACAATTTTCAAAGATAATTTACTGGGCTACTATTTTCCCATTTTTAACTAATTTTACACAAAATTAATTTTTTTTTATTTTATTTTTTTTATTTTATTTTTTTTTTAATTAAAGAGACACATGCATTTTAGTGGGCAGATTTCGTGTGCAATTACTTTTAAAGTATAAATATATCTGATTGTCAACATTGAAGCTACTGAAATAGCTCAGACTCTTAAAAATTAAAATATGCCCACTCTGAGGTCACCTCCGGTCCACTCCGATGACAGCAAAAACTAAATTTCCTAAAATACTGGAAAATAATCACTTTTGATCTCTGCTGCAGTCTGGTACATATTATAACTAATATATGGAACCTGATAAATATATTCTTATTTTAATTTGAATTTTTATATTTTAAAAAATATCTAACTTCAAAAGTACCCCGTTTTCAGAGAATCACCCATATGGGAAAATACATCATCAGTTGGTCAGCCAATTAAATTTTTTTATCCTAATATGTTACCTGAAGTTGAACGTGTTCATTTAGTTTTGGCAATATTTGTTTCTTCGGTTTTATTAGTTGATTGGAGAAGTAATTGTTCTCCAAACGAGAATCTTCGATATTCGCCTTATGATATTTGAGTGTCGTCTTTATGCCCTTAAAGTTGATAAATAGTTTATTGTATGGACTAAGTGCTTTCCGGCAATAAGCAAACTCCATACTTCTACCTACCGTTTTGGTGATTACGCAGAGGTAGTAGGAAAAACTGTTTGTAAACTTTAATTCTTCGCCGGAACATTTAGTCTCCCCCTCTTGGTCCTTAAAAGTATGACCCCGAATGATTTCCTGTTCTATAACGACGCTTCATCTGAATCCCCTTTGCTTACTATCAGAAATCCTTCGCCTCTTATACGTGAAACACATCCGCCGCATTTTCCCTGAAGACGAGGTGGACTTGGGGAATTTATTTTTTAGCCTCGCAAGCAATTGCTTGTATTCTGGCCGATATTATCGCAAGCCCATCTGAAAATGCGGCGTGCTTTGTCCTGGACAATTTGTCATGTACCTAATCTATAGCTGGAGGGGCGGGGATTCGTGGCGGTATTCAATTGTCTTGTGGCTTCTAGGCTCTCCCTTTCTCTTCACTCTCCTTTCGATCGGATTTTCCTGGCGCCGCACCGGCCGGGTGCGAGGTCCCGTGGCTGATTCCTTCCTCATCCTCCATTCGACCGGCCTTGGCTTAGCGAACTCCCGCCCACCGACGCCTCACCTTCCGCGCCACCTTTTCTTACCGCAATCCTCCACATTTACCTCACGTGAGCCATGCTCTCTATTTTAGCTCCCTTACTTACCGTCTTCGAACTGTTCTTTTCCGTGGCTTCTCCTTCCGCGTGCCTTGAGGTAGGAATGGCCACTTGCTAAAAAAGCACCGGTATTTAACCGGCGAGTATTTTAAAGTACTACTTTTCCGAATCGGTAGTACCGTCGCATTATTATCGGTATACCGGTATTCTTGACCATTTATTTTTATGAATTTGTTGCAAATGAACGTAAATATGGCCTAATTATTCCGGTACTTCCGTAAACTGGTCTAGTTAGTTTCCGGTACAGTAGATAATTACGCAAATATCATCACCAAATATTTTAATTAACATTTAGTAGTGTAGTTATCTGTGAATCGCCAGTAGCTTTCTTTCGAACTTGTATGATAACCTGATTTATCATGAAATATATTTAAGGCAGTTTGAATAATGTCATGTATAATAATTCAAATTTACTTTCGATAGAAGTACATTATTATCCATCTTAGAGGGTGCTACTCTGTACGTTATTAATATCAACGACACGTCCCCTAACATCTCTCTGGTCGATGGAAAAAGTTTCACTTTATAAAACAATGGATAACTTTGCGAGTGTTTGATCTGGCCATCCAATTCAAGAATCAATAATGCTAGGTTTCATGAACAATTAATTACGATCAATGCAGTATATGTAAATCATTGACATAGAGTAGAATCGTCCAAAGTGTTTACCAAACTATGATCGAAGCCTAGCACGATCTCATAGCTTGTCATACTTACCTATTTTTTATTAAAATAATGTGTTAAAGTATATGGAAAAGGTTCGCAAAGTTTGTTATTTATGTACAACTAATATTCGGTATAGTTTAAGAATTAATTATCACCTCAGAAACTCCATGTATTCGTCAGTTTATACTTTCGTTTCGCTCTTTGCTGAATTCATGTTGCAAGTGCGAAGAAATTTCACTTTTTCCTAATCAGCGAAAAGTCATGTAATTTACCCACCTTTTCTCAAATGGATGGATTTGTTCCTGATAATATCGCAACAGTTGCTTTTCTTCGCGCACAAATTCATTTTAAGTCACAATCACAATTATCAAATCAATAAATTCAGCGTGTTATACCTAATAAGTTCGCACAGTTACCTAATCAGTATTTCTCAATCAGAGCTCAGGTTCTCGATCCAGCAACAGAATAACTTTCACCTTCGGAATAACGGATCATTTCTGGAAGGTTTTTCACTGTTGTTTATTTATCTAGTGCGTCAAATTATTTAACATCAAATCTTACCCAAAGAATTCAGTAATCGACAAAATGTTCTGAATGCAGGAAAAATTCTATAATTAAGGTCCAGAAAACAAGTTTTATTTTTATAAATTTGAAGTTCAAAAATTTTAAATAAATTAAATTATTTTAATAAGTACACTGAAATTTCAGTAATAAATACAAATGTAAAACCTTAAAAGGAAAGTATTTTCAAAACAAATTTATGGTATTCCAATAATATTTCATAATAAGAAAATAATAATCTACATTCCCCAGTACTCACTAGGTACCTAGGGTTCCTAGAAAAAGAAGATGATTTCTTCATTCTAATGATCCCTGTGACCTTTCATCAGTGATGATATTATTAAGTACGGACACACTGAGACGTCTGATGTACCCATGGATCCAAAATAATTTTTTCATATTTTATACAAATTAGGAAATACAAATTTATCTTTCTCCCAAAACTTCAAGGGGTCTGTCTTTATTTCTCCCGAGAAGATTCTGTTTGAGGTTAAGTGTCAGCTTATGTGGTCAGGGCCGTAGCCAGGGGGGCGCCGCCCCTCCTGGAATTTCTTATGCCTAACCTAACTTTAAGAGTTTTTTTTTTAGAGTTTAACGCCTCCGTTTAGTAGTCTGCTTTACAGAGGCGAGCTTTAAGAGTCGAACAGTTTCGTAAAATAATCCATATAAATTTAATACTGCAAATAATAACCTTGAAAATATCGAATAAATTTACAATTTTAACCTTTCCAAGCCTTTGTTATAAACATATAAAACATTGGCTCCTTCTAAAGACATGACCTGGCTACAGACAGCCCTGTATGTGGTACTTCACGTGAATTTGGATTGGTTGCTGAATGGTTCTGTGCCTTTTCGTACCGGATAATGTTTCACTTTTTTTAATGAATGATCGTTGCATACCTTTTCGGATACATATATTTCTGTCAATATTATCTCAAACTTTTAAATATCAGATATTTTAACAGGATCACATCCCTGTTTGAAAATAAGCGTGAAGGGTCGGTGGTCCTCACGTCAAGGTAATTATTTGACTCTATAGGCCATATGAGCCTGGGTGATCCGCCCATAGTAATTGAATCAAGTATGAGCTATTTAAGACAATCACTTGTCCATGGTAGTCACAGTGTTCATAATCCAGGTGGCCAGTTTGAGAGAAAGGGGGGCTAATGTTTTTTCGGGAATTAGACTGATATAACACTCCAATAAAGATATATGTAGCCATGGACCACAGGGAGAGAAATGACACCGGTATCCACGCGCCTAAAACCGTTGCATTGCTATGTTTACAAATTCTCTGAAAATAAATCTCAATTATTTAGATTAAATTAAGAAATATACACGAAAACTATATCAGAGACCATTGTCACTCCAATCGAAAGGCAAAACTGAAATGTTCGATCTTATAGTAAATTTGAATCGCTAAATAAAACTATTCATCATGATAAACATTCTGATAAACAGCTCTAAAGTCTATGGCACCATTATGAAATTAGGCATCCAGATTTCATTTTTAAGACTGAGTGGCAGAGATCCAGGAATTTAAGTTCTCATGAGCATTAGCATCATAATACTGGATCCACTTGACTTAGTAGATATTTTTTACTCCTTCGATTATTGAAACTACTTTTTTTGATAAATTAAAGCTGGAGTCGGCATTTGAATGCTGATTATCGTCAAAATCATCTGGAAGTTTGTAATAATTTTTCCCATGGATAAGTACCTGCTGCTTCAAATGTCGATTCCCGACGAAATATTTGAGTAGTTTAATACTTAATGTTAATAAATTAATAAATTGCCATAAGTAAAGTTTTTGTTTACTCTCCCAGTCCGTACAGTCCGTTTATTTCTGTCGTTTATGTCTATTAACGCTAGTACACCAGATGGCTGTGCTGTTCAAGTATCGGTACTTTAAATATCGGTACCACCGTTAATACCGACTTCTAATAGTACGCGGTAGTACCGAAATAGAAAAAAATATATTACCCGATAGTACCGAATACCGGTATTTTTTGCCCATCCCTAACTGTAGGGACGCGAGTCAACGTTGCTTTCTTAATTTCCCCTGCCCTTTACTTCTCCTCCTGCTGCCCCCCTTGACTTCTCTTCGAGAGTTGTTCATTAGTTCTCCACGATTGTGATAGTTGCTCTCGTTCTATTGTAGGCCACGTTGCGGAGAAAAAGTTATATAATAATGTGTACATTTAACATCCTTCGTAAAAGTATTTACCTACTCGAAAATATTGAAGTATTTTTGCTTGCTAGTGCGTAATGATCCAAGCTACTTTTTTTTAATTCCACTATTATCGATACCAAAATGGGAATGCCATCCCATAGTACCTGAAATGAACAATTATTTATTATTTCAGCTGAGAATCTTTACTTAAAATTAGTGATTTCTATACTATTGAGCTCTGTGCATAGATTTTAGTGGGAGAAGATGAAATTTATCTGGTCTTAACGTGCGTGTTTTTTCAAAGAGGTTTCATTGTTTTATCAAGAACGCCACTTCAGGTGAAATAACTGTTCATTGCTACTGAATTTATTATGTGACATTGGCACAAAGAAGTGAGGATGAAATTTTACAGGAACTCTTGAGTGTAGATCACGACCTTTTTCCTGTTGCTGGCCCGACTATTGTGATATAAAACTGCTTACACGATATAATTGCTGTTTGTTAATTATGTCGTTAACTTTGAAATGAAAAAGTTCCGTAGAAGTTCATAGGTGGCGTGAGAAGAAGAAAATCTTTCCTAAAGCGATAGAAACGGATATTCTTCCTCGTGCGTGCTTTTGCCTGTGTTTTAAATGCGTTTCATCCTCAATATTGAAGGAAGAATTTCGATTTCGGGTGGATGACGGTAGTTTAAAATCGGGCAGAGTCACACGAATGCCCGATAAATAAAAATTCCTTCTTCACTCACTTGGTTGGGATTTTTTTTCATGTTACCGATAACTGCGTTTTTTCCCGCTCACATCAAGTCAACAACTGACGATGGCGTGACAAGATAGCGTGTGGAGGGAGTATTCTCTTCTTCTCAATCGTATTCATTGTGGAATCCAAGCAATTAATCGATTTGTAAATTTTTCCCTGTTTACCACGTACTTATCAAAGTATGTATACATGCACTTTAGGTTACATGTGTTCAATCGCATAAATAGTTTTTATTTATTAGGTTCCTCTGATTATGTGCAAATGCGATAAATAATTCATTTACTCGAATTATCATTTCTATGTTTTACGAAATAATGGGTTTGAGTTTTTATTCTTCAATATCGGTCTTTGATAAAGTTCGGACAGTTTATGTAATGTCTATACGTTCGTGCAGCGGGCCAATCGTGTTTTCGATAAGAGCTTTTGGGTCACTTTTTTTAGAAAAAAACCGCATTGAGCGATGAGGAATCGTCGTAACAATGTAAATATCGAGGTCGGAAGTTTTCAGTCAAGGTGAACCCGCTTCAGAGCGTGTTTGAAGTGGCAACCTTGCTGCCCACCGGTCTCTTCCTCTTCCGCTCCTCCCCCGTTCCGTCCATTCCTATCTTCACAGTCCTACCTCTCCCACACTCAACCATCCCATTCGAAGCTCCTTGATCCCGCCAAAAAAATCCCATTTGACCGTTTAATGCACTCCCACGCCGGCAACCTTTGACTCGCCATACTCACTGCTATCCCCCTCACTCCTTTCCTAAGCCATTTTACCTGATTCCCCCACCTTTTCCTCGTTGCTCCCCGCGTCCACCGCTCGCTGCCATTATCTCGTGGCCTTGGTAGTGAGTGTAGCGGCGAGCTGTGGGTTGCGTGACCGCTCTCTGACCTCCCTTCCCCGCTTGCCCTGCAGCGGTGCGGTTTCTGGGTTCGAGTACCTTCCTCGGAGTAAAGGGAGGGGAGGTTGGCTTTCCAGACGGCGTGCACACACTGCCGGATTGTGTCCCAGTCCATTTCATCGCCCACACACATGCTTCTACTGCCAGCAGAATAAATACATTAGTATGGGGATACTTTGCATAAGTTTTGGAGTTTTTTTAAATTTAAAGGACGTAACCTATGTACCAATGTGAGGTACATATTAATATATTATAATAAGAGGAAGAATAATAATAAGAGGATTATACAAATTGATTACCCAATTGTTGCTCAAAGTATCGTCTTTAATGTTATTAATTTGATTTTAAAAAGTGGTGCAAAGAATTTCCTTAATCGATTAATTTTGCATCAAATTTTAATCCTCTTTGACGCCTCCTTAATTTCATTCTGTAGGACTAATGGTGTTGTTACGTGTAGCAAACTAGCCGGGTGGCAGTTGGCTTATCTTGCCATTTTTTCCAAGCACTTTCGGTGTACGACTAGAAGCATTTCAAGTTAAAGCCTGAAGTATGCATCAATTGATAATTACTTATTGTGAGAAATTTAGTCATTACAACAAAGTGTGTGTACTATTATTATCATTGTGTTTACTTCAAGCTTCTTATAGCGCTTAAATGTTTAAATAAATTAAGAATATTGTCTCAATTGCTGCTAGAGGGAAATCTCGCTCAAATTACCTGTAACGTTATATAGAAACGAATTACGTACATAAGTTAAAACTGCATGCTTGTTTTTTTACCGCTGTTCCCTCGTCAACCCAGATTCCTCTTTACCCCTTTCACCTACGTGGGGGATTCAATGTGGGCTTTGGCAATAGCGATTTCAAGGCAATGTCGACTCTTTTTCGCACACATGTCGGTGTAGTCGGTGATCTACCTGGTTCTCAGTCGAGCCCGTTTTTTGCATTACGTGGGTAGCGTTTACAATCCATATTTGGAGAGGTGAAAACTTTTGAGACTCTTGCATTTTTTGTCGCAAAAAGTGGAGAGCCGAAGGATTTTTGTCCAGCTCGTGTGTGTGCTTGCTTTTTCGCTTAGTGTGCTCGGGAGCGCGGGACGGTTTGGAACAGGTTGTGGCGTTTCTGCAGATTTTTGTTTCACCATTTTGATTCATGAGAAAACTTTTTGGTGGCATGGACGTGATGGCTGTGGACATTGAATGTCAAACTTTACGACTGGCTTGTGAATAGTTCTTTTCTATTTATTTTGGTTGCAGAAAAAAGTGTCCCTGGCATTATTTCCTCCCATCCGAACAAAACACGATGGTTTCAGTTGAGGCATTCTATTTATAACTTAATTAGAATTTTATTATGCATAAAAATTGTTAGTCTTTATTTCTGTCTTGTTTTTCACGTCTCTCATGAGAGTAGTACAAATTTTCAGTGATCCCTTTAAACTTTCTTTTGCGTGTGAGCGTTATAGAGGGTTTCTCGTCGTCTCATATGTACCCTATAAAAAGTTCAAGATATGATCTTTAATCAATTGGTTTTGAAGAGAAGATAACCACAAAACGACTTTTCTTCGTAGATGTGATGTTCTTGATGACTAAGTTGAATAGTGTCTTGCAAAGATCGATGGGCCATCCACCCATTGCTTAGCAAGTCACATTCAGACCACTAAGTTATTTTGGAAATTTTTTGTTGACATTCCATGGCTAAAATGTTGTGAAAATGTGAAGTAGGTATACCCCTGAAGCATCATTAAAGGTATGAAATATGTAACAATGTGATATGTCTAATTAAGTGAAGAGATGTTTATCTTGGCGTGGTGTATGTTGAGTTGAATATTTTTATACGGTTCACCGGTGCAGGTGAAAGCATTTTTTCTCCCGAAACTGTTTAAACTTGGGCATATACCGTCAAGTAGCTCGTATAGATTGGTCCTAAAGGAAATCTCTCTAATTATTTGAAAAAAATGAAGTCTCTCTCAGGCTCCGAATCCTGATGAGAAATTGAAATTACTTTGGGAGGAGATGGAATGTGTTTGCTCTGAGCAGCTACTTCTTACACTTAATTTGTAATGAACGCTTTCATTCCCAGGGAAATCAGTATTATCTGCACCAGACCCTCATTGCGTTGAAAATAGTCGGCACAGTGTGTTTCCGTGAAATATCTGTATGTCTTACGTTGTGGTGAGGATTTGTGGCACTAACTGTGGTAGTTTCCGATTTCTTATGTCTGGTATATCGGGTAATATTCCATAAAAAACTAGAAGTATCGAAAAGAAAGTGTCGTTAAATTACGCGGGATGGTCTTCAAAAGATTCACTCCATACTTAAAAGGGTTAAACATTCTATTGAGCTACCGGTGATTTCAAATCACCTGAATTTGTCTGTTAACAAGGAGGATATGGTCATAATTCCACAGTATATGGGTGCGTCTCACAAAAGCAACTAAGTGATGAGTGCAAGAATTTTTACTTGCATCATGCATAACCAAAATATTGACAGAAAGAAACTAATATATTTGTTAACATCTTCCAATTTAGTTCTACCGTCCTCATTACATGATTTCCCTCATCTCTCGTATTGGCTGGTTACCTAACTCCTTCTGCCATACATCGTTTCGACGGCCCATTAGGTAATATGTAGATGTAGTGGTACGTCATATAATCTTCAGAAAGGATGCAGTTATCACATATTCCTAATATCTCAGGTAGGTCCTCGTCCGATTGGAAACATTAACCATTAGGAAAACGAGTTGAATAAATTCCCTTCTCGTGCTGATTTTCAGTTGAGTAATTTCAGTTTGCAAAATCAGTTTTGCTTTCCAATGTGTGGTGAACGAAGATCTTCGTCGCAATGAGTAAACTTCAACTTTTTTTCCAATATTAAATCGTGTTCGTTCGTTAAGCGCGCCTCATCCCTGTTTTGAAAGTCCCTGCATCCAGAGTCAATAGCCAATCCGGAGCTACGCATCTCCATTCAAGATATTGACTCGATGTCCCGATAAGCAAGCGTTCGGTTCTGCAAACACCGAATCCAATATTCCTCCATGTCCCTCCCTCGTTGTCCGAGAGCCGCTCGATTGTGTTCGCTTCCATCAGGCGGAGGCCCTATTAGATCACTTTCGAGGGCCGCGCCGCCGCACTTGACCATGCTATTACGACGACGTCCGCCATATTTATTTGTTGATATGTTCAGCGCCGAGATTGTGTGCTCTCTTTTCATTTCAGTATAAATAGATCGGTTAATCGCGTTGCTTGATTTATGAATTGTCTGTGGTCACCGTATTGAAAGTTTTCAAATTTCATTCACAGCTGTTTTAATTATTGTATCGTAATAAATCGAGTGTTGACGGTAATAAAATACCGTGATGAAGATTGGAGAAGAACTTGCCCCATTTTCCCTTTTTTGGGCGTCCCGAACGATGTGAAAGACAATGCATCGTCAGTATAAAAAGAGATGCTATGATTGAATCGTTGGAGCGAATGAGGGATTAGGTACCTCGTGCGGAATCGTCATAGGCTCGAAAAGGATTTTTTTACGTAGCAAGATAAAAGAAAACACGTTATTTTTCACTCTTTCTGTTTCGGCGAGATTTTATTCCTTAGACTCGTAATGACATCCGGTCCCCGAAACACGGTCGGTAAAATCAATAAAACGATTGAAAATTATCCACCTAATGTGGTAGAGTCATTACAAAAGAAAAACATCCGCCTGGCCTGGGATTCAAGCCTATGTGCTTTGACCAATTAAGCTTCCTCAACTGTAAATTTCTTTGAGTTTGCGTGATGATTAGATACTTACTGTACATGTATCGTAATCCTGTTTTGACCTCCGTGAGTGACTACACTTGAGGTAATTTGATGGTTAGTTTCGCATTATTTAGAATAGACGTGTTCCTTTACATTACATTAGGGAGTTGCTTTAATAAATGGTGCGTATTTTACTACCGAATAGTAACATAGGTGTAGCGTCTTAGATGTCCAATGCATCGATTTAGCTATTGCACAATAATAATTAGTGAAAAACATGTATTAACTTGAAAGGGACTCGCATGTTGAGGAATTGCGCGTGAAATAATCCATTCGAAAGCGAGCGATGAGAATATTCATCAATCGTGATCCCCTTTTTAATCACTGCCGTCAGGTTACGCCGAGAGCACACCTTATGGCGGTTATCCTCCTCAGATGCACACACCATGGATCCTCATCTTCTAACCCCTTTGATTCCCCTGCCAAAGGTTTAGGCGGAGCGTTAGCATTCATGAAATATTACGTGGCTGGGAGAGGACTGAACACACTTCCGCGACCCCGGAGGCCGTTCCACGTCCCGAGCTCCGCGAGGTGCGAGGCTCCTGTGGGGGCGGCATATTGTTCCTCCTCTCCCCACACCCCGCCCCTCCACTCCCCTGCTGCCACCCCATTTCGCTAAGAGCGTTGACTAATTACGCCCCATTAAAACCTCAATGTCATCGCTTCCATTACTCCTTCCGCTCAATTGCCGCAGTCATTCATCTACTCTTTCTCTCCCTTATGTGTTCTACCTTGAGTTGAATATACTTTCTTAGCCCCCAACCATGAACTGTTTTGGTCTCTCATTCCGTAGACCAGAAGCTCCCGGGGTATTGTCGAATTTTTACCCCTTGGGCAGACCATTTCTGAGTATTGTAACCCTAACAACAGTATCTACTCAGCGTGGAATGAGAATATTTTTAAAGAAAATAATCGATCTAGTACGTCCACTTTATTTAAAAAATTTCGTCGAGCATATTTTTGTTATACTTCACCATAATTGTTAGTTTACTGCGTATCAGGACTAACTCGGGGACGGAATTGGGCTTTCCACGCTCAACATTTGAGGATAAGATTCGTCGGAGAAACGTAGCGATGGTTATTAGATGCAGGAAGTATAAACTCAAAGGAAAATCGTATGTTTTTTTTTCAAAGGCTGCTACGAGCGAATCGAGTGTATTACACAGCTTATGGAATGACTTGGTTTGGAGCCACTAGAGACTCGGTGCTACAAGTTTCGCTTAGTGTACTTGGAAAATTCACATCGCGTAAGTTTCAGTTTCAGACGGAGGAGATTTTTTAAATCCCGCACTGTATCTCTAGAACTGATAGAAGAAATAAGAGAGATACGCTGTCGAACGGATTGGTACAAAAATTCATTCTGTCTATGAACCATTAGTGACTACAGCGATGAGAGAGGGGGGCACTTTAATATTGACCTGCAATTAACTCTTTAACTCCTCCTATTACTTTTCCCTATTCCCTCCTTTTTTCAAGGATGGTGTCCTAATACCCCCTGCCACGCGCACCTTCAGCGGACTGCAGATTAATATATAGATGTTTCCCTTTTGATGAGAGTACCCCAGAAGTGGAAATGTGACTCCAGGCCCTGGAGCCAGTTCCAATTTTGTATTCAGAGATTGCGACGCGCATACAATGAATGCCTTTTCTATGTATCTACCATTGAGCCGTCTTAGATCCTGTCTTGGTTGAAACAGGAATAAAATTAATCTTCTACTCGCAGATTAGTGGCCCGTCGTCATGTACTCAACTCAAGAGGATTCGGTGTCCAAAAATATTGCAACTCTCTGAATATTGTTTTGCAATCAGTATATAGCAAATAACTTATGAAAATATTACGAGTAACTGTATACATCACATTATCGTTACGGTAATAGTAAATGGGAGCACTAGACGCAAAAAAAATTACGATTACGAGTTCTCCCTAATTAGTGAGTATTGCTGATATTCAGGTGTCCCGCAAGGAAGCGTGATCGGACCCCTTTTGTTCATTATATACATAAATGATCTATGCTCTCGAATTAGCAGTAAAATACGTCTATTCGCCGACGACGCTGTCATCTATCGTGAAATTAGTGATCACTCTGACTTTGAAACTCTATCATCGGATTTAAACAACGTTCATGTGTGGAGCCAAGAGTGGGGACTCGAACTTAATCTGAGCAAATGCACGGCGGTACATTTCTTGCGGAAGTCGTCCAACTATTCCCATGTATATGCTGTGGATGGTGTTAACATAAAGGCGACAGATGAAGTGAAGTATCTAGGAGTTACGATAACTTCGGACCTATCGTGGGGAGCACATATAAGAAATATTTGTGGCAGAGCTCTGAAGAAGCTAGGATTCGTCAAGCGTATTGTGGGAAGATTTTCGGATGAAAAAGTAAAAGAGAGGTGCTATTTCGCACTCGTCCGGCCACACCTTGAATATGCAGCGAGCATATGGGATCCGGTGCAGAAAGACTTAGTCCGGGAACTTAATAAAATACAAAGGAAAGCTGCGCGATTCGTCAAAAACAGCTACGGGCGTACTGACAGCGTTACACAGATGTTAAACGAATTAGGCTGGGAACCGCTAGAGACTCGGAGGCTGCGCGCTAGGCTTAGATTGCTTGAACAATTGAGAATAGATATCTTTCAGAGCGACACGGAGAACATCATATTAGAACCCCACTATATTTCCAGGTCCGATAGAAACGATAAATTAAGAGAGATATTTTGCCGAACGGATAGGTATGGGAATTCGTTTTTCCCCCGAACAATAAGGGACTTCAATAAATGCTAGGCGTAATTTCATTAGAGCGTTTCCTTTTTATCTTTAAGCGGCTGGTGTCCTAACACCCCCCGCCACACGCCTATTGAGGCGGCTTGCGGGGTAATATGTAGATGTAGATGTAGATATTGAAACCGGCCCCAATATTTTTTAAACATTTTTAGCTTCTTGGACACCGTTCAATGTTCAATTACTCTGGGAACTACTCTTAACAGTATATTACAGACTTGTAAGCTGTTTTATACTTTTCTTAAGTTCGAAGTTGTTTATTTGGTTTGTTCATGGTGATCTCGAATTCATTTTCTATTAATCGCAGTTAATTAGGTATTATTATCCAGAATCATGATTCTCCGTTCGTTCAAAAAAAGGGAACCTTAAATCTCATCAGTTGACCAACGTAGCCAAGTTGGTAGCGTCGAACGCGTCCTGAAAGCCCTAAGGTTGTGGGTTCATAACCCCGTCTGGGGCTTGGGGTCTGCGCTTGTCTCGTGATTGAAGTCTTAGGTGAAGCGGTGCAATATAATCTTGGCAGTTGGGGCTCCAATAACCCACGATAACGGTTAGTGCGAGGCATAATGGCGTCCCCTATACTTTCCACCAGCATTTTTGGGTAGGAGAGAGAGGTGAAGCTCTCAAGAGCACCCACGGCCCCCTTTTGCTCCAAAAGCGACCGAAGGTTCCTTATTCCCCGCCTTCATTAGATGCGCTTGTCTTCCCAAAACTGTCGCGTCTGTTGAATAGGTGATCCCGTGCTCGGTCCGTGGGCCGCTCGCCGCCCTAGGTGCGTCCTTGAAAGGCCGAATACTTTTCTAAGTCGAGTGTGTCAAAGGTAGGAGGTGCCTGCCTTAATGCCCTTGAAGCAGAATCCATTTTCTCAACAGCAGGTCTTCTGACTGGTGCATTAAAAATCGATGCACAGTCGCTTGAAGTCAATGTATGGCTTTGAAAACTGAGAAGGCGTATTGTTTCCAAAACAGTAGATAGGATTTTGTTGCTAAATTTTTTTCACTTAATGACAACTGTGAAACAAAGTATAGTTCATTTGTATCTCAGCCTCTGCTCTGGTACTGTGATTTCAGTTACGCCTTTAATGGAATATTCATTTACGTAATGTTGGAGCCAATTCGAAAATATTATTTGGATTTTCATTGGTTGGAATATATATATATATATATATATATATATATATATATATTTGAGGAATGTGTTTGTATGTTTTATGTTATTGTATAATGTATTTTGTGGAAAATCGAGTTCTGAAATGTATCTCGATGAGCACTGTTCGCTGGTGTTTCCAGTTCGTGGTAGACGGTAATTAATCTCTCAAGTGAACTCATTCTCGTATATTTGTGAAACATACTAGCATTAAGCGACTTTTTTAGCATTAGGGCTTCGTTAGCCTACTCTCGTCATTCAAATATTCAGCTGCTTATCTATTCGATGAGTGTTAACCCCCCTAAATATTTCCGTTGTATTCAAAACATTTTCGATCGACACCATGTTATCCATGCATAATTCCTCAACGTTTGATTTTTGGCGTGTTCATTTTCGTTTTTTTCTATGATTACCATCATCGGTTGAAATATGGTAAATGTTAATTCCGTCATCACGCGTCCCTAATGACTATTTACAGAGTGTATTTATTTTGGTTTTCACTCATTGACCCAGATTCGTTGGAAGCACATACTTTATTGCATTCCCTCTCATTGATCCATTGATTAAAGTTGGCAGTGCCGCCGTGTGGTTTTCCAAACTACCGGAACAGATATCGTTCGAGTTTTAAATAAACGTCACTCTTCTTACTAGTATATTTCGCCTAACTAAGTACCATACTCACCTGCGAAAAGAACTATTGACCCAGATTTACGAAACAAATTGAAAAATGACGATCCGCCAGTTAGAGGAGAAAATCATTTTTCTTGACATCCGATGGGGAAAGAAATCATCCTTGCTTTGAAAATTAGTTTATATTATCTCTGCTTCAAGTCATTAGTCATTCTGTTTATGTTCTTACGTCACTTCCCTCTTTCCCCATTTGTTTTGATTCTTATTTATAGATTTTTCCATGGAAAGAGTAGGTATGATGAATGTAAGAATGTTAAAATCTAGATCAGATCAGAGGGTGTCATGACAATCCTTGAGCGAGTTGGAATGAGTTAATTGTATGTGAACTTATTTTGGAAATACGATTTAAGACTAGGCCTTTATGATCCAAGTTGTTGGTTTGAGTGGGCTTTTTAGTGGGATATTATTTTTTCGTCTAGGTTAACCTGTTATTTAGTACAATGCTTGTCAGCTTTGACGAATCTCATTGACATATATTGTCTTATTTAATTTGATTATTGCAAAATTTGATAAATCAATGAACCAAACGTTCTTTGTTGCATTTATTATCTCTTCCCATTTATGGCCAGGATGATATTTGTTTATCAATCCGAATGGAATGCTAACTGTGGCCTGTATTTATTGGAGGTCCTGTTTGGAAAACTGCCGGTTGACATGTAAATAAGCTCTTGTTACGAAGGTTTCGGTCAAGTCAAGCAATTATCGGCGAGCTTATTTTCACGAAAATTAAGAGATGCGCGAGAGATATCCTCGAACGCCATCCGACTCTTGACTTTTTTCATCTCAAAATATTTTATTTCTACAGATCGGAGGAGCGTGGTGCCGTGCCATCAATAGTAATGGACTTCGATCTCATCTCCCCGGTCTGTGTGTAGCCAGGCCCGTGCACAGATCGCCCCGAATTGAAATACTGAAGGGCTCTTTGTGCTCAGGGAAAACCCTCGAGCTCTCTCGCATTGAAATTGGAGGAAAAAAGAATCTTTTTGAAGAATCACCAATACTCTTGCTCTTTTTTTTATTGTCGATAGTCATCCATCTTTCGGGGAGAGAATCGGTGTTTGATAGGAAAAGTTGTCTCCTCTTGCGCTGTGCATGAGCCTGTCTTATTACTCCCGCGCCCCGAAAATCTCGAATTCAGTCGTCTCCTCCACCTCTTCTCCTCAGGAAACAGAATATAGACGATCCTCCTTCTTCGGATTCACCCTTTGCAGCTGACTGTACTTCCAATCCCAAGTTCTTCCTTAATCCTCACCTCCAGTACACCTTTCCCTCTGAACTCCCGAGAATCTCACCCAACTTCACCACTACTACGGTTGTACCTTGCGGTATTGCGATGCATGGTATATGACATGCATTGAAATGCAAAACGCATTCGATATTGTGCTAGCATAGCATGCGATACACCATTTTGCAATGTCTAGTTCTATAGAATACTATGCGGCATTATGAGTCAGATACTACGTGAATTCGATAATATTTCCCCTTGATATTCTCTGTTAAGTGATATATGACGTGTATAATGAGTCAATTGTTTTGCTTTAATAGGATGCAATTTCAACGCAACAAACTTGTTTCCAATCAATTCCTGTGGCATCCCATTTGGGTCATTTTAGGTCATTCCGTGCATGAAATGGGAGCAAACTAGCTACTAAGCTAACCAATTTTCAAAATTTTACGCCTGTAGGGTGGGGGTCTGCGAGACGCTATAATGAGGCTAACGTGATACGCATGTACCTAAATGAGGCGGTGAATAATCTGGTATGCGATAATGCCGCGTATTTTGTGACAAAATTTATTACTCAAAACGACAGCAGAATCTGCACATTGCGAAGACCTACTTTTCGGACTACAATGGATGAATTGCCCCTCATGCGATTATGCGATGCATCGATAAGGATGTGGTGTGAATTTCCGCGTTATGGGTCCAAGTCGAGTACGATGCATCACTTCGGTACACAATTTTGCAACCCAGAGTTTAATTTTGTTGTCGCAGATTTTCACTATATTCCTTCGCGACGAGCTCAAACGACACGTCTTTTGAGCTCAATTTTCGTATTACTATAGATTAGCCATGTCTAATGCTGGCGATGCCTGAGAAAGGCTTTGGTTTGGATCCCGCGTAGCATATTTTAAATTTTTTTAATAAGCACTCTCTTTCATAGCAATGTTCCCTATATATTTTGTTGAACGACCCAGGTGCGCAGGTGGTATACAGCGCGACCAGAATGCGCCAGTTACAGCACCGCCTAATAGAGAAAAGGGTGTGTCCTACTTATATACTCTCTCATCATTTTACGTATCTCGCTCTACTTTTCCCGCTGCTTGGACGTCAAATTGCATACGCCTATAGAATGTGTTGAACGATTGCAATGGAGGAGAAAGCAGTTTCAGATTCCATCCACGATTTAAATTTTAAAAAAATAGTTCAACATATTTTTGTTTTCAAGAAATAAAATTTTAGCCCGCTGAAGGCGCCAGCTCGGCTCATTTTTCTCAGATGATATTAATTTTTTTTAATTATCGAAGACTAAATACCTTATGTACCTTAAGTAATCAGTAAACCATGCAATTGAAGGGCTTAGTGGAAAAAGGGCTAGGTATCCCACATTTTGGTCAGAAATGAAGTAACTGCATTAGAAGGAACTTAATACTATCTACTATTTATTTTTTCCACTATTAGAGTGCTTTATTAGAGAGCCGTAATGAAACGTAATACATAAAAAATATTAAAGGTGTTTCAGTAGTTTCTCAAATCTGAGTGGAATATAAGAGCTATCCCACATCTCATGTTGTAGGATAACCCTCTTATTCCACTAAGCCCTTCAATTGTCGACTAAAATTCATCATTTGTGGCTTGCTTTCACATTTCGGAGAACTTCGGAGGTAAGTTATAGCTCTTGTAAGCCCGGCTGTTATGTCGCCAGTTGCGTTAGAGTAAATTCGGTTATCGTGTTGGTGTGGTAAAGTCCTGGCTTTCCGTCCTATAGTTGTGAGTTCAAGTCCCGGAAGAGATGGAGACTTTTATATTGAATCCCGTTCTAGTTGAGTGCTTAATGGAAAGAGTAGTAATCTGTCCGGCGGATGGAACGTTAAACTGTGGTACCTTGGCGCTTTTCGTTAAAAGCTGGCTGTAATTCTGACGCCGGGCTTCATTCCTAACCTTTATCCATTCCATTAAATTTTTCTCGGTTCGCATGTAGTATGCAATCTACAGCCGAATTCAAGATGTTGTATAAATTTGACTGGAAATTCTTTTATCCTAAATAGAGCGTATATTATTTTCACGATTTGATCGAAATACGCGATTATATTGCTGTACTGTTGATATAAATATATGTTCATATTGTTACATTGTTTATAGAAACAACCAATAATGTAATTGGCTATACTGATTTCCATGCTTTCGGAGGTCTTGTACGAAAATATTCGAAATGAAGAACCAACTGAGGCCTTTCTGGGAGGCATGCAAACCGTTCATAGTTAATTGTTATTTAATTAAACATTTTTTATATTAAGAATATAGAAGTATTTTCTCTTGCTTGTAATTAAAATATTATGTTTATGAAATATATTATTCATTTGAAATATTTTTCTTCTTTCATCAAATTATTATGTACCCTTGTGGATCGCAAACAACGTTTCGACCTCAAACGACATGAATATCATTTTCTCTTTCCCATCCTTCCCACCTATCCTCAATTATGAAAATGATCTCAGTTGTCGGTCGTCTCACCTAATCATCATTCAAGTATTCTACCAGGTGATTGGTAGGTTCTTGGACAGTCCTAATTCTGCATCCCAATTTCATAGACATTGTCTCGCTTTCCCTCCTTAGGATGCCCCACCGTTAAATCCCTCTTAAATTCTTCATATCTTCTACCTCCTCTATTTCGTCCAGAATTCCTATCCTCTTCCTCCCTCTTCTACGCTTCCCCAGTGTTCTCCCCTCAATCACTCTCTTCAGCATGCCCTCTCCTCTCAAAACCTCCTCCATCCATCTCCTCTGCCTTCTCCGCACCTCTGCCACCAGCTTCCTCTCCTTTCCAACCATTTCCAATACCCCCTCATTCGTCTTTCTCGCCACCCAGCTCACCCTCTCCATCCTTCTCCAAACCCACATCTCAAGCGTCTCAAGTCATGCAAACCGTTCATAGTTAATTGTTATTTAATTAAACATTTTTTATATTAAGAATATAGAAGTATTTTCTCTTGCTTGTAATTAAAATATTATCCTTCTCCAAACCCACATCTCAAGCGTCTCAAGTCTACGTATATCCTCGCTTCTCAATGACCAAGTTTCCGAACCATACAACGCCACGCTCCATATTAGAGTTTTCACCTGTCTTTTCTTTACGTCACTTCCCCCCTCATCAATTCCCTTCTCTTCGAAAATGCTTCTTTAGCCACGGAAATTCTGCATCTGATGTCCTTACCACTAAACCCATTCTCCTCAAAAATACTACCCAGATACGCAAACTGTTCAACCTGTTCTATCTTCTGCCCTCCCACCCTTATATTCAGCCCCGCCTTCTTACTTCTAGAAAATCTCATCACTTTCGTTTTCTTGTGGTTTATCTTCATCCCATACATTTCGCACTGCGCCTCTAACGCATTCACCAACCAATCGAAAAATGATGAAATCTTCAGGCTTTAAAGGGAAAAAAAGAGGAAGCGGCAATGTTACCTGGGCCAGCGAGTGGCTGGAAAAATCGAGTATCGCTCGCGGCCCTGCGATCCTAGCTTGGTCCCCACCCGTACCCTTTTTACCTTCCCGCCCCGACTTTATCTATCCTTCTTTCGGGCACAATTCCGTCCGCTCCCCCCTCCCATCTCCACCCTCTCCCCCACCCCCAGCGGCAGTCCGGCCCCGCTCTTGCCGCAGGTCGTACCCGTCTCTCCCTGCCTCCTCCTGCGCCGGTCTACGCCTCCCGCCCGCTCCCGCCGCTGCCTGCTCGGCCTTTCGGGGTGGGAAGGAGTATCATTTCCCTGCGCCCCCGAGTTATTCGTGCCAGCCCACCAATGCCTCCCTATCTCTCTCTCCCCCCTCTCTCCCCCCTTTCCATCCCCACCCACCTCTTCTCCCCACCCCCTCCTCTCCCACACTCCTCCCCTACCCACACTCTCCCGCAGGCTTCCTCCTCAACGGCGAAAGCTCCACGAGGAATTTTTCGGTGACCCTCCGCGACGCGACGTCTTGCTTCGTTTTGTTTTTTTTTCGTTTTTCATTTGAATGGTATGGTGGAAGAGTCGCGAATATTTAGACAGTAAGTGATTAATATCAAGTACCATATATATATTTAAGGTGCCTTCCATTCAAGGTGGTGAAGTTAGCGCAGATCGGAACACGTTTGCGCTTTACTGTATTCGCGAACGACGATGAAGACAACGATGAAGACAACGATGTGCACCGGCGAAACGATCGTTAACTTACCGGTGTATGTAGAATTCTTTAGGCATGTGAAATATATACCTACTGTCGAATTTTTACAAATATTTTACAGATTCGTTTAAACCACATTCCTTAAATGGAAGTTTTGTTTACCATTTAGTAATGAAAGAATTAAAATTATTTATGCTGGACGCCTTTACTGAAATTCAGCAATCGCAGTTGCAAATATGGAAGTTCTTTTATTCTCTCACACTCTATCACACATCAATAATGCAACAGTGTTTTTAAGTTCTCAGCCTGCAGCGCAGGGTCTGAAACGAATGAAAAGCAACTGGGCTGTTTTGTTGCGAAGTGAGCAGTGCACTAGCAAGAATGAAAAGCGTCCTTAGTACATGGTCGTCATCAGGTACCTAGTTATGATGTGCTAAACATCGAAACGTATTTTACTATGGAAATTATTTTCGGTGGAAAAAGCAGGAATTGTTTCGTAAGTAGCGGTTCCCGACCTAGGGTGCGCGTACCTTTAAGGGGTACGTGCTTGGCGGTATAGGGGTACGCGGGACAAAGGAAAACCATGGCAGAGGTGTGGAAAACACTTTTGAAACACTTTTTCAGCTTTGAACCCAGATGTTGGGGTACTGGCTAGGGATATAGGCTACCAAGGTGTACGCAAGACTGAAAATGTTGGGAACAGCTGTCCTAAAGAAATAAGTCTTGTTCCAATAGCCACCCAATGCACCTAAATTTCTCTACGACCTAGCATTGAATCTTGGTGATTATTATTGTGACAGAATGTTAAAACTATTTAATGATGACTTTCATATAAGAAAGTAAAAAAACCCGCGGATAATTTCATCCTAGTTGTTTTCTCACTTCCATCATGTTTTGTCTCATTTTCTTAGCTCCTGCGCGCGTACCGTGATTTTTTTTCCTACAAAATGAGCAGGAAGCAAAGTTGTATTAATTTATAACAGTAAATCCAAAGGTGTCATCCCCAAAGGATTGAGGGTTCTTTGCCCTCTTCGCTGACATTCGAAAGGGATGATCAAAGTCAATATTTACAGCTAATAAATTCGGCCACCCTTCAAGATGAAGGGAGGATTGAGACATCTAATCGGCATATTTGGGCAAACCTCATTGAAATTTCTCTTGATTTTTTTTGGAAATTAAGTTTAAAGTTCAGATCATGTGAGTTTGAGGGTGACACGGAAATTCTACCCCATATCACCTGAGTTAATTCTACTCCCGCACTTAGTGTCCAGAACTGACTGAATAAAGGAGATATATTTTCTAGGGGATAGGTAACAAAATTCCTTCCTCCCATGCAGTATTAATGACTGAATCAGAAACAGAATGATACCATAATCCATGCCTCAGCACTTCTCTTTTTTTCCTTCTTTCCCTACGCCGTACTTTACTCGGACTCCGGACGTATCCTTACGTCCGGAGTCCGGGCACCCCATTGTCACAGGCCCTTTGCGGCGACTCAGTGGGTAGGTACTATTTGGTTATTAAAGAGTCTCTTCACTGTATCGTGCGCCCTCTGGAAGAATGAATGGCCTAATCGGTCTCGGGAAGAGACGAATTCGACCCGGTTGCACAGTGTTTTCCACCCCTGCGAAAATGAGGATATTGCCTGGCTATTTGGTTCTTTTTCGGATTAGGTCAACAATGTGAATACCGGTGTAGGCTTGCAGAAAGTGTGTCCGTTAGCGGCACAAAAGTATCGATTTTTCTTATATGTGGATACTTTCACGGATAGATCTGATTATTTCAGTATTCCTGTGTATCCGCATCGATAAGATGGTCAAACCAAACTTCTATAATGTTAGTGTTCCATTGCAACAATGTGACATTTTTTAACATTATTTGCCAGTTAAATTCGCTTTTTTTAATTTTCTAATTTCAATATTAAAATCGTGAAAACTTTTTAACGGTAATTGGTGCGATATTTCACTCTATTGTGTACTTATTTAACCGACCTAGATTTTGAGAGTGGTTATCATTATCAAGGCTGATGGGTCTCCAGATCTCTTTCGGTTTTAATAAAGAAAAGATTGGCAGTCGATAACTGGTTATCAATGTATAATTTTAAGTTTCGGACTTGCGAATTATGGAAAGTATCATCGTTGTTTGTGCATCCACCTGTGTATTGATCGTACACATTTGCTAAACTTTTGTCGTCTATGGTGGTGAAGTATTTCAATTTCGATTCATAAAACAATCGATTGTTTCCCAATTCATTTCCAAATGTTTGTTGCCTAAATTGCCATTTGTTGGCAATTCACGTTGCTCTTTATTGCTTCCTTAGTCAATGTTCAGAGTACCATAAAAAATATCTAGACAGGCTTAATACACGAAAAACAGCTTTTATCAGCTTTGAAACATTATGTATACTATGCCTTAATTTATTTTATTAAATTTCTGCGTTCCCTAGCTTCTTTCTAGCCTCATTCAAAGAAAACAAATGTGGAGCATGTAGGTACTCACCGTGGACCTCGCAATTTTTGTGCTATTTTCGTGAGCACTTAATCTCACAAAAATGAGCCATACCCGTAACAAAAAGTGTTTCATTCTTCTCGCACGAAAGTTATATAAAAAACAGGAATGAAGGCATTTTCTCATTTCGAGCTTAGTGGGAAACATCCGCATTTCGGGATAGATTACTCGGGTCTTTTCCGGAAATGCGAGCTTGAGAAGGCCCCTTACTCTTCGCCGTCTCCGTTGCGGGGAAGTGATGACGTAAAGAATTCGAGGAATGGTTTTTGGGGGGGGGGGGGGGTGCAGAGCAGTGGGTCCCCCCGTAGTTCTTTCTCTCGTGCTGCTTTGTGTTTACTCTACTGCTTTAGGCCTCCCTACGTATTATAAGTATTCCCTCGACCTGGCACCCACTCCCCTAATGCCATTGAAACGCTAGTTGTGGGCCTTTGCATCATCTATCCTCCCTCGTCTTTTATCTGACCTCTGGTATTACAACTCCTTGGTTGATTCTCGGTATTCTATTTTTTTGTTTTTCGAGTGCCCGGCTTGGCGATTTTCACGCGCATTCCACTGAAAGCGTGAGCCGCGGCCGCCACAAACATGGGTAATCCAATTTGTTTCTCCCCTGTTTTCGCGGTTCGCTAAAACGGCTGGAGAAATAAATATAATCAAATGGCAAATGCTGTGAGAGTCCCTGCCATGAATATACATATGGATCCAAAACTTGCCCCCAGTGGGTGTTGCCAAACATTCCACAAGCACCGAAAAATATGGACCAAGCAGATTGTAGTGCCGCCACTCTAGAGAAGGTGGTTCTAATAAGAAAAGGCCGTGATTCAAATGGAGATACTGGAAGTAAAGATACCGGAATCGGCCTCCCAATTAAACCGGCCATTTTTGACACACAGAATCGGAACCATGCCGACTGCAGCGCGACCGTCTTCTGCGGAAAGCTAGGCAACACTGCTGCCGGTTCAGTGGTGCCGAAGATTAGATCCATTTGTATATTCATGGACCCTGCTTTGCTTCTTCCAACCAATTCCGGCTTGCCGATGTTGAACTCTGGTGTGCACTCTGATCCGCGTGTGGGGTCGGAGGACAGGTTATTGCGGTCGAATATGAAAAAAAATCGCTTCCTCTCCGAAATTTCGGGTAGCCTTACCGGCGACTTTCGTTTTGCTCATTGCAACGTTTATTTGTCGTCAGTCGATGTTAGCTGATTATCATTAATATCTGTGTTCACGGTGGTCATTCAAAAATAGACGTTGGTGTAACGAAATTGTTTCACCAGCCTGTCTCGATAAAGAATTTCTAAAAGAAGCATTAGGTTTTTCAATTGGTACTTGAAATTTTCCACTCATACCTTCTCACTAAACGAGCTACTAGGCATAGGAGATGATGGACTCATGTATTCGACGTAAACAGCTCCTTTAATGCTTCAGATGAGATGTTTTGGTCGTACTATTTGGCGTAGCGTAACGAAAGAATAATTAAGCTTCGAAAATTCACATTAGGAGTTACACCTTGAGGATTGCAACAAGACATGAAGTATGACCTACGGAAATTGCTATTATGCCCTGTTAAACTATTATTCCTAGTCCATTGTTCTACATTGATATTTATCTGTCCATTTGTCTTATTAAGTTTACGGAGTGTGAAACAGCCGCCATTGGCGTTTTAATAATTTATCAGCAGTTAAGCTGAGTTGGGCACCATTTTGAGCTCTGCTTTATGATATGTCCTCGTGATGTATCACGCATAATGTATCACCTGAAAATGTTACACAGCAGCGAAACTGGTCGTGTTAAATAAAGTCGTTGTGGAATTGCAAAGTTTATATTTCATCTTTGTAAAATCTTTTCTAAGTAAGACTTTTAGAAAGCTTTACTTGGAGCTTCAAAACCGGGTAAGGCTTTTAGGCCAACGTTTCGACGTTTAGAAACGTTGGCATTTAAAAGCGTTACCCGGTGGTAAACCCGAGAAGATTTTACTAATATTATTTTCCGGGAAAGCCTAAGATCTTTTATATTTCATAGTTACATCACGTGAAGTGGAGGCATCATAAAGATTTTCCCACTGCAATGACCTCGTCCGTAATTTCAAAGTGCGGTTCCAATATATTATTTTGATATAATCCAATCAGTATAATCAAGCATTAGGTGGTGGAGATGTTTCTCTTTGAAGATTGTCTAATTACTATTAGTTTCAACCGTTATAGTGAGGGATTTTGGGGTTAGAATTTAGTTAGGGGGCTTGATAAAGCTTCCATTTCGCTGTCTATGACTTGGCTGCATCTTAAAATGTAAGTATCCTCGTTGTAGCACACTCCTGCATCTTGAAGCAATAAGTCGGTGAACATATCCTCTAAAACGGAATTAATGTTTACGATGAACATTTAAAATAATCTAGCGTGGGAATTGGAGAGCTCCAGATGAGTTTTTTTGTTACCAAATTTCCCTCATTAGAATTCTCCGCGTAAGCCGGCCGCAAGGGCTTGCAGCTCGAATTGTGGCTTTGAAGAGGCGGACCTCCTGGTGTGTCATCCAGCTGAATCGACTCCCGTCTTCCTCTCGCATTTGCAGTCTCCCTGCCTTCCCCGAGATTCCCTCTCCTCAGCTTTTTCATATGCGCCCGTCGAGAGTCACGTAGGAGGTCACACGTTGGGATGCCCTTTCCCTCGCGTCCTCCCGTATTCACAACACATCTCCCGCCTGGCTCCGATCTTGCACTTCATTCTTTGCCATTTCCTCATCTTTGCTCCTTTGAGGAGAGCCGTGCGTGAAATCTCGCGGATCACGGAAAATGTGTAAACTGACGTTGGGAATGTGCCGTTGATGGATCGATTCGCTGATTGCTCGAGTGCAGAAGTAGGCTTTCCGTGCTTAAACGCAAATCAATAGCGCCTGGGAATTGACGTATTTCTACTGGGGGATAATGGACTGTTAAACGGTGTCCCTTATTTTAATTTTTCAAGGAAAGTGTTTTACCGGTACGTTTTTCATAATCATCACATTGTTTTTTGTCTGTTTGATGGTAAAAGTTTTAAACTTGCAATGCGTTACATTGCTAATTCGCGGCTTGGTTGATGCATTAAATAAATTCTGCAATGGTAACATGAAACATGTATCAGTTGCCCCGTTTGTATATGTCTAAATGTTGCCCATAATCTATCCCTAATGCTTGACTGATATTACATTGTATGGTATCAACTTTTTCTAAAACATCGATCTAACACTTTGGGATGTGTAGGAGGAAGAACCACACTCACACAATTTAACGGACTCGAGAAACATTTTTTTAATAAGAGTAGGATTTGGTTATCACAAAAACCTTTCATTCAGAAATGAATTCACAGGATTAATACGGTATTTTGCTAGAACTGCTCTAAATCTAAAAATTCTCAAAATAATACTTCTCCTCAAGCAATATGATTACTTCATCGACAAATACCAAAATTATGCTAATAAAACGCTCTGTATCAATGTAGTGACAATTTCTGCTTTTACTCAAGGACCTTTGATCTCGGTTATGCCGATTTTTATTCCTGTGAAAAGTCGTAAAGTTAATCCAATTATTTTCCTTTACTATCCTAGTCTTGCAATAATAATTTTCTGCCTTGTTGAATTTAATTTATTCAAATAGATCCGCAATGCACACGCAGAGTGATATCCTGGCAAAATATTCCTGTTAATAAATCCAATTATACCATTCATTCCAGTTGAAATTAACTGTTATCCTAAGTGACCAACTCATCGGAAGCATCGTTTTTGTGGTCATAAAGACTACTAAAATTGTTCTTCATGATTTATTTGCGTAGTTGAGCAATTTATGTTAAACTTATGTATTTTAGAAATTTACTTCGTTTTTGTAATACCGTGTATACTTATGTAGTTTTGCGTAATGAGCTTTTAGCAACATTTGGTTAAACCCTGGTATCCGATCATATTTTCTTCTATATAAAAAATCATTCGCCTTGTTATGTCTTTCTTATGTGTTTTAAGTTGATTTTAACCCAAAGTCACTGAAGTGGATCTCAGCCATAAGTTACAGCATTACGATTTAACATAGTAGTTCTTAGATGGTTTTTGCTGATGCAAACGAGCATAGCAAGTTTTACTCAACGTTGTCACCTGAATGTTCTTCTAATTTTGTACATTGGAATTCTCGGATAATCATTTTGTTGGTTAAAACCTCCTCCTATTTCATTTGGCTCAACGCTTATTTGTAAGCCTCAAAGCAAATGTTACTCCGTAATTTACCTTCCGACAGGGTACCTTCTTATTAAATATTACCACGAATCTGCTGATTAATAATGAGGATTTTTAGGACGACATATAGGACTACATACGGATTTAAAAGCTAGCCTTATATATGACCCTTCTGTTTTGCGTCCTCATGGGGTGGATATTTTAAATCTCAGAATATTTTTTTAATTTTGTGAATACCAGCAGATGTACATTCAAAGCTGGTCTCTACCCCGAAGTTAATGCGGAATTTATTTAATCTCATGTCCTGCACTTTTTCCTTACTCTGGCAAACTTTTCGTCTACTGCCGAGATTGATCAGTTCCTTTTTTGGATAGTTTAGCCTTTAGTTTAGTTTTAGTTTGGATAGTTTTTATACTTCTGTTTGATGAGAACTGAAGCAATAGCTACATAATTGCTTCATTCAAATCGAAGATGGGTCGAACAAATCTATGTAACGCAAATTTACAATTCTAGCCCGAGTACTGTATTTCTTCCTCTTGAAAAAAATTATTTGAACTGCGCATGATATTTGCAAAGAGAAATGAAATGGGATTTTTTTTTAACTGCTGAAGATTTTGCTTATCATTTTTTTAACCAAAAAAGTTAATTTTTAAAAATCCGATATTAATATTTCCTTACTCCGAACCTCATTGTTTGGAACCTCATTATGGTTAACCCACGCTGCTTTTAAATTGTTCCGCGCTTTATTAACCTAACCACTGCTCCCCCGCTAATGTCCGCTCAATTCTCGGTTGGTCGACGGAGTGATTTAATAAACGCTTTGAAGACAGTAATGTTCGTACTTGAAAGGGTCTCTCCCTTTGTAAGTGAGCTTGAAGCTCTCAGGGTCTGAAAAGAATGAGAAATGGTCTCCTCTGATGGGACACCCTTAATGTGGGTGTTTACTCCGTATCCTCACTCACATTTACCGCAGTCCCCCGTATCCCTTATTCATCGCTTGCCTTTCCCATTTCCTAGGCTGCCCGGCGGGCCTGCGATTCATTTAAGATAACCTAGGGAACCGCCCACCGCCACCCACTATGCCCTTACACTAGGGTTACCAAATTCCCGACATTTTGGAGCCTTCGGGAGTCCTAGTAATACAGTTTCCCGGTCTCGACTCCCTAGTCCTGAAATCCCTATACCAAGAATTTTCTGGACTTCCCTAGATAGTCATTTTCGTTATGTTTTTACATACATTCCCATTACGTTATTATTTTTCGAAGTAGACACTGTCAAATATCTTAGTTATTGCAGATAGGCCTAAAAAACGGGCTTTACTTTAATAATTTCTTCCATAATGCCCTAACCTTCCATACATTGTTTTGCCTATTTTACATTCACGCATTGCTTCATAAACGTTCTCCTGTTCTTAAGACTCCTAATTTTCCTCCTATTTACAATATCATCAACCACATTCATCCACGACTTTCGTGGACTACTGGCTACCCCTTCCTCTATCTCCATTCACTCCTCTGTCATAATGCAGCTTTATTTTTCGTCCTTCACTTTACTAGCGTAACCGCTCCTACTCCTACACTAATGCCCACTCATTTTTGGGCAGTTTTCATGTACGATAAGCAAAAATTACTGTGACAGTAAGTGTTAATTCACAATAAAGCCGTAGTGAGAGCGGAACAACCGGTGCTCGTGTATAGGCTGCTCGCAGTCTTGATGAGAGGCGGGAATGCACCTGTAAATACTTGACGCAAAGTGATGTATGACGAGTGAGAAGTTCCTAAATAGAGGTCGACTGGAATTTCATGACTAGTGTATCCGTTGCGTGGGACGCTGAACTGGGTAACTTTGGCTCCGCTAAACAGTGCTATTTTGACTTTATTTCTGTTCTTTTTGAAGTTTTCTTAAAAGCTGGGAATTTTTTTATTATTGGGATCATTGGATTTATTTTTTAATTCCGATTTTTTTTCTGGAATCTGGAGCGGGAAATCGTAAAAATTCACGGGAAAGGGCAGAAGTTCATTCCCGCCTGAAAACACTGCCTGTAACAATCAGTGCGTTTTCCATTGTCGAGGCCTCTCAGCGACCCTGCGTTTCATTTACGGTAACCCAGGGAACCGCCCACAAAACCCTTACCGCATCCACCCCCATGCCCTCGCATTTCCCTGCCTCCCTGCTCGTATCCTATTCTCTCCCCCTGCTCCCAACCACCAGCCGTCTTCATGCTTCACTTCGAACACTATCCCTTCCTTTCCCCATGCTGCTCGTTCCATCTCGTCCGAAATTGTTGCCGTGCGATTCCAAGGAGTTTCCGGTATCCTAAACACCAATCCACTTTCGAGTTGGGTCCTCCTCTTCGACGAAAATGTGTTCGGACTAAGAGATAGCCAGTATTTTACTCGAACCGGAAATCTTTCAACCTCCAGAACTTTTCAGCCGGTGCAGTTTCATGGCTTTTATGTCTTCTAGGTCACGAAAAAATTAACCAAAAAAGACCTTCCACCGATAGGTCGGTTCAAATTGGTGAGGGTTGAGACAATTGAGTATTATAATTAAACCTAACGTCGAGCGGAATTCGCATTTTGGAACTGGGAGAACAATTTTGTTTCCTGGTAAAGGTGAGCTTTCGTCCCGCCAGCGTTTTCGCGAATTTCACCCACTTACAATAGAGATATCGGAACCAAATTCACATCACTTATAAAGCAAACCTTGCGCATTTGTAAAATACTTTCAACACAACAATGCATCAACTACTTTAGGAATGGGAAACTTTCAAACCTGAGAAGTGCGTTTTTTCCTCTCCGCCATCTTGTGAAAAAATGCCGTTTCCTCTTATCCACTGTACGTGGCGCAGCGATCGAGCAGTTGGTTCTCTAGCATATGCACACTTCTCCTACACTATTTCTTCCCGCCTTCCACTCAAACTCGCACCGCAACAGCCATTTACTACAATGCAATTCCATTCATTCCACCGCAGTAAACATTACACATTTCACTTCAAATGAAGGATTTACACTTCCTTTTCACTCGCATTCATTCCACTGCACTAATAACATTTCACATATCACTTTAAATGGAGGATTGCGAGTTCCCGCAGCGAACAAACACCCGTGCATTTCGAGGAATTCCAAGCCTGACTCAGGCGAAACGAAAGTCTGGATCGCAGACATTGGTGTGTGCGTACACGATTGACAACTCATGGCGACCGTACACCACACATGCAAGAAAATGATTATAGCCAACAAGCTTCTCAACTCTCGTTGGCGAATGAATACCGGTTGACTTTTCAACAATCAACTTCCAATTATTGACATTTAATTCCCCCCTCCACACTACCCGAGAGAACTCCGTCAACAATACTATTTACTTAGCCTCTAACAAAAGCCCACTTATAATAACCTTGTCATCTGACGAATTTTATACCAGAAACAATACGCAGAATAACATTTTAGCCTTCTACCAATGCCCACGAATTTTTACCAATAAGCGTGAGGGATTCTATTCTTAAAATAATACGCAGAATAACATTTTAGCCTTCTACTAATGCCCACGAATAATCACCAATGAACGAGAGGGATTCTATTCTTAAAATAATACGCAGAATAACATTTTAGCCTTCTATCTATGCGCCTCGAAAATCACCAATAAGCGTGAGGGATTCTATTCATAAAATAATACGCAGAATAACATTTTAGCCTTCTACCAATGCCCACCAATAATCACCAATGAGCGAGAGGGATTCTATTCTTAAAATAATACGCCCCCCAAGTGTATTTGAGGGGTGGGTTCAGGGCAAAGGAATGGAAGGGAAATTCGTTTTTCGGTTTAACAAAAGAAGGAAATGCAGTACAAATCAGCATTTTGAAATTTCCTCCACTCCCAGAAATGCCCATTTCCACTTTACCCATCCCGCGAAAACTGCGTTTTTCGCTGTATTAATTCACGAAAATGCGTTTTTCACTTTTGAAAATGGCCAAATCGGGCCCGCGTACCGTCCCACCCCAGCACCCCTGTTTCACTCCATAGGCCCGTAAGCTTGTTGGGGGGGTGGGGTATAGGAATATAATAGAAGTGAAATTAGTCTTATCCCTCTACCGGTTGTTCGTGAAAACCTCCAAACATGGCGTCGAAAACGGACGAAAAAGTCGAAAAATTGGTCATTTTCAAACGTCTATATCTCAAAAACTACTGGTCACACGGGTATGGTTCTCACATTTTTACAAATGCGCAACCTTCCTCTACTCATAGGTATCACATTCAATATCGTATGTTTCCTAGGTTTTCCAAAAAAAAATGTTGACCGTGCGGGACGAAAGCTCACCTTTACCTTGTTTCCTGAGCAACCTGTCATTTTCTGGAAGACTTGATTAAGAGAAAACTACCCAGTTTTAGTTTATTCGCACGTTCCCCATAAGCCATATGCGAATTTACTTCACCCGAACAGAGGAACGGGTCAGTATCCCAATGCTCTATCGTATGCGACTGGTCCACCTTTTTATTCGATTTGGCACTATCGACTGGTCAATTTTATGAGTTGGCAATTACTATTTTGAAAGTGTTGGTGTGACTCTAAAAGTTACCCCTTTTAGACGAGAGTCAGCTTTAAGAGCTTCCGAGTTCTGTGATTTTTTCACTAGATGCGTAGGCTGGAAGCTTTTGAGATGTGGGTGAAGTGAAGAACGGAGAGGGATAGCTGAGTCGCGAGGAAGGCTATCGGAGAAGTGTAGTGGGGGTGAAAGGAAGTGGTGGAAGAAATTCTAGGGGGAGGGGAGATATTTGAATTTCGTTGGCAGTGGGAAGGAGATGGGCAAATTTTGGTGAGAAACTGAATTAATAGAAGGGACTTCTACGTTTTGTTTGCTTCAGTTGTTTCATAATTTTCAAACGAGGCGTGCTTACATCGTGGTGTCCTACATCATTTTATACTGAGAAATTTTAGACGAATTGAGTTATATTCAGTGATATTTGTTTCCTCGGTAAGACTTTTCATCACCAGAATGCTATGGAAACGCTGTTACAGGGAATGACGATGGTAGGAATAATTTATTCTTTTATAGTCGTATAATGAATGTAAAAGTACAGGAGTTCTTTTATGTTTTTAAAGCTTTCTTTGTCTAACTTAAGTGACAGTGCAATGTAACATGTCAAAGGCCTTTAGAGTTTTACTTGCATTTAACGAAGACTAACATGCCCCTTTCAGTTTTAACTCATTAAAATTAGCCTAATTATTGACCTAGAAATCTTACTCTATTTCCTATCAAACTTCCGCCTCTGTACAAATTCCTTTGCTTCTTTAACATCCTTGAATTCCTTTGAGGTTCTGTCATTTTCTTCAAGAATCCTAATATCTCGCATCATAAGAAGCTCTCACATCACACGTATGATTCTCTCGGTCTTCCTAAAACTTACCTCGTTTACTCATTGACCTCTTGTCAAATTGATAATTATGCTTTTTGCGCAACATTTTGGCTCGTTCCGTTTGTCCTTGCTCGCTACCCAGGCAAATGTTGTAAAAATATTGTTGGAAAAGCATAGGATCGCATGCACACTAAATTAATGTTTGGAACGCAATGCACTGCGTGCACCCGTAAGATACAAACACCATACTTTTTCCATACAGAGCCCTGACATGCCGATATAATTGGAATGACAATTCTAAAATGATATACGAAAATAAAAAGGTCTTGGAAGCTACAGAAGATCTGATTATGTTAGAATGAAGGTAGATGTGTTGAAACTGGTATTTTCTTACTCATCCAAACTTTTTCGTTAATTCGTCATGTTTTTAGTATCGATATCTGTGTCTTACGATGCTTAGTCTTATGGAACGTCGAGTTTATCCTCTATCGAGAAATCTCTTAGACGGGTGACCTTGATGTGGTTTTGCAGATTTCCCACGGTGCGCGTGAAAATGACGGGCTTATACCGCTCCCCGTTGAAAAGATTTCCAACGGGAGAAGGAAGCCTTAAGGAGGACTGTCATATGGTTAATGTTATATATCCAGGGTGTGTTGACTGTTATATCTCTTCATTTGCCGACAGCTTTCAAAAACTAAGATTAAATTTTCTATCGAGAATATTTGGTTTCAAAAAATTGGATTGCACAAATAAGTCAAAACTATCAAAGTATTAATTTTTTTATAAAATCGTAGTCGGTACATTAAAATTGAGACAAAAGTAAGAAACAAGACTTAGCGTATGCATATTAAATATGCGTATTCATATAATGATATATTATTTCGCTACGGAATTCAATATTTGAAAAATATATGTTAAGTACTAGTTAACTATTTTCAGTCACCATTTTAAAGATAGAAATTGCCACGAGAAAAAATCTTGTGGAAATTTCTACGTATTTCATCGCCGTATTTGGGCCAGGCATGAATAACTTCATCAATTTCTAAGATATGATGGTTAAATATGTATTAAAGCATTTTCAATATTTGTTTTTCGTGCCATTTCATAGAACCAAATAACCTCGATTATTGTCATTATCATATGGTTTTCTTACACGTTTACATTACGACTGACTTATGACATCAGATATCACGCCTCAGTTTGTGAGCGACAGTGTTTTAGACAATTCGTCGTCCTGAAACAATAGATTTAACCATGAGAATACGTGAACGTAAATTATAATCATAACTGACTCCACATTATTAGTGATGACAAATCTATGAGCGTATAAGAATCGTCAAGTGTCATTGATGGAGAAAATGTGATAGGCAAACAAACTACGAATTCGACTCGTCACCGTACGGGACAAATTATCCAATGTTGTTTCAGTCCCGCCTAACCCGGGAAGTTTCGATGCCTTAGCGAAACTGAAGAAGGAAGAAACGTCGCTTGAACGACGGTATCCCTCTCCGTGGCCCGCGCGCTTTGGAGAGAGGAGAAGGGAGCTGGAGAAGAGTAGTCGGCCGTGCTGGAGAGGTCCGGGAGGGTTGGGGCGGGGGCGGTGCTAACGCGGAGGGAGGGGGCGGTTGGGAAGGAAGCGCCCCCCCCCGCCCCCGGAAATCCCGCGCCTCCCGCTCTGGCCTCCCTACATCGGTTCCATGCGCGCGCGTAGTCGAACGGCTGTGAAGGGGCGGCTTTGAAAGGAGGGGGCAGGGTGGGGGGGCGACACCCAGGCGGCGGCGGCTGCCTGCGGACCCGCTCTGGCCAGTGAGTGCGAGCGTGGGGCCCGGGAGTGTTGTGTCTTGGGCAGAGAGTGGAGGCAGTGTGGCGTTCGGGGGCGGAGGAGGCGGAGAGAGGGGAGTGGAGAGGCATAAAGGAGATGGACTGGCCGATTTGAGGGGTTGTTTTGGTACTGGTCCACGCCTTTTGAGGAGGTTACGTAACCCCGCGCACCCCCTGCCGGGCACCTTACGACCTCCGCCTTGTAATATCCCTTCAAAACACCTGACTTGCTTTCCGGCATTGTCGCCCACCGGGTTTCCGTCGAATTCGCTAGCCCCCGAGGACCTCTATCGTGAGGCGTACCAGTAGACCATTCCCTTTTATTCCATTCCATCCACCGTGTGTGTTTATTGAAACAGTAATAAGATACTCGTTCGTCGAAGCTACCTCCGTCTGAAATCCTCCTCCTGATTGTCTCGGTAACCCTCGCTGAGTGCGTTGTGACGCTGGTATGACGTGTGAATGTGTTTCGGCTCATAAAGGAAGTTAAGTCGCAATACAAGTTTCCACCGTGGGCCTTTGGTGGGCGTGAATGTTTTGTTTACATTCTGTCGAGGCGGGGCTGGGCTTAGTTTCCAAGTCCTCTGCTTTGCTAGAGTGGTTGCGGGACTCTCCAGTGCTTCCGCGGTGACGGTACGACCGGACTTTGGGTGGGCGTTGTGGGTGGCAGCGCGGCAGAAAGGGTGCAGAGGGGCGTGACTCACTCCACGAGAATCGGGACAGCTGGTGGGTGTGGAGGGAGCGGCGCCCCGACGTCCTGCCTGCTCGCGGGTGCGGCGTCTCGCTTGGTCCGTTAGGACCTGGGACTGTGCCCGACGCACTCCAGGCTTCGGTCGCCAAAGCCCATCAGCATTTCGCATCGCCCTAAACTTGTGATGAAACTATGCACTGGGTGATAAGTAACGAGATGGAAGTGAATTGGGCTATAAGAGGATAGCGCATCTTCATCATCCTTCTCCTTCCGAGCTCGTATCCTTCCTAATAACTTGCTCTCAGACTATAGTCGCAAAGACATTTCAAACCCATGTTATCTCCCTGAACTTGAGGTGTAACTCTACATTGGAGCTTAGTATCGAAACAGAAGAGGAATTAACTTTAAGGGAGTATCATCGTTTCCCATCTTCCAATACCGCATCCAATTTGGTGTCCCTTGCTTCCCCCAAAGCCCGTCGTTACAGTGCATCGCCCCCTTCGTTGGAGACGAGATAGAAGTGGGTGTGGTTTCTCGCCGTTCGCATATTCCAGTTATTCCTTTTTAAAAGGACGCGGACCTGGAAGTGAGTTTCTGGGGGTATTATGTTCTCTCCCGGCGGGGCTCAAGAGCGTACTTTTGTTCCGTGGGAAGTTATTTGATCGATGCTCTTTCAGAGGGTGCTTGAAAAAGTCGTCGTAAAGACGCGGCCTTTTTGGCCGTCAGACGTTGCTGAGTGACCCCGTGGTTGTAGTGGGCGGGTCGCGCTACCGGTGACGCATAAACAAAGGCGTTCGGGACGACTCCGATATTTTTTACGCCATCTAAACCTAGAATTTCTGCGTTATTTTCGCGTCCCGCACAGTTTCCAGGCCCCATTTATATTTTTTTGGCTCATCCGATCTCAATCTCATATCTAGGTCACATATCCTTATGGTCACGTAGAGTTACGTTTTCATTTTTTGTCCATCGCCCACCCTTTGGCATCTCTTACAGGGGACGTCCACTCATTGTGGATGCTGCAGGTGAACCCTCCAGGTAAGGGTTCCAGGGGTTTCGGCCACCTCCGGAACCCATCATTGGGTCCCTGAAGTCGCGTGCCATGGTTACGTAACGGGGAGTACATCTGCCTGGCTCGCTTATGAGCCTTAACTTCATTCCCTCCAAGTGAGAAACTTGGAAAACGCGTACTCTGAGCGACTGAACGGGAAAGGTTTTATAGTCTTCGCGATTTTTTCTAATATTTCTCCGGGTCTTGCATAAAAATTTCCTGCCCCCGTAACCAAATCCTCACCTATGGTCACGTAGTCGTGTTTTCGTGGGTGGTGGGCGTTTAGGTGGGCGTGAGAGCTTCCCTGTGTTTCTCATATGGGGGGAGCGGGTTCACATTCCAAATTGGAAGAGCATCGGTCGGACTAATCCGGGGGAAAAGTACGGTTAGAGTTTGATGAAGGAAAAGGGAGGGGGGTGTAGCAATTAAAGGGGTTGAACGTAAAGAAGGGTTTACGGCATAACTCTCCGAATCGGCTTAGGGAGGGGGATGCCAGTCGGTCCTTCAATAACTAACAAACAACAATAATTTTGGCGCCACGCTGCTGGTTGTGTTGGTGCGCTGGGGGCGGTGCAGGCGGTCGGAGGGGCGGAGAGGCGGCGGTAACAGCGGCGGCGGCCCCCGGAGGAGGAGGAGTCGTCGGAGGGCCGCACCACCTGCAGCCACATCAGCAGCAGCCGTCCGGTCGCGGCACCGCCCTGACCGCACCCGGAGTCGTGAGGCCTCAGGCCGGCGGGCAGCAGCCGCCTCAGAGGCAACAACCACAGCAAGTGCAGCAGCAGCATCGGGTGTCCGCCACGAGGCGAAGGAGGCGGGTGCAGGAGGAGGGCGCGGCGGAGGGGGGCGGCGGGGGGCGGAGCGGAAGGCCGGGGGCTGGTTCCGGAGGAGGATGGTTGTCGTCTGCCATGGGGATAATCATTGGTTCCTGCGTGCCGTCGGAAGAAAGCCATCCGCACCATCACCAGTACGGCCTGCAGCAGAGCAGCGTCACGACGCCGCCGTCGGCCGGGTACGGCGAGGAGGACGGCGAGGCGGAAGAGGAGGAGGAAGAGGCTGTGATCGGTGGAGGCGGAGGAGGAGGCGGTGTAGGAGTCGGCGTTGTCACCGCAAGGGGTATGGGTGGGTTCCTCAGCGCCCCGGGGGCCGTGGGGCGGGAGGGGCTGGTGCTGGCCCCGCCGCCCCCGTCGCCGCCCGGAGTAGCCTACACCTCCCACCTGCAGCACCAACAACACCAGCACCACCAAGTCCCCCCACCCCACCAGTATATGCACCATCACCACCACCACCACCATCACCACCACGGTCACCAGATTCACCACCAGCACCACCGACCCCACGTGCACCCGCAGACCCCCGCTGCTGTCGCCGCCAACGCATCCGCCGCCGCCAACCTCCCGCACCTCGTATTGCCCGGCTTAGTGCAGGTGACGACTGTCGCCGCGCCCGGCGCCACCGTCGCGGTCCCGGCGCCCAGGTTCCGAAGGGTCCTCTACGGTGAGCGCTGCTGGGTTTGTTTGTGGAGAGGAGGGAAGGAAGGAAGGATGTCCTCCTGCAAAACCATCATTCGAAACGTTTTCGCCTATATGTTAATTGTAAAATATTACTTTGTACAGTCCACTACTTAATTGTTCATGCCGACCAAGTTTCAACATCACCGTTGTTACCTTTGAAGCTAGGTCTGTGTTGTCGAATGTGGGTGATTCTAAGTTTTGAGAGTGAATTAAATAGCACTATTACAATGAAAAAATACAACTTCGATACACAACGCGTGAAAGGAAAGAAAACGTGGTGCCTTTTTAGAAAATTGAGGTAGATTTAGCATGGTATGGTAAATAATAATACTTTAACCTAGCCGACCAAGGTTTGCATCCTTATCGGCAAGACTTAAATCCTTGTTGTCAATAGCCTTCACAGTGACTATAAATTATAATATTTTTCAGTGAATTTAATTAATTATATTGTAGACTAAAGTGAAGTAACCTCATTTTTCTAAAATTCAGTACCAAATATTGTCGCCTGAAAACATTAAATCTCCGCCTGTTGACTATTTAGGCTTAGTTTTTAAGTGGTAAAGTGCTATTTTTTACGCTCACTAGCATGTCCAGCTTCTACTATGTGACGCCGGAAACAGTGAACTGTTGAAAACCGTATTGGTTACTCCCACTTACATTTAAACAACACTATGGTTTCCTTGAAACATGTGTCGGTGTGGCCGATAATATTTTGGACTATACAAAGTTATCTATCGTTATCAATATAAAGACATTAGTGAGGTCTAATTCCATCAAATCCGTTTATTTGGTCAACTTGGATGGAAGGACTGTGTTTTTTGTAGTCTTATTTTTTTCGAGTGCGCTCGTGAAAGTTCAGTGGGCGTGGAAGCTGCCGGCAGTTTTAAGAGTCGCCGGAGATTTCTATTGACAAGATTGTCGTCGGCCATCGGAGATTCTCTGCGCTTTAGCGCTTCTTTTACTCTCTGGAGAGATCTCGTATTTTACTCTATTTTACTCGTTTTCCTGGCTCGATCCTCTCGCTAGGCAAGCAACAGGACTTATAAAATGGAATTGGAAATCAGGAACCCGTCTAACTACTGACCTAGTTAGCTTAGATGAGTTGTGCTGTTTCATTGAGGTATTCTTATATTTTTGCTACAAAAACGCTCGGTAGATTTGACATTAATGTACTAATTTTGGGGAGTAAAGTTGTTTGTTGGAACAGAGGTACTTCGGTTGATAAATCGGGTTGTATGTATGGGTATTTGTTACACTGTGCCCTAATTCATGATGCGTGCCAGTGCCGGAGTGGTAATGGTGGTGGTTCTTTAACGCTAATTAAGTCGTAATGAAAAATCGGCTCGGAGACAATCGACGTAATTATTTATTGGTCCCAACGGCAGTGTCATCGACTCAGCCCAAAGCCGAACTCGGAGCCAGTAAGGTTTTGCTTGGGAAATTAATGAGTTATTCTTTTCTTTGCCCGACGAAGTTATTTCACAATGTACTTTCGTTAAGCGTTGAACTAATAAGTCGCTTGCTCTTCAAGATCCCTGCTGATATTTCTGCCGCATGACAGGATGTAAAATATTGACCCCTTTTCCTGGAAAAGGAGAAACTTAGAACTGTCGTTTGACTAAATCCATTAGTTTTTGGGAATGCGGGGCAATACTACGTACTTTTGTGATTCGTGACAATCTCAGCTTCATTAATTATTAATCTTATTTGTATAAACGAAACACGTTCAATCGCCATCACATATATTCTTCTATTTTAGCGATTATATCCACATGGCAATGACAGAGAGATATTGAAGTGTGCATGCATTAGTAAATTAGTGGGCAATGTAAACTGTGTTCGTCATTAATGATAACCTTTCAGGCTCTCGATTGCGAGCTACATTATCTAAGCTAGCTCATTTGAAGATGACCGTCTTTCGGAGTAATTTGTTGGGCTTCATAAGGAGTATAGTACAAAAAGAATTACTTTGTGTTTGCTCCGCGTTGATTAAATTGTTGATGCAACGAGCCCATCGCCCTCTTCTCTGGAAGGGATCGCAGCCTCATCAGCTGCGCACACAGGGCTCCCCCCATTCCTCTGCCACGGATCGATCTCACCCTTTTAAAGTAAAGATGTGCGTTGGACGCGGCTGTTGTAACGTCGCCACCTGGAAACCGGCTGTTCTTACTTTGCATCGAGTGCGAACATTTCCTGTTTAGAGCTCTTCGTTGAAGTTCTTAGAAGCGATAAACTTTATTTCTCGATTTACTGGATGGACTTGAGGGAGTATCAGGGTGCACTCGGCTATAGCTCAAAATTGCGGCTTCGTCATGCTTTTTTTCGTGAAGTTTAAGGGAAACGTGTGCACCTTGAAGGTTGGTCAGTGAAAGGTGATCTTAATAAGAATTACAGAGCGTGTATGTGCCAAACCAAGGGAGGTAGGCATAGCTTCCTTTGCCTTAAGCTAGCATCTTCATTGCATTAATACTAGGCTCAATTCTTAAGGTTCTCCCATGGTTAAAGAGGTTATGTATCAATTTTAGACTCTCTATGCTTGTCAAGTTTCTCCCAAACACTACTAGCGATTTTAATTGATTTTTTTGGTTCACGGATTTTGATCGTGGCAGGCGCTGTCTATTTTGTCTCTAGCGATTCTTCTTGTAAGCTGGAAACCTTGCTCCGGATAAATGGGGGGTCGTAAAAAATAAAACATTTAAATTTACCATAAAAAGGTTGGGTAGTACCTACCAGTGAAATTATTAAATCAATCTTGAAATGGGATGGTTCTTCGTTTGGATATGATTAAGTCAATCTCATCGTTCAACTCCCTGGTGGAACTCGTATTTTATTCTAGTGTCCTATTGTAGTTTTTGCCACCATAGGGAAATTCAGCTTGGAATCTTTTCCCACTCATTCATACCATGCAGGAATTTTGTAAATACCATAGTGACGTATGGTGTGTTTTAGGCGTGTAGGGTACTTGAAGTGATTATTGTTTAAAAACAGGTTATTCGGAGTGAAAAAAATTACGCAGGCCGGAACGTAATTGCAGTTTGAAATTGAGCATTTATATACTTTCCTAAATTACTAGTTTCATTCATCTTTTAGGAATAATCGGTTAATACCTGTATTTGTCTCCTAAAGGCTTTGTTGCCCCTTTCGAAGAATTTACTCGGGGAGTTAAATTAAAAATTGATTGCCAAGAAATATCATAGCGAGTTGCATTTGTGGGGAGGTCGTAGCTAGATGTCGCTATTTTTCTGCAATAAAAATGCCTATTTTCATTGTTTTAATCTTACGGTTAACTCATATTATGCTTCTTTATAGCGCGTGGAGAAAAAGAAAGATAAATCCCGTATGCTGAGAACCATGTAGTGATATGTAATGAGGATCCGGCCGTTGAGTTTGAATCATTGGAGTGGATTACGATGAATTCTCCAAGATTTATCTGTCTTTTGAGGAGCAGAAATGTTCTCAAATATTTTCATTTGCATATAAAGCAAATCTTTATCACAAAGGGTAAAGTTATTTTATTTTCATGCATGGAAGCATACTTCGGAGAGGATGAGATGATTCCAAAGCTAGACTCGCTCATAGTATCCAAACTTCTTTTGGAAAATTGAGAAAAATGATTTATAATCATTTTAATACCCGGGCATAACAGGTGTAAATTAATACTTTCATATTCTGGAAGATATAAGAAACCATTCGTGAGATTTCACTTTTTAGAAAAGGTCGATTATGAAGACATATTAGTATCACTGGGTCATGCTCAGAAAAAAAATTTGTTGGTGTCTTTGGAAGGCTCACTCGTTCCAAGTGGATCGAAATTTAAGTATTTTAATTATAAACTTTTTTCGTAGATTTTCGCTGTTCATTTTAATTTTTGTAAGTTTCTTTTGGATTTCTGCGATTAAACTAAACTTTTTTAGCATCAGTTTCGCCGTACTATTCTGCCGGCTTCGTCAGGCATTCTAAATCAACAATGACAAATAAATGATAATACATCATGCTGTACATAATAACAGCTTAAGTTTGTTTATTTATTTGTCATTGTTGATTTAGAATGCCTGACGAAGCCGGCAGGATAGCACGGCGAAACTGTTGCTAAAAAGTTTAGTTTATTTTAATTATAAATTAAATAATCTTGGCTTCCTTGTTCCTCCAGTTCAGTATTCCAGTTCAGAACAGAGTTTACTTGTTCTCTAGTTGGACATTTTGAACGGGTAATTTGATACACGTGTCAATGCCAATCTAACACCAATGTGTGGAAATTATCCGCGAAAAAATACTGACGGCCGGAATATGAACTCAGATCTCCCGATTGCCGGTCAGGCATTACTAGGTACATAATCGAACCGTCTTTGTTCAAGGCATATTTCCGAGAGGTTTTGACGGAACAAGAAATACTCTAAATGTTGATGGTATTGGTTTCACGAGTCATCTTAAGAGATTTAGCTGCGAAATATTCTGAAGATGACTCATTTAATTAAAATGCGTTTTCATCAAGTGATTTATTAAAGGAGAATATCCACAACTTTTGGGTACATGTTGCACCTTCTGTATGTGACTTAGCACAATGTTGGTTTGTGCTATTTCGCTATGAATTAAGCTGGTTAACACAATGCCCTATTCCTTGATGGTTTGACTACGAGATTCAGTGCGTGTAACTCTGTTGGCTGCTCAGCAAGCCATGCTGAAAGATACCGATTCACACGGAACTTGCTGATCCACCCCGCGTCTAGTATTATTTTTCGATGCAGTGCAGCCTGGTGCCACACCTGAGTGGTGCTTCAGGAACTAGCTGAATCAACAATGGGGTGAAAATGCATGATTTTACTTTGCAGCTGTTTGCGAACTGTTGAAAGAAAACACAATTTTTCCCGACAGAACTGTTTTCAGTTGAGTTCTTTACGCGTTGCTATTGGGGTTTTGAACTAAAATTTATATCGTACAATTATTGATTTTATGCATTAGTTTATGAGGAGCAATGTATAAAAAACATCTCAAATAAAATTAAGTATTAAATTACTGTCTTAATTTTAAAATATGAAATTAGGCATGAAATCTTTTGCGCCGCGAAACGTTTTTTCATTGGGCACAGGACGGATGACGTCACTAGTCATATCCCAGCTGATCCCAGCAAGCCATTGCCGCGTGCCACTGCAAGAATCGACAGCAGATGCTTTAATATTGTTTATTTTCCTGCGTCTTTGTAAGAAATATTTATAGATCATGGAGCAGGAAGATTTCGTTAAAGTTGATTCTGACAATCTACCAGCGTTAGATATTTTCACTCTTCACGAGTTTATAAGAAGAGATGATCAGTTTAACGCTGACGAGGTTAGAGGAACAAAAATGATGAGTTACGTTCGTTCTCCTGAGATTTTATTGCGTATTTCCTTATTACAGCTGTATATATTTTAAATTTGTAATGTAAAGAGCCATAATAACAGTTTATAATTTTATTAACTTGTTGGTTATCGTATTTATTTGTTGTTCGAAATTCACCCATTAGATCAGGTCGAGAAACTATGGTGATTGTACTATAAGGTACGTTAAAGTGAAGCGGGTGGGAAAAAAGTGCATAGTAAATGCACGAGTTTGCCCAGAGCACAAATTAAGAAGTAAATCCTACAATTATTCCTAAAGTTTAGGTACAAACTGGATGGTAGAATACTAAGTATCACTTTCTTAGTTTTATAAGAAATAGTGCAATTTAATATAAAATTTACTTAACTTGAAGTGATCACCACAGCAAAATAGAACCGAAGAGGGAGACAGATTCATATCTTTTCGTGCGCATTTTAACCAAGTTTCTCGTTCTTTCTTATCCTTTTGATGTGACATCGTGATGAATAACAGATCAGGCGAGTTTTTCGATGTATTATTACACATACAAAACACCATTTGTTTTGATTTGCATAAGTCATAGCTCGTGTAGCTAAAGCGTTTTTTATGGTGCAAGGCCGATGAATAATAACAAAGAGCAACCACACGTAACCACACCAATGCATTCGCTCTCCGGTATGACTAGTGAAGTCATTTCCCATGATTCCCCATTCTTGTTTTTTTCGCTCCCGTTCGAAATCATCTACTTTTTTCCTTATTTTATCGCCACAAATACTGTTCCATTTGAGGAAAAAGCTAGTTTCCACGTATAAAATGACGTAAAGAATTTTTTAATGTACTTCCTAAAATATTGTTCATAAGCCCATTTTTGGTCTTGTAATATTGGGGCTCAAGGGTGATTGGCCGATACGGGGAGCTAGCAGCAGAGTACGCTCTGAATAATACACAGAACCTATCCTCATTATGTAGCAATGTTATGATATATGCGCGCAGTCAGCTTAGCTTGTCATTTCCAGGTAGCGGGAACCCACAGATGCCATCAGTGGCCTTATCTATGAAGAACGTGGTATTGCCTCGATGATGCCCAAATTTTGACTTCTTAACCATGAGAATTCCGATTTTTATTGAAAAATGAATAATTGCCTAGGCTGTTTCATAGGACATTGGCTTGGGAAATTGGGTTTCGTGGCTTGACAATTCTAAGCCGTATAAGGCTTATAGACTTGATTGGGCTATCCACTGTCTTCCGATGAAAATGTTTCGGTCATCGTTTGGGTGATAAAATGAGGACTTTTTAGGGCGTCTATCTCTAAAATATCATGGATCTTCTGTACACAGCCGTGTGTTTGTACTGCGTGGTTTATAGGTATCCAAACAGAAGTAGATATCTATTTTCAGGGAACTCGACGGCTAAAGTTACATAGACCGTCCTACCCAGGAGTCCCCAAACTTTCTTTTTTTGACCTCGGACCCCTTCAAGAGTTTCTCAACATTTAATCGACTCCCTCATCTTCGTATTTAGTTATCGGGCAAGTATAAAGGTGCTCATGTGATTTTTAGACTGTTTATATGACACTTTATAATGTACCAGAAATAGTCTTCATCATGTTTTTAAAATAAACGAGGGAAGTAGTATATTAATTGAAAATAGTTATGAAAATATATGTATTAGTCAAATGATGACGTTAATTAATGCGTTTCACGTCGAAATGTTAGGTATAATGCAATAATATACCTATTTCGCTATTTATTACAATACCGATTTTTTAATATTTTTCTTACATCGAACTTCAATGGACACCCAAGCCCGTATCTACCACCACTCGATGTCATATCGATCCCTAGGTGTCTATAATGACCACTTTGGGAACCCCTTGTCTAACAGAGGACTTTAATAATAAGAGGAACGCAATAGTCATGCCCGAGACGAGACTCGGATTCCCGATCTTCGGGACGCTATGACAGTGCGTTCCCATTACGATTAACATTCCCGTCGCGGCCATTTCCAGTACCCTTACCCAATTGAAGGAAGGAGGTTTCAACTCTTGAAAGCCTAATCTCCGGACATGCAATTTCCCAAAAGACATATGACAGAAATATGACATGTCCAGGAAGATGGTAACGCTTGGGATTCCATGCGAGCAATTCGTCAAGGAATAACGCATCGTGTGAATTCGGCTTATCTCTTGATCCCTGTGTCGTTTCCAGGATTTATTTGACGGGGTTTGGGAGTATAGTGGTCACGAAACATGGTAGAATTCGCGCGCGCGAAGGTACGTTTATGGAGAGGAAGGAGGTAGCGCTGCCATAATAACTGCATCCAACTTGAGGGGGCGGGAGAGGGTCGGCAGCAGTAGGTCATAATGTATACGTTCCAAACAAAGCTGGATCAAAATTCGCGGATATTCTTCGCAACTCACCGGAGAGACCCATCTAAACAATTGGGTTTAGAGACAGAGATTGATATTAATAACAAATAGAGCATTTTTGAAGTTAGGAACGAAGGTTTGCGACTATGGGAATCCTCGTAGTGAAACACGGAGACTACCTTACTTCCGATGTTGGGGGTTGTTACGATTTTCCGACGGCGTCAAATTCTCCATTTCTGCCGACGTTTCGATGAACGAGTCGTTCATCATCCTCGGGGCATGAAGCGTCGGCAGAAATGGAGAATTTGACGCCGTCGGAAAATCGTGACAACCCCCAACATCGCTATACACCGGGAAAGCCTTAGATCCTACCTTACTTCCCCTCGCGGAGCCAGTTCATAGGGAATGGACTCTTCCGCTTAGGGACTTCTAATCAACGGCCACCACGTTTCGCTACCACATTAACACGAATATGTGAGTCGGAGAGATCGCAGGTTGTGTCCGCGGCGTCGTGTAGCCGTTCCCTGTCTCCCCCTAATTCCTCCTCCCGTCCACCCCTTCCAACTTCTGGCTCCCTCACTATTTTCTTTGGAAAATAAATAAAAGCCAGCTGGTGTAAATAGATGGGAATTGATTGAAATGTGAGTCCGGCACGGCCTGTTGGTGATGGCAATTGACTGCCGGCTGAGAGGGCTTTGCCCTGGATATCCTTGAAACGTCGAAAAACCCGTTCTAGAGATCAAGGGATTCCCTACGTTTATAGAATAAAATGGTATTTGCTTGCCCGTTTTGTTTTCGATTTAATAAATGAAAATAGACAATGAATATAGCCAATACTCCGTGAAAATTCTCGATAAAGGTTTGGAAATAGAAACATGTTTGACTATTGGGATGTGGTTTTTTTTTGTACTCCAGGAGGGCAGGAAAAGTCCATAGATCTTATCATGTGTGAAGGAAAAATCAGCAGGTCCTATACCAGCAATCAGCATTACCATTTCACCTGCTAGCCTAAAGGGTGTTCTGGCGTAATATCACTGAGTAATTAATGCACCATTGTTTGGGAATCCTGTATGAAAATATCATTTGACCTTATTGAGTTTCGAATCCGGATTTCCCATTTGCCGGTTCGGAATGTTTTCCAGTTCTAACTACAAGCTGTCTAAGTACTAAGCAAATTTCCCAGGAATGTCCCGATATTGTCAAATGATTATTGTCATGGATAATTTTCACGCATTGGTGTTTTATGTGGCATGCACGCGTGTAACCGTGTACCTTGAGGCATTTTGTTAAAAATTATTATTTTACTCGCGATTTATTTTCGTGAACAGTACGACTATAACAAATTCGTATATCATTCTCTCCATAGGTTTCTTTTTTCAGCATTACAAAAATCGGTTTCGGGAAATTAGAGAAAGGACACCCTTCTTGTGGCCGCGTAACCCTTTACGGATGAAATTGAATTGTTCGTTTAGGGGAATCATTCATTCCCTATTCATCCTCATGGGTAATAAACAACTGTTGCCAGAAATGCTCCTACACATTTGGTGATCAGGCTCGCACATCTCCCTATATACAATTCGATTTGATGACCCAAAAGTGTTAACTATTAATTACCTAAGGCAGGAAATGAATTTGGAGCGTATGAGCATGATATAGCTCACCTTCGTAGAAAACCTCTAAATAATATCCAGTTAATTTAAGAACGTTGAAATGAATTTCGATTCAATGATTTTCTCGACTAGAGTGCTCCCAGTCGAAACTGATGTTATATTTATTTAATCAATGCGTCATTTCAGTTTTAGTCCATGGCCTATGTTTACAGAACGTTTCATCTCTTCATAGAGCTTATTTACGTTTACTACAATCGAAAAAAAAATTCTGTTGCTGTTAACTTTGTTCTTTAGCGAACAGCACTTATCACAATCTTACTGTGTTTATTGATTCTTTGTGTTTAATTTTCATTTCCAAGTTTATTTGTAGTCTCCTGCCTGGCATACTTTCAGATTTTGTTAGACCTTTGTTGATTGGCGAACGTTAATCATTCTAAATTTATATTTACGTGTCTTAGGAAACCTGCCATTTTTGTAAAATAGCGAATGAAAAAAGTGTTGGAGATATGTGTAATAATGTTTTATTCAAATGTATGCCTGCTTTACTGTATTTCATTGTGATCAGGTGCGGAAGATAGAGGTGTTTTTCAAACCCTCCAGTCTAGGCGTTATTCTTCCTTTTTGTCAGGGTGGTCAAAAATATTATAATGTCGGCCTTGTCGGAAGTGCACTTCGAACCTCTGTGCCTTTCTTGAAGTCTTAATATCGCCTGCTTTCTTTGTGCGTGGGGGACTTATAACATAGCACATTTGTACGTAGCTCAGTTACACTTCGTTTTTTCTCCTAAGATATGTTTTCACTAATCTGGCGGTTCTTCATGTTTGTATTCTCATTCAACTCTTTCTCTCTTTTCTGGGTCTCAAATACACGCTATTTATTCAAACTAGGGTCATTTAATATTTTCTGGAAGAGCTTTCGGGTTCTGCAGCGTCTTTGTTTGTTGATCTCGAGGTTTCGCTACCATTGAATGCTGCATCATAAGGAATAATAACTCGATTTATAATTCCAGAGGAAATTTATACTTTGCCCCCTTTCCCTCGGACGCCTGCGTCACGGCGAGTCAGTCTTCATCCTCAGTGGATGGAGTATAAATGGAAAAAAAATGCATAAATTTCCTCTGGAATTATAAATGGAGTTATTATTTCTGATGATGCTGCCAGCAATAGTAGCGAAAGCTTGAGATCAACAAGCAAAAACACAGCAGAACCCGAAAGCTCTTCCAGAAGACTTACATCGCTGCGAAAGCCCATGATCCGGCCTCACTGGTGTGACTCAACATCTTGCTCTCATTTTTATTTAATCTCAACATAAAATGTGATGAGGTAGCGAAAGGTTATCAGTGAGGCTATGTAGGTGTTCAAGTCAGCGCAGATCGGAGCACGTGAGTGCATTTCCGCGATCACGAACGATGGTGAACGATGTGCACAAGCTAAACGTTTGTAAACGTACCGTTGGTTAGCATTCAGTAGGTATACCATACTCACGGCTCTGTATTTTGCTAGTAGTTGACGAATTCGTTCAAACTACAAACCCGGGAAAATGTAAGCTTTTTACCGTACAGTAATCAAGAACTTTACACAGTAAAGTTACTGATTACTGTGCGTTAAATTTACTATTATGAGTATGCGATGTTATGTTACGTCTGCACTGAAGATCAACACGGACACAATGATCTCGTGTGGAATGATCCTAGATCTTTTGTTCTCCAGTGCACTCCATGTGTATGTATGAAATATAGGGCTCGTGCGCTATCCTTGGAATGCATTGTTAGTGGGACCAGAGCAAGATAGTACCTACATGTGACGTCAGACGTAGTCACCCATTGAGGTGGTATTCTTTTAAATTGAAAATTCGCACCATTAACGCCAGGAACGAGATTTATTTGACTGATAAAAATACCTTTTTGATAAAGCCTTTCAAGTTATTTTTGGCAGTGTTACTGTCTGATGTCTCACGCCTGGGGGTTGCTTAGGGGACCGCGTTCCTCGCCGACAACGTCTCTCATCGTATACTTACTCAACGGGGGCACTGCAGCGAAAATTAACTCTGCTCTGTGCAGGCCTAAATCGAATGGAAAACAGCTGTTTTTTCCTAAGTGCGCAGCGCTCTAAAACGGATGGAAAGCATACTTTATTTAGGTCCACTCTAATTTCTTTGACTTCATATGCATTGCTTTGCTCCGGGCGCTGTCGTTTATTTTCCATTGGCAGCGTAAGTGAGTGATGAAGGTAGAAGGAAGAGCGGCAGGGTAGAGGCGGGTAGCTCAGCTTGGCGCTGGCCCCTTTAAAGCCGACGTGAAAGATGAGAGGTGATTTCGAGTCTCAGGGAACGCGGTGGGGCCGCGCGGGCATTTTTCCGTGGGGGGTGTCGGAACGGGCGAGGGGAGGATCAAGGAACGCCAGGATCCTCGCGGAATTTTTCGTCGGCCTCGCCTTGTGTTCATCGCCGCGGTCTCGTACATTTCACTCTCGCCGAAAGAAGAGATCGCTCCTTTACGTCAAGTCGTAAAATACTCGTCGGATATAAAACGGGTCCACGCCCCTCCCTGCCGTGTGGCGTGAAATATTGTCGCGCCCAATTCATCGCCCATATTTTCCGATTGGCTTTCATCGTTTACAATCCGACGAATCCACGAATTTTTCTGAGCGATGGCGGGGTAACGTCGTTTATGCTCACGGTTCGTTCTTTGCTTGTTTCTGTTTATTTTTCGAGATGATTTCTTCGCCTTCCTTTCCTGGTGTGAGCTTTTTTTGCGGAGAGATTTTTTCATTCTTTCGTTTCAGAGAGAGGCCTTTCTCTGATACCTTTCATTCCCTCCCATTCAATACATACTTCCGTGTACATCTACATCGCCCCGCTGCAAAGTAGTGTGGAAGAGGGTTGGTTGATTTTTGGAGAGGAACTATGAGGAACTATACCAACAACAGGTCATTTTTGCCATTGCGAACAAGTGTACAATGGTAGGGTTGTATGGGAAGTGGATGAAAGGTGGAGAGTGACCCTACGTCGGCATTAGTCTTGACGTAACGGAAAGTGCCGTGGGGACCACAGATTAACGTTTCAATAAATAAACAAAGTATTGTACTTGGAGTGCTCTCCGTACCCAACATCATCCAATAGAAACATAGGAATTTCTCCTTAAGAGGTCTGAGAGAGTAATAATATAAGTAGGTAATGAAAGGGATATTGAGAAATTTTGAATGTAAAAGAAGAACCACGGAGTATGGCTATGCTCAGAAATTTTCCATAAAATAACATAAGAGAAATGAGCGGTCGAGCTCCATATATGAAGACCCAGAGACAACATGTGGGTCAAGTGAGGGATATGAGAATTGAGACCCATCAGTGCGTCGGAGAATCAATCTTGGATGGGGAAGAATGGTGAGAGGCGAGGTCGAGCAATCTTCGGGTTAGGGGGCTAATGAATGAATGTCTCATTCCGCTTTTCTATTCATTCCACGCCTTCTCCCCGCCAGCGAACTGAAAGAGGCTCAATGGACAGCTGTCCCTTGATCCTTTGAGTCAGCTCTTCGTGGGACGCGGGAGGTTGTCGTCGTCCCCGCGACTAATGTCGTGTCCTGCGACGTGCGAGATCAAAGGTTGGCGAAGGGGCCACCCTTTGAACGACGCTGGATCGACGACAGGGATCAAGCGTGGATCAGCAGTTCACTGAGGAGCGGTTTGAAACGGCTCGTTTCATAGCTTGAGGATGCGAGCCACATGTCAGGCATAAGCTTCGAGTATTTCTGGGACTCAAACTAATAGAAGTTAGTCACAGTGGACTACCTATGTGCGGGGTCCTTAATTTTGTTAGGGTTTCAACTTCTCCAGCCACTCCCTGCCCGTTTAATAGTCGAAGACAGAAATGCGGAAAGTATACTTCAGGTGTCTGATCAATCTGCTTTTGCTTCTCCCTACCTTATCCCCATCCATCATACTACTTCTTGTCCTCCTTACTTGAAGAAAATATTCGAATTTTTTTGCCTGAAATTCAATTATTTTCGATTTTTCTGAAATTTGGATAAGCGACCGATAGGATACGTTATTCGCATTGTGAAGGATAGGTTTGATTTGAATTATTTAATAAATATAAAAAAACAGCCATGGTGTATCTTTACATTAATCATATAGCAATGAACGATTTTAGAGAATTAACACGAAGTATAGCATACTACTTAATAAAAAAAACAATCTTGCCAGTATTCCTATACAAGGTACAGCTAGACAAAGGACGCCAACGGGACCCGTTTTACGTCCCATCCGACTGATGGAGTTGCTTCACTTCAATTACGCTTCCCACGGTACAAAATCAAGAAATGAGATTCCACCGAAAATAATTGTCTGCAGAATTCCGGCGTTGGCGGTGATTCGACCCCAGGCCCTCGGGATGGAAATCTAGCACTTTAGCCACCATACCAGCCTGATTCCCTGAATTATTATCTTATCGCCTTTTTATTTTACAAAGGCATTTTTATTTCACAAATATATAGATACATACAATATGCCAAGAGGGTGGCCGATAAAAATATAGAAACATGCGAAAGACACTTACAAATTAAAACTTCCGATATTTCGGTGGCGTGGGTAGTATCCACCTTTCTCAAGGTAAAGGGTAAGAAGCTTCTTACTCTTTACCTTGAGAAAGGTGGATACTACCCTCGCCACCGAAATATCGGAAGTTTTAATTTGTGTCTTTCGCTTGTTTCTATATTTTTATCGGCCACCCTCTTGGCATATTGTATATTTATCACCCGAGTGATTCTCCAAGAAGTTTTATATATATTTTTGTTAAATATATCAACGCACTCCATTAATGGCGATCATTACTCCGAAAGTTCTTGTAGATACAAATCTTGGAGAAGAAAGTGCTTGGGTGAAAGTGTCACCGGTTAAATGGCCACTCTCTTTCGAAGGGTTACCTTTGCACAACGAATCTGCGAATAGTGGATGATAAGGGAAAACTACGGAAGACATTAGAAATGCGGCTTCAGAAGATGTTCTTGACTGAGTGTACTGCACCACTGGAGTGGAGTTCGTGGGGCAATGCGCTCGTGGTCTTCTGATCGTGAATGGTAGAAATAATTGAATCGCATCCATGGGGATTTGTAAGAGAGAGTTTGGATTCTAGCGTGTGGAATATTATTAATATGGTCGTTGTTCAAGGTCTGGTATGCATGTTTAATGTCGCATCAACTTCATGTTATTGGCACCGAAAAACCATTTTCGTCGAGTGGATTACATCGTCAGGGCATTTAAAAGCTTTTGAAACGGTAATCTTGCTGTACGTTTAGCCAATAAAAACTTATAAAAGTGTATATGAGTTGCGCCCAGTGTGTTTCGAGTGAATAAAATACGTGTTCATATTAAATGCAAGGGAACACCCGGAGATATACGATCAAGGCCTAGTAATGAGTGTGTAGTTGTGTATCATTCCTATGCCCTACTGGCTGCATTTGTCCATCCAGGGAAGTGAGATTGTGACGTTATTTCTCCTTTGTTTGTTGACACCAATCTTTTATGTCTTAATCAGCAGCATTGGTTAAGGAAGAGTGTGCCATTGATTGCTATTATCTAAATAATTGAATTTTTCATGCAACAATAGGGTCAGCTTTAGCTTTGGATTCTACTGCATGAGAGTTAGTTTATTGTATCTGATAAAGTTCTAGTTTCTGTCTCTTATTACAGCAATGAAAATAATCCAACCAATGGTTCTGTAGCAGCCATCTCCTTATTTGATTTTCCTCGGCACTTCCTTGCTTTCTTCAGTTTGAAGCATGATGTTTATTCATACCTTCTTGGGGTTATCAAACGCAGCTGACGTCCTGGTTGTTGAAATCCCGCTTTTCCCTCTGTTCCCTTCTGAAATAATTATGAATGAAATGCGAAAGGAGCATGAGAATACAATTCAGTCGGTGACAACTGCGGGAATATTGTGCTCTTGCCCACATCTGTGCCATGGATTCCAATTCTTTTGGAATCTCGTGAGTATGGGAGCATTGAAAAGCTGACATTTCACCACGGGTAGTCGTACCAGTTTAATTTGTCTTTCTCTTCTTAACATATTCCATCTTTCGTTGAAATTTATTCTAAAAATGTCAAGGCGCATTATTAGGGTTTTCAACGGTTATGAATGTAGATATTTCTCGTGCGACAGGCGCTATGTGCCACTTTTCTATCTCCAGGAATCATTTTCACGTGTATAATGCAATTCTTGATGGCAATTGCTTTATTCGTCGAAGTTTCCCAGTTAGCTTCTCTTGATGTCACAATATAGAGTATCGCAGTTAGGAATTTCCTTATTGGATGGCAGAGCCCCCTTACATTTTTCAATTCGTTTTTAGTTGCTATCGTCTTTTATGAGAATTAGTCAAAATAAATATTCTATGGTCTCCCATTCATTTCGTAGCTACGAAACATTTTCTATTTATATTTGACTTTGTATGCCAATCGCGGAACTGGGTCATGAATCACATCCCTCAGTCAAATGTTATCTACTTGTAAGCATTAGTTTCCTTGTCTCTCTTAATGAATGAATTTATGCTTTGTCAAATTTAATTACACCTTTTCGTCTATACTGGCCTAGCGTTGAAAGTTGATTAACATCAAGTACTACTTAATTTAAGGGCATGTGTTGAATATTTTTTCTCAATGTCGCGACTATTCCTCGATTAGCCTGAATCATTATGAATGCGTAACTTCTGAAATGTCATTTGTTTCTGTGAAGGAGTTATTTTGTGAAGTTTAGGCTCTGCTCGGTGATCGAAATTAAATGTTCGTATAGCGTTCCCATCTTAACTGTGACCGTCGAGGTTTTTCCATGAATTATGAGGTATCACATCAGGGATATGACCAGGTTAGTTTAAATAATGCTTCATTATGAATATATGGCTACCTAAATGTGATTATTTTCTCTTTTAGAGTTATTTCCGGAAGTTGGCTTTTGTTCAGTGTTGGGAATCAACTATCGGATTATTATAAAACAACCTGCATAAAGTTCCCTGTGCAACTGAGTCAAACAGTCGGCATAAATTTCTATTTAAATTCATCGAATGCTTTCATATCTGTTAGTTAAGCTTTTTAGTTCAACTTTTGCGTATATTTCCGCGTCTCTTGTAGCCTGCGCCCTTACACATTTTTCAAAGTCAATTAAACTTTTTTGTGAATGTTGAACTGAGTGATGAAAATTCATTAAAATTATGCACACTATTGAATGGGGGAGTTATCCTAAAATTACCTTTATTTGCCACGATTTATCAGAACGTTGACATGATAAATGTGTACCTACCGAAAGCGTTTACGTCTCAACTGCAGCTGTCTCGAGTAGTTTTCCTGGGATTAACAGGTCTCACGTCAAGACAACCCGGTTCTTCTTCTCTTGCACGTTGCTTCCGTTTTAATTCGATTCCGGGGCAATGGCTGTTAATTAATTCCTCCCTAGTCGGTAGGTGCGCTGTTTATATTATGCATGGGGAGGAATTTCGCATGTCGAAATCGATAGAAGACTCCACGCGCGGGACTAGTCCGCCCGAGAACCGCCGTGAAATATTTACTCTCGCGCGATTGCATATTTCGTGTCAAGTCGCAAGTCGCGGTTTTGCCTCAGCCGTTGCTTCTTACGAATTAAAAATGGAGCAAGGGGGTTTGCCTATTGCCTCCATCCACCCTTATCGCATTCTACCCCCTTTGCATGAACATTCTGAAACGAAGGCACTCGGTGAACCATGTTGGAACTGCTGTATTTGGTACAATAATAATATTGCGTATTGTTCTCTGATTAGATCCACTATGAACAACAGAACTTAAGTATTTTAATATCAGAGATTAATAATAAAAGTCAGTGATATAAAATAATTCGGGCGTGAATCGTAAATTAATAACCTGAAAATACCTGATAATGGTTTACAGTAGCAAATGCATTATGGAAAAATAATTATAATTACATAATTATTAAATACTTCTGAACATTTCTGATTTCAAAAAATAAATTAGAATACTAATCTTACATTTCTAGAACATAAGTCGACATAAATCTAGAACAGATTCTCCTACTTTGAATTACAAAAATTCCTAGAATAATGAACAGACCAAAGGACGAAGAGTTAGACGTGATTTGACGGATTAGTGGCTCGCTTTGTTTTCGTTCTTTCATTGATGGTGTGAGGGAAGAAATAATTCTTTAACCTCTCTGTTTGGCGTTGAATTTCTCTTATATTTTCTCGTTTTTGCCTGCCGTGCAGACGGGGGAAAAATAATTTCCGCCGTTTCGACCTGATGAAACTCGTCTGAGTTTGGAATTTTTGTAGTATGGTTAGTCGAGCGTGTAACCTTTGAAGTTCCTGGACGCCCTGAATGGCTTTCGTTGCAGAATATGCGCACTAGGCAGCGCAATTTAAAACAGGTAGGTAGCGGAGTTGATGTGCTCTGTTGAGTGTGTTTGAGAAGAAAAGAACGTTGATAGTCACACCCATGGTAGTTAGTCATGTGTGGATTTTCAGTAAAACGGAGAGTTTTTAATTAGTCTGTTGAAAAACTTTTTCTGTAATTCATGTGGTTCGAATGAATTTTTCATATACTTTCAAAACCTTCGGCCGTGAATATGGAGTACGTACAAAATGCTACCAAACCAGGAGATAACCGCACGTTTCGCCTTCGCGCATCGTTTTATACATCGCCGTTCGGAAATACAACGGGTTTCCCTAATATTTCCTGAGGGTTAATCCTAATTGGGAGGAAATGATCATTTTGTTTCCTTTCTGAAAGGCAATAAACTGCTATGAATTGACTCTTCCTGTTGAAGTACATGTAGAATAGAGAAGCGATACCGTGAGCAGACGTGAGACCATTGAAAAGCCGTTTTGGGTCGCGTGACTTTAAAAAAATTTCTATACTCTTTTTAAAAGATATTATTTATGTCTGCGGTTGAGGCATATACGCATGAATTACATATTAGAGTTCTTTTTAAAATTTTCCTGCCTGCACATATCTCAAAAGTGTTGGTGATTGAGTGAAAATGTTCATTGATTGGTGATTTGAGGAGGCGACCGACAATTGAGGTCATTCGCGCCTTAAAGGTTAGGTGAGTTGATACATACACGAAAAAATTATTTGTAATGGCCGGAATTCGATCCCGGATTTCTCAATTGCCGGAAAATCTGGGTTCAAGTCCCTATGAAGTCAAATGATTTTTTTCATCGTGCATTTCATCCCCTTTGGTGTATATCTTTGCGCCCGTGCATGACTGCGTACCATATCATTCGTGCATTCGCAGCGATTTGTAAGTCGGTGAGTTGGTTTCAGAAAGTTAGATTTAATGAGAAATTAAGGAATGTTGGAGGGAAACTCGGCGTGGGCATTAGCTTGCTTTTACTGTTAAGAGGAAGGTGCCAAATGGTCCAAGGTTTAACATCCCATTCAACGGGCTGAGCACTACAAACTCAAATGCGCTACATGCATAGCGCCCAAGTAGGGGCCCAAGTTACATGCTTTTCATAGTTATCTTCCTCATATTCCTGACATGTTTATCATTGCGCCCTTATCAGTGTTTTCCTAAGGTTTTTTCTGCCAGATATTCATGGATAATTTCTCCGCTAGCAACGCTGTGCTTCCATTTCACAGTAATTGTTCTCCAACATAGTGCTTATCCAAAGTTTTTTATTTCCTTATCACCGCCGATGCGAGAAAAAACACTGGGGGGTCGTATTTGAAGCACTCGAGATAATTTCGTTCACGTAACTGAGGAGCCACGTGGCACAAGCACGAAATATTCGACATTTTGGTATATTTGAAACATTCGGATGGTTAACGTCCGATATGTTGATTATTATGACTCTAATCGAGATATTCAACTCCATCAACGATTTTCCGGTGGAAAACACGATCGGAAAGGCAGCGTGAGATTTTCACGAATGGTATAAATACACTAAACTCTCGAACCGTTCGTGTTTGTACCACGTGACTCCTTAGTTACGTGGTCGGAGTTATCTCGAGCGTTTCAAACACAAAACCCCTGGGTTCCATTGAAAAACATCTCCGCCGCAGCCAGGACTCGAACCTGGTTCCTCGGGATGGGAAGCTAGTGCTCTGGTTATAACACCTTATCGAACGATACATCGATGAATTCATGTCTCTTTCTCTCTTATCTCTCTCTCTCTGCCTCCAAGATTGTGGAGTGAGTCGTGTGCCCGAGGCGGCGGAGGCACTCGGGGAAACCGTTGGAACGGCCTGTTTTGTCACAATTGCTTCGATAAATCGATAAACTTCGCTTCCCCGTCCGCTGATGACGCACATTATGCAAAAATGCGCAGATAAAAATTCCCTTAATCCATTCGGCTACCTCGAGCGTTGCACGTGGTGCATTGTGATGGAACTTTATTCTTTTCGTATCGCCGGGATGAGGTTTGCAAATTTCTGCTCTACATTTTTGTCCTTGAAGTTAGGAAACGTTATGTAATTTTACTCTGAAGTGGTACCGAGGGCAGGTTGCGAATCCCCGAGGATCGTTTGATGAATTTCCTTTTACGTTTGTTTATCAGAGGATTTGTTCCAGTTTTAGTGCGAATATTGATACTGAGAAAGTTTGTCTTTCTGTGATTGAGGGAATAGCTTATAATCCTTTGGCAATCATCAAGGTGATAATGTGGGTATCTTATGAACCTTTCAATATGGTCGAAGATTGATTTTTTTTCATTTTCTTTTATGCTCTCTTATCAGTAGAGTGAATACAGTTGAGTTGAGGATTTTAAAGTTAACGGTTGGAGTACTTAGTTCCATTGCTGTAATTTTCTAAACTCTTTCCGATCTATAAGATATTTCGGACACCTAGTCTTTTTTTTCATTCACTAAAAATTGTTGAAACCATCGCTCGTTCGATTAAATGCTGTTGCGTAAAAGTGGTGAATGTTTTTGCTTCTCTTTAAATTACCGGTTTGAAGTAAAATGTGAAGTCTCTCGCGTGCTACACATTTAATATATTTGCAAACTATTTTTTAATATGTTTTTAAATCTTAAAAGCTAGGTTTAAATCGCGGAGCTCGGTCGTGCATTTTTTTTTAAACTTATCAGCTCCAATAAAACCATTCGAAATCCTACCTAATGCTTCCTCGGTCGTATCAGAAAATGTACTGCAACTTCGACATATCCTTTTTATTTAGAAGCTATTAATCATCATCAGAATATTTTAATATAAATCGGCATAATTAATACTATTGGAATCTCTCTTACTCACGTATTTTATTGTTAGCGTTAGTCCCTGCTCTGCAGAATGTAAAGTCATTTTTAACCCATGTGCGATTGATCTCCGATCTTATATGAATTTTTACGGAAAGAGAGTAAGGTATTCAGCATCAAGATTTCCGCGGTGGCAATTTCCTATCCTTGAAGTTTGGAAGATTGGGGAGAACGAGACCTTCGGCAAGGTCTTTTCAATAATCAAATCCTGCCGATATCAATAGCCAATGAGATCTTTTTCGAGTTTCATGCGTGACTCAATGATAAAAGTAATACTATAGGTATACTTATATCTGCTTTGGAGAATGTTACCCACATCTGATTATTAGATTTGCAAAGGTGACTTCGAAGTATAAATCTAGAGCACCTACTACATGTTTCTATATGCTGTAAATATTTTTGGGTGACATATGCCTTGGAAGTCAAAAATAGGGAAAGTTAGGGTTTACTGAGGTAAAAGTAAGGTAGTTAGATTGGTGATCCGTCAAAGTTTTGTCACTTACTTCGTGATGGCTGCAATGTATTCATAAAGTAAGTGGTAAGTCAATTTCCATTCGAACTCGCTTCCTTTTGCCTCGCCCCGGCCTTATCTCACCTTGATGATGGCCAAGGCCACCATTATATTGCTTTTGCTTTTCTTTTACTTCTGGATATGTTCCTGAGACCCTAAGCTAAATGTTTTTATTTATGAAATATCCTTCGCTGCTGATTCCGCAGTACGGCAATCCTAGTACTTTACGCGCATTAATCAAAACTATCCTTATTTATTTCATCATTATCACCTATCTATCCTCATTCTTGAGTCATCCTTCTCTCTGTTGTAGTCTACTGCTGGTATCTATTTATTTTTACCTTGAAATCCAATCTCGGTTGAAATCCTTAGTTCTTTTAGGACACACATCGTCATGTTTTTCTAAATCAACCGCCGTTTACGAAAGAGGCACAGTAGTTGTCGCTCCTGTCAGTCTTGCAGTTGCTGTAAAAATATAAATCGCATAAATTTTACCAATGCAATGGGTAGCCTCTTTTGAAAGGTTATCACGTGTTTTCCAAAGCTAGGAGCATTCAAGCTGTGCACGCAAGGAACTTCGCTTTCCACTGCTTGCGGCATTCATTCCCCATGATGTGTAGGTGAATGGAGATATGAGTTCTTGTGATTGCTTTATCTCAGCTGCGTTCACCTTAAAAATTTGAAATGGGATTTGATTCAGAAGCTATCCGGTTTTGTTTACAGCCTTAAAATTAAGAATAACCCCATTTTTAAATTTAATATTATTTCGTTGGATTTTATTGGCAGGAACAACCTACGAAGCTACGCCATCCGTAGAAATCTTGTCGTAATAAAACCATAACCAACTCCTCCTTTAATAGTGTTTCCTCGAATTTATGCACACATAATGATTTTTGTAGCCGTTTTTCTGACTTTTTACTACTTCATGCTTCCTGTCTTCTTCGAATGTTGTGTTCGTTTTATTTTTTTCGATCAATACTTGTGTTATCACACCGTAGATACCTGTTTGAACATTCTTAGTTTTATGTGGAAGATTTTACATGTGGGGAAACTTGAAAAAACATGAAATATTTTATTGTCTTAGATAACTATGCAAAGGCTGATGCGTTTTCCTATTGAAATCCTTCGAGAAAGATATTGTATCCTCTATCTAATTCGGATTACCTGTCATAATATTTTTTCAAGGGATCGATTCCCTTTCCCAATGCCATTTCTGATGTAAAATTAGTTTTATTTATTGAAAAAGTTTGCGATCGATTTCTATTTTTACGTCCATCTAGAGTTTTTATCTTTCTCGGATATCCCAGAAGTTTCGAAACACTTTTATTATCGTTCTAACGCGCAGTTTATACATAAAAGTACCGGCGTTAGTTGTTTAATTTTGTTCGCTCACGGATGACCATCCGTCATTTTTTTCTTGGAGTCCCGTAATGAAAGATTTATCGTTTCCTGAATTAAAACAGAAATGAGCTCTTAAATTTGGCCTGAGAAGTTATACTAGTCGTTTCGCTTCACCCTCGGCGAAATTGCTTTCATGCCTCCTTCGATAAAAGTTATGACCTTCCAAGTCTTTATTTCCTCGAGAAATATATGAACAATGTGATTTCCACCATCCGGTGTGACCTTTATATATTTTTTCGACGTCGTTCGTGTGACTACTCTCGAGTCAAATGCTCTGCGTTCATATTTCACGAGGATCTGTTTATTCCGTTTTTTTTTGTTCTTTCTTGACCCTGGCTCTTCTGAATTCGGATTGCCCCTTTGATTTCTGAATAGTGCCGACTCATTCATAATTTTTTTCTTTCCTGATATTAATGAGGGACGTACATAATTCTTCCCTATTCGCTCCCAAGAGGCGGAGTCCTCCATTCACCTGTATTTCTCTAAAATTCCTCTATCCCCTGTTGACTTTCTTTTGCTTAATCTTTCTCAATTTTTCCTTGGTGAGTATCTAGTAACTTCTGCGAAGGTTTAGCTGTGGGAAAAGCATGGGAGAACGCTGAGAATGCGGGTGAATCAATCTGTGGGCATTATTATAAAATGCGTTAGCTTGTCAAGAGCTAGGTTTAGGAGACGCAGGAAGAAGTAATTGCTTCGGATTATGTGGGTATTGGCGCATGTGGGCATTGGCGCATGCAAATCAAAGACTGGAAATATTAATAGACCAGTCGATAGGAGAGTTGACTCGAGGGCTGCGTGAAACAGCTAAATTGACGTTTCTATGAAGTGACTTCATATTCTTCCGTAGTCTCAGTTTCATAGATTCTCCAGAATTTTAATGTCTTCCATCCCAACATATTCACTGTCTCATCTTGTGTACAATTTACCTATTTTTTGTGCACTGCCATAATACCTTGCTCAGTACAATGACATTCAATTTTACCTAGCCGCGGTTCCTTCGTCAGAACGCCATTTTCATGTGCGTTGTTTTTCAGTTATGCTTCCTCCATCTCTCGTATCGTCTGCCAAGGGCTGAAACATGTTTATCTTAGCTGTACACAATTTCTTTTTTTTCTTTGTGGTATACTGTAATGGCCATGTCTTTTGCGATGACCAACTCTTTATATTTAAAGTCTTTGATGCATTTTGGACCTAATTGGTCGGTTTTGTTCTCTTCCTTCTCTTGCTTGTTTTCTTAAGAACGTGGTGAAGAGAATATTGGATATTAAATTATCTTGCCCCTTCAAATCGCGTCATTTGTTCTGCTCTGTTAGTTTTACGAATCCTAGTTCTTTGTATTTGATGAATTTTACATTTGTGTAATTTTACAGCTTTATTTTCCTAGAGATTCCTTTCACTCATCTCTCCCGGGATTGAGCAAACAGTTTCGGGTTAATCCGCTGTGAGCCATAAACTTACCGTTGGAAAAATCTCGGAATGTTCCACTTTCTCTTGTGAAGGCCTGAAAATTGTGTTTTATTTTACCTTCTAGGGCTTGCTTGTTTTAGCCTATCATTTTTATGTCATTATTTTTTCTTAATTTGGCCGTGTAAAGGTAATCAAACGTGTGAACTTTTGTACGCATGTCGCTAACCGTTAACGTATTCGCCTCTGAGTAGACTCAACCCAGTTGGATATTTTAAGAAAGGAATAGGTTGTGAACGTGTGTATTAAAATACATCCCATCTGATTGCAACGAAATATGAGTAAACAATGCGTAATATTACGGGTGTTGCAGAATGTTTGTCGCATTACTAAATTATCGCTGAACGTTTGGAGAAAATATGTGACAGTAATTTGTCTTGTTGTAAAATGTAAGGAAACGGTAATATTGTGTTATTGTTATCGATCAATGGAGTGATAATTGATAACCTTCCGGTTTTTTATCAAGTTAGTTACTGCTGCGAGAAATTATAGTTATCTTTTTCCATTTCTCTGCCGTCTTTGAAATTCATTGATTTTAAAGCGTCGTGTGAGCTCCACTTCTAACAGTATCTTGTTTATTTGTAATATTTCCCTTTTCTGTGTAAAATCCGGAACTATTAGAAAAATAACTGTGATTTACATGTTGCGGAATATGCGAATATGGAAGTATTATATGCATTACTTATTTTTCTCTTTGCGATATCAACGCAGTTAAATTATTTTGGTAATTTCTGTGAATATTAATTTGTTTTTGCTCTTGCTTGTTTTTGTGACATATTTACGTTTTATGCGTTTCAAATGGATGCGAAATGAAATGAAAGTAACTGTATCAAATTTAGACATGAATTATTCTATTTTAGGAATGTTTCAGGAGCTATATATAATTTCAACTGCTTATTTGCAAAAGTAAAGGCTTTCCATATACCTGTAGCAAACTATAATAGTAAATATATAGCTATAGCAAAGACATTCCGTAAAATTTTATATATACGTATAAAAATAACTTTTACATATTTTCCACCATTTTGATAATCATTTCTATTTGTGGCATCAAACGTCTCATGGCATGTAAATAATGCTCAGCTGATAGTCACAATTATTTAAGAGAAGCCTTTTTATTATTACGTCGGTCAACTCGTTATGCATAAATATTGTCCAATTCGTTTCAATTGATCTTATAATTCAGTTTTCGGAAAGCCGTCCCGTTAAATCCTTCTGTTAATCTGAAATCTCTCAACAACTCCTCTTTTTTTCTTTTTTAACAGTCTCCTAACCAATAATCAAAGATGTAAACGATGTATATAATAAAAATAAAAATACAAACAAGAAGTTAGATAGTAGAAAGTAAAAACACGAAACACTAGCTGGTAATGAAAATGAAAGTAATCAGAATACGTAAAAATGTATGAAAATACTTTTTTATGCAGTCGTACGTTGTTCTTCTATGTTTTTTCGGTGATGCGCTAGCATATGCAAGGTCAGTTAATTAAGTAATGGTGCTATGGAAAGGCCGTTTTCCGACATGAATCAGGCAATTTAGAGTTTTGGTTAATTATTTTTCCGAAACTGGGATAGTGAAACCTCAATGGCAGCATAGTGTTAGAGAATTTCCGCTGGCCCCCGGAAATATTACCTGCGCCTGATTTGCTTTCGTGAATAATTTTAGGTTGCGGATGCTGACCGCATTCGTTTGCCGAGGAAGATGATCCACCTTGAAGTTCCGGCCCGGACCTCCGGCCCCATTCCTCCCTCCACCACATGGGCTCGAATGATTCGATCCGATGTTGATTAGATGGACTGATCGGCGTGATTCACGCCTTCTGTAAATCTTATACGGCCGTGGATCACAACCAACATCCCCAATGCTCGAGAACTTAGTTCACCTCGTGGAGCACTCTTTATCCCCGATGCGGCCTCGATTGTACGATGTACACTATCCACGCGTTTTATTTGCCCAATTTTGTCAACATCCTTGAAATCATTGAAAATTAGGTGTTTCTCTTACATTATTGAAAATTGGGTTAACTCTATGATATTCTAACCTTCTTAAAATGCGAAAATGATAGAATTGAAGATTGTATTGGAATTTTTTCTTTATATCACCGGATCTTTGAATGGTTTTTGTAAAGCGCCGAGGTAATTTAGCACAAAACCTCGAATTCAATCCCGTGTAAAGTGTTTGGTGACTTAATACTGTTTCACTTCAAGTATTTTTATCGTTGACGAGGAAGAAAAATACTCTCTAGTCCACAATGTGCTATTGTTTAAACCTGGCCGGTTTCGATGTTTCAAAGCATTATCAAATGCACGTGGCACAAAGATCAAATGAGTAAGTTTCCAGCGATAAAATATTGTGGAAGATGACTAAATATTATATATTCTCATTATTAGTGAATTCCACAATATATTGTCGCCTTCAATTTATTCCAATATTATCCGTCCTCTGTCCTAATATGACTATTAATGCTCTGAACAAGTTTGTTGATTAGTGTCCGGATTTTTACTACATTATGCCAACTTTTGTATCTGAGCGTACAAGCTTCTTGATGAATAAATTTTTCTTAACAGAATTTTCTATATTGAGGCAGTCCTACATGGAGCAACAACATTTCTAAAGCCCGTTTTACGTGGGGCACGTAATTGCATAATCCCTAGTACGTACGAACGTGCATTTCAAATTGTATCGTGTAAAGCCGTGAATTGCAAGAACGCATGCGCGAATGCATGAACGCGAGATGGCAAAATAGCCCCTGCTCTAATTCGAAAATGATTTCACGCCCGATTGAGAAAAACATGCAGTTTAAAGTGCAATTTTGTGCCCCGTGTAAAACGGCCTTAACACCAAGCCACAAGCATTATATAAACGTCTTTCGATTTTCTGCATTATACCCTGTACTATAATTGATATTTGTGTCTTATTTTCTCTTGCTTAAATATCTCCACACTGCATTAAATTGCATGAGATTACACGAATACTCATAGATTGCACGAATGTAGAGTAGTATGCCCTCGGATGGTCTTGGTAGGCAGTTAAACAAATTGTAAAATGGTTGTGTTATAATCTCCGGGAAAATGTGATTTCCCTCGTAATTATGGGGTCATATTGCTTTATTGTGAAAAATAACAATCCAGTTTTCGCCCTATATTCTAAATACGTATCTACTCCGTGTCATTCTCCAAATTTCTTCCAAAAGATACGCAACCACTGGAAGCGTTGCTCGGTTAACTAGCTCTTCTGTCCACATGGACGAATTCGTCAACAACTTAGCACACGGTGGCATATCGTATTTACCCGGCTATATTCCCGAATGAATAATATTTCCCAAAAAATTATGGCAAAAATTTTAAACATGTATTTATCAGGCTAAAAATACAAAATAAGGACCAATTTGATGAAAACATTTCTTACTTACGAAATTAAGGCAAAGAATAGTTTGGAAAGTACTCGTTCGGTAATCGATACCTCCACACTCCTGGGTGTCGATGTATCTGGTGTCCCATTCCTGTTTCGAGTGTCCCATCCCTAGTATCGAGGAATCACGTATACCGTCCCAGACATCGATGTATCGAGTGTCGATCACATTCTTAGTTCTTTTCTCGCCGCCTTCTCTGCCGCATCCCCTACCCATGTATTTACCTTCACGAACTAGGCGAGCCCCCCTCTGGGAGTTGAAAGGTCTACGAGCCCAATTAACAATTCTTTCCCCGAACTGGCGGAAGTTGGGGAAGGTCAGGAATGAAACGAGGCAATGTTTTCGCCCGTTTTGCTTTTATTACGACGCAATTTACGGCCAATTCTCTCCCCCCCCCCCTCTGCCCCTTGGTTTTTTGTAACTCGTGCAACCCCTTCGTCCTCGTCTTGTTTTCCGCTCCCTGTTTTATTCAATTGTTGGAATAACAAAAAAAAAGGGTTGGTGCGAATTTACGGCCGACTGGCATTATTTTCCACAGTGAGAAATTTATTTTTTTTTCAGGAACGAAGTCGAAATTTTTTCGCCCGTAAAGTGTTTCGTATCCGCTCCTTCAGAGGAAGGCCTTGTATGGAGGTGAATTGTGACAGTTTACCTCCGTTGTCGGGAACTTAATTGGGTCTGAGAGTGAAAACGGGTCGATCCTCCGAAAGCAATTGGGATAGGTTGCCCTAGTGTAATTTTTTTAACTGAAATTATTCTTCTGACCCTGCTCTTTCTCTCGGAATATTTTCTCGTAAAGTGAAAATACAATGAACTATAACCGAGCAAATAACAGTAACAAATTTTATTGCCCACAAACTTTTGTTTTAACTTCAAGCATGAGTTATTGGTGCTTTAAAGTCTGTATATCCACGAAATATTTCGTCATATAACTCAATTTCATCAACTTTCCGGAAAATATTGGGCCACTAGTAGTACCCCTGGAAAAATGTCATCTGATATCGTGCCATTTCATCCCAAATCTCTGATCCTTAGCACTGACAGAGGCTTGTACATGGCATAATCTTATATTGTCGTAAAGCTTCATTTAAACTCTACATTACGGTTTTTTTGTTGAAGTTCCTCCACAAATTATGTAGTGATATAATAGTTTCATAAAATTACTATTTACTGAGCAGCGACTATTACTTCTGCATGTGGCTGCCCTGTGGTGGTTATTATTTCGTCTATTAATAGATTAGAGACACGGAATGTGCAGTTTAAGTTTTACTGGATGAGAATATATCTGGAAAATTTGGTGATGAGATGTGGTCGAGGAAATTTAAAACCTACGAAAACCTTTGGAAATAATAGGAAAAGTTTTAAGAACTAACCATAATTTAGGGGTTTATCGTTCGGACCCAAAAACTTTTGAAAAATACGTTTGAATTCGACATAATAATCACTCGCTTAGATTTTCCCCTTAGCGTGGTAATCGCTCATGTGAGAACTGATCGCCAGAGAGATTAAATTATACTTGAGAGGGAATTAAAATTGAATGTCCTCTCTTACCACTGATGACACTACTCAGGAAAATAAGGAAATAGAATGAATTTCCTGAACTCAGGAACATTCTTATGGAATATTGCTCACAGTTATCTGTTGCTGGCGTGTACTATTAATCTGGGAAAATTCACTAGAGTTAGTAATTCCATGAACGAAGGAATCCCCATTAAAATGTCTCATCTCGCATGATTAAGTGCGTGTTTCCAGAAGGCACCGCGTTTTGCTATAGGTTCGACTACTGATGACCTAAGATCATTACTATGCGACTGAACGTCCATTCCAGCGGCGGAATGTGAACCCTCTTATAATTGAGGGCTCCGCTGCTCAGGAAAAACCTTGCTCCACCTCAAATGCATTAATTTTCCGTGATAAATGGGGGTTAAGTGAATCCTCCGCAACTTCATGCCGTGAAAATAAATTAATTTTGACTCTTGAATCTCGTTTCTTTCGTTATTTGCGCATTTATGAATTGTTGCTACGAACGAATTTCATTTCTTTTGCGTTTTAATGCTTCCTTATTGGGGAGTAGTTTAAAGGAAAACCAGGTGGAATTTATTTTTGTTGTTTTTCGTAAATGCCAAATGATGAAATACTTTTTTAAATTGCATGTTGGAACATTATTGTGTTGGAAAACCAATATTTTTCTACATTCAGAGTTGACCCATTTATTTTGTACAAAGATAGTCATTTAAATATAATTTCAGATGTATTTTACAGTTTATTTCTAAATGAATTATTTTAATATATTACACCCTCTAAGCAGCTGCAGTGGCATCCTACAAGGGAGCACCGTGAAACTTAGAATTTAATGACCTTGGAAAGATTTTTCATCTAGTGCTGTATTTTTAAAATATTACTTCATGTAATGGATTTTTAACTCTTGACTTGCGTATCGTTCTCTCCGATAACCTTTGCTTTACGTCACGACCGTTAAAAATGTCCAATATTAAACGCTCCCTCGCCTCCCTGATTGCGTTTTTCGAATCCAGGTCGGATTTTGGCGGCGGGTGGGAAGTCAGGGGTGGCGACCCTTTGGCTGGCGTCATATTTTAACGCAAAGCGGGTAAGCGGGTGGCACTTTTTTTATTAATCCATGCGAGGAGACCAATTTGTGCCCTTCCAGCAGTCATTCTGTCCCCCTGTAAAAAAATAATAAGTCGATCCGAGAATCCACCAAGTTGTGAGTGAATTAATTCCTTCGCGTCCATTTGGGGATTCGAGTAATTTGGCATCCACTTCTCTCTTTCTCTCTGGTCCCCTCCACCCCTTTCTATACATCCCTTGTCTCCCCTCTTTCCTGCGCTCCAACCATTCCCGATGATTAGATCAGCTCCTCTGCCGCAATGAATTATGTATAAGAAGTGGCGTCCGTTCGGCATTTTGCGGTTCAGCAGAAGTGCTCTGTCCTCAGCTCCTCTCCGGTCTTCATTCTGGAACATTCAGTTCTCGAAGCCTTCCTGACAGTCTTTTAGTCTCTCCTGTTTGGCTGTGGTCGGAATGGAATTGAGATCGGTCTTTAGACTTTGGGTGACGCAGGCCGGCAACTTGGTCACAGTGCAGACGACTGTTTTGTCGGCAGCCGGCTGAATGAATATCATCTCTTTGAGTTGCAGTTCAGTGTAATCACTTCAGAAATGATGGTAGAGCAAAGTGGTTATTTCCGACTCGCAGTTATCCGTAAAGGCTGGGTCCGTTCGATAGTGAATGTTTTTCTTCCTCGGTTGCGGTGGTATAAAGTCGTCTGCTAACACTTAGGTCGCGAGTTCGAGTCCCGCATGAGTTGTTATTTAACCATCCAGGCTATAGAGTGTTTGTGTGCGTTTTCGTTTTTTATTCTGAAATCCTGTTGTAAAAGACCTATAAATCTTTTTTCAGAGGTAATTGATTATAAAAAGTTTATGCCTTAATACCACATTAACGAGCTTTTCGCCTGAAATAATAGTACTTGAATTATATACAATTCACTTATCTCCTATCCCCCTTCTTTTTTCTATTCCCTCGCCTTCCATGGCAAGTGTCCTAACATTCCCTGTCACATACCTCTGCAATGGCTCGCAGGGTAGTATATAGATGCAAAAATTTATTTTTTTAAATTGACAGATGGGTAATTCCCATGTTTTGCGAAATACTATACACCTGTCACTCAAAAGTTGTCCATTATGGTTATATAAATCGTTTTTTATAACGTTAAATTAATCGCTATAGTCTATGTGAAAACATTTTAGTTATACAGTTCACGATAAATTATCATTGACTAGTACCTAGGGTATTTTGACTATAATAACTGCCCCCTTTATATGGTCATTGCGCATATTAGTGGATTCAATCTAGTATCTCTCACTCCTCTAATATATATATATTAAATCGGAATAATAAGATGAAAAAAGGAAATATTTACCTGCAATTGAAAGTTTTTTTAATTAAAACAAAATGGAAATCAGCTTAAACTAAGGAGCAAATTGTAGGAGAAAGTTTTTAAAATATACATGTGTTTATAATGAAGATGTATGTATAAAGTGAGAGAAGTAGTCAATCAAAAAGTATTAACTTTTTTATTCATTGGTCGTTCAATTCCAAGGTTGGTTGACTGCAGCCCTCCATCCTTCCCTATCTAATGTTAGTTCCCTTTCTCCCTGGTGGTCCTTGTGAACACTCACTTTATTTGGTCGATGTATTTATCTTTTGGCCCTCCTCTCGGGACTTTTCCCTTAATTTTTCCTTCAATAATATGCCTCATAAAACCCATTGTGCCTCATAGCGTGCCCAACATATCTAATGCCTTCTTTTCCGTATATTGTTCCATACGGTCCATTCCTCCTCTACTCAGTTATGTACTACTTCATTTCTAATTTTATTCATCCACTTGATCTTCATCATCCGCATCCAACACCAGGTTTCAAAAGCTCCTGTTCTATTCTGGTCTGCTTTTCCAATGTTCCATTTTTTTATAATTTCAAATAAACAGTGTAATTTGTATGACCGCTCGTGAAAATTCGCCAATGAAACTGATCTTTCCAAAATTTTGTTGAAATAATTATCATTATTTTGCTTTTATTCTCTAATTTTTATGAGCAAATATGAGCAAAGATTCCAGTTATATAGTTTCAAACCTGTTCCAAGATTCATTGGATTCAATTCTTCCAGTGCTCCATCCCTGATACTTCGTCATGTCTCCCTAGGAGACTGTATCCCGTAGCTCGTGTGGATTGTTATTTTGTTTACCTTCACCCTTCCGCCCCTCCTCCCTCCCGCTCTTCCTACCCTCCCTCCTCCCAGTACTTCCTAGTTTCGTCGTCAGATTGCGCTTCCGCAGCCCTTTCGTGCGTGGACGCTTGAGCGGCGTCACATCCCTCTCCCGAGGCTCTTGCTTCAGTGTCTTGTTTTGTTCTCCTCACCATCTGCCAAGGTCGTCGTCGGCGCTTCATTAGACGCGAAGTTTTTTTATGCCACGCATAACAGTCTTTGTTTCGGTCGGATTTTATGGTACTCTTTGTCTGTCGGCTTATTTTTTATCGAGTTCTGTTATCCCTTATCAAACCTTCTTCATTTCTTCTCGTCCCCTCGTTTATCTTTCTTCTCGATGGTTTTGAAATATTGAACGTTTTATTTCTCTGTCAACGTGAAGTAATTGGAATAATTTTATTGTGATTTTGTTTGGTTTATATCTAAGCGTTATGCCATTTCATAGCCCCGTCAATCAGCACGGATCGTTTTGACTGCTTTAAAATTCAGTTTTGAATGTCATTTCCAAAAAGATTTGGCTTCAGAAATATAGTTATTTTTAAATCATAAGAATTTTTACAGTTATTTTGATATTTTACCGAAGTTTTAGAGTGTAAAGGTGTGGAGTTCACTGGTGCACAACCACTGCACATGTTGTATGTTTTACTTCAATTACTTCGCTATGAAAATAAGCGATGCCATTAGGTCTAAATATTTTAATTTTCAAATTGAATACTTAATTCAGAGATGAAATTTTAGTGTTGGTCGTTGTATTTTCTTGATCAGATAGATTCAATCGTGCGAGTGGCAGGTGTATCCCAATTACTGAAATGTTTCCTACAGTTACAAAAATATATCTTATTTATGAAACCATTCAGGTATTATTTAACCTGTGGAAATTTAATACAAGCAAATAGCCCTAAAACTAGTTTTTAATTAGCATTCGTGACTTAAGGAAGAAAGTGGAAAATTATTGCGGTAACTGTCTAATAACGATCTCTAAATCTTATGTCAGGTAGATCCTTAATATTTGGCGACCCTAGAATATTTATGTGAACAATTCAGTCCCAATGCTAGAATATTTTAATAAAAAATACTTTCGGTTAAACACTGTAGGAAAATTCTTTGTTGGTCTTGTGTGAATCGATCTAAGAAATAGCTTTGGACAAAGCTGAATCGCTAAATTGGCTATCATCTCAATTATAGTCTCTGTTTTCAATTCTCTTGCACAATTGTCAATTAGCTTAATTCAGTGCGTATCATATTTTTTCTATCGATTAAATTTTAATTCTTCTCAGCCTCGTCAGGAGACATTACGGAGTTATGAGGTAGTTTTGAGACGATAATTTTGATACCTTGAAAGATAATTTTGCGCAGTCACGCTGTCTTGCGTGGGTTAATACGCTAATTAGTCGCGGTTCTTCATGGAAAACTACCATATAATCGACTGAGATTAGAACTCGGTTCTCCGAATTATCGTCATGGTGTTTTATCCATCTGTGCCTGGCGTTTTAATTAGCTGAGACGCCTGGCTTACAGTTAGGTTATACAAGTTTGTGTTCCAAATTAAGTCATAATTTGCAAGAGACTTATTTTCCTCGAAACATTTCTACGCACATATGCCTCAGAATTTCTCCAAGCTCATGTTTCCCTTCATGCTGTTCAAAACCTTCGGAAGAGTGTCCCATTGCATAGAGATTTTAATTTTTGGAACATTATTTTTACTTCCTGGCCCTCCAGTGCCTTTCTGCAATCCTTTCCCGTCTCAACTGTTGTGAGAAGTTACTTTACTCGCCATAATCCGAGATTTTACGCTCCGCACCGGTCTCATTGGCGCTTTGGGCAATCAGAACGTGCTAACTGCGACGCTGTTTCAAAACTACTTAGAGGTGGTTCGCCGTCTTGGAAATTCTCGCTCCCCCATTTCTTGGTTACCTTGCTTGGAAGAATTTATCCACCTCTCCTTAATCCCCCTCGGCTTCCGCAAACTTCGGTTTATTCAAAAAGTTTTAAGCAGGCTACGCGTTTTGAAACGGAAAGATTTTCCAACGTCCCCGCGAGAATTACCGTTATAGCTGGCTACCGATGGTGTTTCAAAATAAACCCAGGTTTTTTTAAGGAACTTTCTGTTTGTTCAGGGCAAAAATGACAGAATTATTTCAGCAGGCCATTCTCCGTAACAGAACCTATATTTTGTTTGACTTCAAATGACATACTAAAAAAATCTTGTATTACTGCTTGTCTATCTCTGAATGTCCCATGTGTATAATCCGAGTTTGAGCGCGAATTTCCAGCTTTCGCATCGAATAATAGTAATGCTTTCTTTTCGGAAAATATATTTCTGGAAAATCGCAGTAATTTGGCAATAATTAATTTGCATTATTTAATTTTATAATTAATGGAAAGTTAGTTTCTCCATGTACTCTTATAATGGTTTTTTAAAGTCTCATACATCAATACCTTGAGACTCATAAAAAAAGCGCTTAAGATTTATTTTTCACTCTATTCCATTATTCTATTGTGTCGTCAGTTTTTATCTCCGTTACAAAAAGCCGGCTGGTAGCTGTTTCTTCGGTTTATGGTATCAGTCCAGCCAATGACTGTTGTAGTGCATTTACTCGCAGTTGACGGCATGTTTGCGTAGCTTGAAATATAATTTATGGTTTTACTTTAGTTCTTTCAAATCACCTATTGTGTGTGACCAAAGATATGAAAATAGATTGGTTGAACGTTTTTACAGCAGCAAAAGAGCGCTCTGTGGACGGTGACTTCGTTGTGCCGTCAGAATTTTTTCGAGATTTTTTTGAAAGTTTTCCAGGTTTTTCAAGTGCTGAATGTTTCCATAAACAAAAGTGGGTGAGTTCGTTGGGAGTTAAAATTACTACCCGTCGCTGAAATCTGCTTTTGTCTAGTTTAGTGGCATTTATGCTTAAGTATAGCTTTTTGTGAAGCGTACTCTATATGCATTCCAACGATATAGTGGCTGTCCTTATATGCCTTTAATTTTCTCAGCCATAAGAGCAGAGAACTATAAGTGAAACTGTATTTCTTCTAATTTTTCGACTTTATTTCGGTCTATCTTTCGTCTCGCCCCATCGCTGTCATTGGATTTACAGCTCTAGAGAAAGCTTATGTATGATGCGAATAGGACGATTTTGAGACTTAAATGGTTTATTTTCTTAAAAAAAGCATTTACTGTGGGAAGATGGGTCAAGTTGTGCTCCTGTTTACATTTAACTACCCTACGTCCAATGCGCATCATTACATATAATCATATGGCAAATCAGACTTTCAAAGATAGACTTTTTCACTCATCACCTTCTCCCTTCTTATCGCTACCTCCTCAAGACTAGCTCCCTCCTTGACTTAGCGTTGTGCAAATCCGCCTGCCGTAAGCTTTTGCGAGTGCTATGCTTTCCATTCACGTGCGCATCATGCTCACGTATCCTAAAGAAGACTGGGAACCCCTGACGGGGCTAGTCACCTAAGGAAAAGGAATAGTGCGCGTAGTGCATTACCGCCCGTAATTGATGAGTGCTTTTCAGTCTGAACCCGAAGTTCTAGTGCTGTAAATAGATGTGGGACATCCCTTCTTCGTTGCCGTGTGGGCCATTTCTAAGGTTTCTGAGGAAGTCCAGCGGAACTGACTTTTGTTGGTAACCTTTTCGTCGATGTCATTCTTTTGCGTTTTTCATTACTCGTTCGCCATTCAAATAACTTTTGGGACCATTTGAGTCGAATCGGGGCAAAAGAGGATACATTTGTACTTAAACTCCAAAACATCCGACCCTGAAAGTATTGTCCGAAACTGGTGATGGCATATGTCACTTATCCTTCCGCTTTCATTCCGCCATAAAATGATGTGAAAATCATTTTATTCATATTCTGGCTAATAAAAAAAACATTTTCTTCGAATGATATTAACAACAAAATTCCTACATTTCTACGCTATTTTTTTTGCAAATTCTGCAAAAAAAACTCCATAGTGTTAACTGCGAGAATTGATGAAACATGGGGGAACATAGTAATATTTTCTACCTAATATGAACGCCACTTGCTCGATAAACTGTATATAAGGAGCAATTTTTCCCAGGGAATTGAATGCTAATTAATTTTAGGCACCTATCAATTTTATTGTTTTATTATTAGTAGGTTAATGCAAAAATCGAAGTCAAAATAGGTTAATTTTAAAAGAATTGGTGCTGTAATAAGCTCTTACGGCAGTAACAAAAAGTGTGTTGAAAAATATTTATCGAATATCTGCATATTTTGTACCTTACTTTTGTTTTCCTATAGTTAAGGCTACCCATCAGGGAAAGTAGTATTTTTTAAACAGTGCGAACGGAAAGTTGGAATTCAGTATTTTTCTTGGCTCATACAGTCGCTGTGTAACCTCCTAGGGTGGTGACAAGGAGGCTTGTTTGGCGTCTTTATCATAGTCGCGCTCTCGAGGATGACTGAAAAAATCTTCAATCTTGCCGCTTTTCTTTGAACTTGTAAGCTTAGAGGTGATACATGTCAGTCAGGTCTTTGAAATAAGTCTTTTAAATTAGTACCTTTAGCTTATTGGTTACTGTTAGCAGTTTTATCGAGGCGGAGTGTAACGATGGTTATCGGGCAACGGCCTGCCACGATGGAAACACCGGTTCCCGATCAGTCACCGAAGTTAAGCATCGTTGGGCTCGGCTTGAGTTTTGAAGGGTGATCCTCCGATTTGTCAGAGTACTGTGCCCGTCTGCACGTGGCAGATAGTTTGTGCGAAATGACCTTAGCCGTCGAATCCTGTTAAACAAAAATACTTGTACTACGAAGGCTCGAGTTTTCTGCAAGGAATAAATAAGTTTGTTTTGCTACTACCGTCAGTAGTTAATAGGATGGGCGACTGACTACTCAGGTCATTGCCTCCTCAAATTATTGGTGGTTAGGTTGGCCAGAGAGGGATTATTTGGGCAATGGAGGAAGGACGGAGAGAAATCCGACGTAGACGGCATCCTTCTATTAGCTTGAGACTCCTAGAGATCAAGTCTGATATGTCATCTAACGGATGGAGTAGTATCTACTGCCCTCGATGTGCTTTCCATATTGCGTCCAAGCAGGTATTCAGATTCTGAGGAGACCATCCTTTTCCTCCGGTGGGGCTCAAGCCCGGACCCTCGGAGCGGGAAGCCAGGTCTCATGTTTTCCGCACGTACGTGACCCCTCCTTGTTTTGTGGGTTGCATAACATTGGCTTGATAAATTAAAATTAATCGATGTAGTACTGTCCATGTTCAGTCTCAGGTTTCTGCGGCGATGCAATGTTGAGGCAGACATCTTCCGGGTTGCGGCCGCGTTCAATTTTTAAAGTACGATAGTTTCGCCAGATATCTTGCTAGCGAAACTGTCGTTATTTAAAACTTGAACGCGGCCGCAACCCGGAAGATGCCTGCCTCAACATAGTACTGTCCACTTTATTTTAAATTTACAACACGTGTTTCGGATTTTTTTTACTTAGCCATCTTCAGGCACAATGTTTAAATTCCAGTTTGAAGTGGGTGTTTACACATCTTTTTCAACGGAAGGGGGGGAAGTGGGGTGGGGAGGGTTAGGATTTTCTGGTATTGAGGCGGAATGGAAGTGGGGAGGAAATGGAAGTTGGGAGGAAATGGAAGCATGAGGGTCAACATAATGGTAGGGTGATAAGGCCATCCCAGCGCCGTTCGTCATGTAGGTGGGGGAAGGAATGTACAGTGGGGGACGTAAGGTGGGTGGAGGTGGTTAGGAGGGGCGGGGGGGTGTCACGTTTTGGGTTCTCGTCAAAAGGTAAGATGGGTTTAGGATGGAGAGGGAGTAGTATTCAAATTCAATGTAATTTAACAATTTGATTTTCTTTTCTTCTTTGGCTTGATTTGATCGCTCGCAACCTTTACTCACCGTATACGTCCCTGGCAGTAGTAATATGATTTATATCACTCGTGTTCCGTTCCGTTACCGATATTGGCTCACATTCTCTTGTTGTCAGATGTCACTCTGGTTGGTGATAACTCTCTAGGTCGGTTAAATGAGTGAGAGTTGACTTTGATAAATTTAAAACTGCAGTTCCCCTCGATGTCCTGGTTACCAGGAAATCACACTACTTCGATTTTTAGGCGGTGATGTTGGCAACCTCACCCGGATTTGAACCCGGAAGCCTCCGAACAACTCACTTTGCTACCACGCCGCCAAGAATATTATATCATTTCCGGTCTGCATTATGAGATTTCGGTCGGCTAAAGTGTGATTCGGTTATGCTCTTGTTCCCACCAGAGAGAATCAATTTCTGATTTGCAACGTTTGCAATGTACAGCTTGTTATATTGTATTTTTTATATTGGCTTCTGGGAAATGGTAAAAATTCGTAGTCTATTTTTGTCTACCTCTTAGCCTCTGCCACTGTCGTAATTCCTGAATAATGTAAATACTTTTTATTCCTTAATTTTCATTTTCTTGCTGAAGTTCATCCCATAGTTAGCACTTGATAAGTAATATAGCGTTGTGATGGATATTAAGTTTGTTGACTTAACCATTGAATATAATTGAGTGAGTTGTATTGAGATCATTTTGGTTTGACAAAAATTTGCGAGAAAAATATGCGAGTGAAAAAGTCTCCTCGTTTCAAGTTGTGGACGAGCGAACGAGATTGGTATTCTGAAACTCTAGATCGACTAATACCACTGCATATTGCCTCTCTACGAAACTAGATTATGACGTAAGGGGTTTTCCTTTGCTCCTTTTTTTAACCTGCCTTACGTCTCCGGCGCTCGCGAAATTTCCATCAGGGTCTTGTTATCGTAGAAATACGAAATTTTGTCAGCTACCGCGAAAAATGTCTCGTAGGCACCTCTCGTAGGTAGTTGGAATTGTTCCCTCATTACCTAATGGAAGTTTACACTAATGGCCGTCTGAATTTTTTCAGTGAGGAACATAAGTGTGACGCTTGTATTTCGTCAGTTGCCGTCGTTCTCCCGCTTTGCGACCTAAATAAATATATGCCCACTGGGTCATTATGCTCACCTAAACGTCACCGTACCTTTTTTTTCACTGTCTCAGTCACGGACTAATTCGTTTTTCCTCCCCTACTCGTCCCTTTAGACTGGATCCTGTTTGTTTTTTTCTTCCTTGACAATTTGCCTTTCCACCCACTCCCCAAGTTTACTCCCCTTCTAGCCCTCCTGATATATACGAAGCTCTCAACAGCTCGAGCCACTGACGTAGTGCCATCCACTAATTCCGGGGAGGGGAAGGGGTATTGGAGATGGCCTGGTTTGGGGGAGGGGAACACGTGTGGTCTCTTCCGTGGGTGGAGAGGGGAAGGAGGAAAGGGTAAAGAAAGGGGGTAGACCCTGTTTCGGAGCGGCGCAAACCTTGGGAAGTTTTAAAGCTATCGATTTTTCCCGACAGAGGGGATCCCGGTCGACTCTCCCGCAGGGAATAAGTGCGTTGGGCTGAAGATAGGGGAAGGGAGCTGTGGGAGGGGTGTGCTGCGAGAGAAAGGGAGGGGGACACCACACACAAGTTGGACTCGCTTCAACATCATTTCGCTCAAGTTTTTGCAGCGTCGACCACGTGTGTTGATCGCAGAGTCCTTGCCGTCGCCGAGTGTGTGTCCCGCAGGGTCCCATCCTTGGCCTTATCCGTGTTAAGAACTCCCGCGCGGTCGTTCCGTGAAGAAAGTTTTGCCCACGTGCGTTCTCGGCGTGCTTCAAGATGGGGTCCCGGAAGACGGTCGTGTCCACGACGTCCACCTTCTTGAGTTCCCGCACGTCGCCGTCCACTACCTTCCGGCACTACACCACGTCGAGGATCCAGTTGCAGTCTTCGTACTCTGTCCCGCCGCGGGTCCACGTGGCCGTCAGCCGGCCCGTATCCATGCACATGCCGAGGTCCGTGCCTCGCCCTGCGGCCCCGACAGTCTTCGTGCGGCCCACCGTACGCTCGTGCCCCCGAACAGCGGCCCCCGTCGTGTCCGCGGTACCCGACGGCAAAAAGCCGGCGGACATCAAGCGGTGGGCCAAACTCCTCAAGGAGGAGTCTGAGAATGGTAAAGTTTTGAAGGCCATCCGCGTGCATCTAATTGTAAAAATGTGTCAGCTTCAGATTAATGGTTAGATATCGAGTTGATGTGGTTGCTTTAGTATTTGTTTCCCATCCCAAGAGCCCAGGTGCAAGTATAGGCAGTTTCGAAGATGTTAGCGAATACATTTTCCCTCCCGTGTGCCGCGTGGAGAGCACGTAAGGTAGATACAGTAGGACGTTATTCGTATGGTATGTTGAACCATTGACAGTGTGGCTCTTTTATAGTTGGCTTACGCCGGGGATCTCTCCAAATTTCCTTCACATTCTAAAATTTTTTATCCCACCTTTATCCTATCACATTCAATCTCCGTGAACATTAGTAATCGGTCGCTTACCCTAATAGCTATTTCTCGGATTGGTGTTCAGGATTATGTATTGGACTCCCAATCCGACGAGTGATCATAACGCTAAGTTATAAAAATTAAGCGAATTAATAAAACCCTTTTTCCTTTATTTAATGCCATGCAAATAGCAGAAAAGTAGATTCTTTTTACTGCTTTGTGCACTTGATGGTATTTTATGTTTTTACGGAGTACAGTACTCTGTCCGTCAGAGACGACGTTCCGTTATGAGTAGCCTTACGTCGGGTTTTGTTACGTTTCGGGTAATGACCACAGCTGTTGGTCCTCTCCCCGACTATCCACTGCTCGTATTGTTGATCTGTGTAGTGCACTAGCTTCCAAGGTTGACAACCCGCTCTCTAATCCCAGTGGCAGAATATTTTTCGTCTAGTTTATCTGTGCTTCTATTTCTTTTGGATAGCGGACCTGATAGATCATTACTGCTACTTCTTTTTTTGCTAAATGAAACTTGTGTAAGCTTGAACCCTCATGGGTATGGCAGCAGCCAGGGTATGTTCGCAGGGGATGTCTCTTCTGATTTCATGAACTGTTAAAAATCGACTAACTCTCAAAGATACCTTCCACACCCATATTCGGTCCACACCTACGTGATAAGGCGCTCGGGTTGGTGTGGTGATTAGCTAACTCGCTGTCCATGTAGAGGACTCTTGTTTCGAGTTCCACAGTGGCAGATAATTTTCAGTGGAATCCTACTTTAAGTTTGAAGAGTTCTCGAGTTTCCAGCCAGGTAACGTTGAACTGCACCGACATTTCGATCACGTAGTCTGCTATCGTCTTCAGGATGAATCTGTGAGAACTCTTCATACAAAGTATTCCCCGGGAAAGACTCCAATCTTAAATAATCCTAATCTTTACTGTGGTTCCGCGGTCTTCATTGACAGTATTCCGCTAGTCGGATAGGACGTGCATTTACTGACACTTAGGCGCTTTTCATCAATAGTGGGTTGTATCAGTGAAGTTGGTGTCTTCTAAGACGTTAAATTAATGTTACTACACTTCGAACGCTGCAATCGTGAACGGCTTAAGGAGATATTCATTTCATTAGTATTGCCAAAACGTAAGAGCTCACCGCTTTGTAACACACTGCTTTGTAACAGTGGGGTGACACGTGTCCCCATTCTTCCCATCACTCCCCCAGTGTCCTCCTCTTACCGTCCTACCCACCTCTCATCAATGGCGCTAATGATTATACTTCGGTTGCCTGCTCGAGTAATGATTGGATTGGCTAGTCCACTCGCTTTCCAAGTCTTCAAGTCCCGGTTCATCCTGGCGATGGATTTTTTAAATTCGTTTGCATTTCCTAAAAATGTTGTGTATAGCAATCTGGTACTTTTTCTCACTTCTTCGTTTGTTGGATGTTCCATCAGAAGTGTTGAGGATAGCAGCTGACGTTCTCAGGGAATAGCTTGCATACGCCTGTTTTCCCTCCTGCTTTCACACTACTCGTTACTCTGACTGCGGTCAATGTCATGCTGTCATCCGGCCAATACAAGACTTACCTTACGTAGACAATAGTATCGCATAATTCCCTCATAATCTCATCTCACTGCTAATTCAATTATTTTTTCAATTGATTGTTTTTATATGGGTGCAATGGCATAAATTAATGTGCAATTAATTAAATCCAATGGAGTAAATAATAGATTTAGGCCATAGAGCTCTATTTCTGACCTTTCTGAAATGTTTGTTTTTATCGTAAAGGTAGTAATTTTGTTGTTTTGCCTCTCCTCCTCGTTTGATTGCATGTCATGAAAAATCGAAATGAATATTGTTTATAAGGGGATTACCTCCCTCAGTAGCCACTCCGGCTGTTCATATTGTTCAGTCGCCGCTTAAAGTCTGGCGACATCGGCCACTTGAACCCCTAAATTCACTAGACCCCAAGATGAGGTTCCGATTCACGACTACTCTGGCCACTTTCTCACGTCCTTCCCACCCCCTCCTCTCTATCTCCTCTCCATCTCCTCTCCCCACCCCTCACCTTTGGATCAGTGGAGCCAAAGAAAATCGTAGTTTTGCATGTTCGGCGCTTTTGTCGATGTCGCCAGACTTCATGCGGAGACTGTTCATATTCCTAATCGTAAATGGGCGTTACTTTGCTAAGCTCAAAATTTACCTCTGGTAAACCTCTTTAACTTTGCCGTCAACTTTCTTTGAAAGACAAATTAGTTTTTATGAGAATTTGCTTCGGCTGAAGAAGCTTAAATTTAATTGTTACCACACTGTTTTGTGTGTGAAGTATTGGAAACGGAAGGGGGAATTAGGAAATGTAATGGTGAATAGGCATTGGGAATGCCTACAGTTGTTTATCAAACTTACCTTAAGCCAAAACAATACTGAAGAAGTATTGCCGAGGAGTTGATCGTAATACTAAACTTAAGACTCGTTTTTCGCGAAATCAGATGACTTTAATGACAGAGACCTTTTCTGCTGTAAGCCTTATGTTTTCCCGTGTGAATAGTGGGGTTGTATACACAAACAGCGTAATTTTTTATTTTGAACAGGATAGTAATGATGAGTTTATGCAGAAATAACAATATATTGTGTAATTAAAAATATACCTTTTTACAATCTATTCCTGTGTTAATTTAAGTGCTATAAAGGGAAAAAGATACGGAATAAAAGTTCAATTTGTTTACGCTAATTGATACTGCTTTTATATATGAAAAATGTTTATAATTTTACGATTCAATTAACTGAGCAATTTTGCTATGATGTGGTGCGAGAGTTGTTTAAAAAAATGTAAGTTTCTAATTATTTTGTCTTTATGGTTTATTACTGGCCACCAAAATTATAGTCAGTCATTCAATTGTTCGGCCAAATAGGATTCTCTAAGCGCATTTCCTCCTTAGCGGTGTGTTGACAGTTTGGTGTCCCACATTGATGAATTTTGGGCCGGACAAACTGTAAATCAGGTCACTTCCGTCATTTGTTTTGGCCCCATAGACTCTTGCGCGAATATTTTAGTCTCGCGCCCCCTTTTAAGAATTCCTTTTTTTACTCAAGTCTATCCTGCTGAACTAGTTCAAGTACAAATCATCATCTTCCCTTTTTTCCGTCCTGGGAGTTTTGAATGTAGAAAATTAAATGCATGTCGTGTAGATATCCAAAGTAGAGTTGGTAAATTCGAAACCACTTTTAGTATAAAATGCATGTTCTTTTGCTGCTCTTTCGTATTAGCTTTTCTTTAGAAAGGCGTCTTTTAAACCTTCACCGTAGAAGTTCGCTTATGCGTGCGCGGTGAATGCCTGTTAGCTCATGCTGGGTCCGTCTCACAGCTATCTGATTAACATCTGCGGACCCCATTAAATTTAAAACCCCCAATAGAGTTGCAAAAATAAAAGAGTTCGCTATTGACTTGTTGGAATTCCATTCTGTAAATTGATTTATTTAAGAACTTCTACGGTCTGCGGTCTGTAAAAGTTGTGAAATAAATCGATTTACAGAGTTTCTTAAGACTGCGGGAATTATAAATGCGTCTAGTTCAACTTATTTGGTGTGGTGCAACTTCTCTGTAAGTAATAGAAATCTACAACGCATAACTTTCAAATCAAATAATTTTGATGCATGTGTATTTATGTGGTGGCCTGGGGAATTTTGGTCATCTTCGCGGAGGTGCTCACAGAAGTCTTATTGGTATATTATTATTAAAAGAAATCAATGTTATAAAATTTCATAAAATTTCATAAAATTTCAATGATATGCATAGTTATTTAATGTTATGTTCTCTGATCTAAAAAAGTAAATTTTACAGTCGTAATATAAATTAAACTTTGTATTCAGGATTAAGTTAAATACTTAGTACTTCAAAATCTTTTCTAAAAAGTACGTCGCGTTTCACCTATTTACGGTATCGTCCGGTACAGAAAGTTTGTTTTATTCGTTAATTGTTTTTGTAGTTACGGGAGAGGAGGAGAAAATACAGATATTCGGGCAGTTTTGATAATGACACGTAGGTCAACGGCTGGTGAGGCGGGAGAGGTCAATATTTAACAATTAATATTAACTTTTCCCGCCTCACCAGCCCTTGCTCTATATGTGTTTCTCAATCCTTCCCGAATATTGGCATTTTTTCCCCTTCCTCGTAACTACAAACACAATAAACGAATAATACAAAATTTCTATACCGGACGATACCGTAAATAGGTGATACGATAAAAAAAATAAGTTTGTAGAAAAGTACTTAGTATTTTACTCATTCTCTAATGCAAACATAATTAACTTCTACAAATTGAAGCCTGCTACTGTCAATTTTTAAATCAAACTTGTTTGTGGAACACTGTAATTCTGCACTCTTCATGCCATGCACTTGGCTTCACTTGGAAATTGGTATGGCACATTGTGCACTTCCGATCCGTTTTCCCTCCGTAATGGTGGACGCGAGCAGATTCTACTAGTAGTCGTTTTTATTAGCATGGTTGGAGTTTATATTGCATGGCATTATTACTTCTTAACCCTCGAATGCCTCATAAGCTAGAATTATTTGGAAAATGGCAGATGATTTGAGGGAATGGTAATCAGTAAAAGTAGATGCTTCATTGCTCGTACACGCAGTCACCTTGTTCCTCTTCATCATTGAAGGGTATATCACCACGGAAATAGTTTCTGATAAGTACAAGGGTTTAGACGGAGTTAAGTGATACATTTTGTAGTGCACGAATTGAAGTTTTTAAATCGGAAATATTAAATAGGAAAAGGTAGCTTCCTGTGGGTAATCAAGTAACTTCTTTGGCCCTTGCGAGGATGAAAATAGTTCTGGATCCCATTTTTCGAGGATTTTACTAGAGTTTCCGTTTTACCGTGGAGAGAAAGATATCCAAAGCCACCCGCCACCAAACGATTCGCTTAGTGTCTCCACTCGAAGCAAGCACTCCGGCGATTATTTTGCTGCCCCTAAGTTAAATGCTCCCTGCCTTGTAATTGGATTTTCCCTCGCGGTAGCACGAGCGATTTACACTGCCGTTAAAACCCGCTCTTCCACCTGAGAAACGAACATTTGGCTCGAAGGGATTTTGGCCGGCCTGCAAAAGATCTCTTTCCCGTTCCACGCCCACGGTACTGCTAAGTATACTTCCGTCTGCCGGCGAATATGAACTAAGAAAAAATTTGGAATGGCTGAAGGCCGTTTACAACGCGGCTTATTTCAGTTACTTAAATCTGAATACTCGATAATGTATCTGGTGTTGATGCCAAGTCTCCCTCTCTTGTCTTGAACGATCCAACCATTAATATATTCATGGATCCAACTCTGTTCGACCACGTTTTGGTGGATGCGCCAACACAGTTTTTGTTGATATCACAGTTAGCACTGGAATTCAAAGGAACGCGCATCAATTAGCAGTCTAAAGAATTGTTTGAAGCAGCTCTCCACTCCATTCTCGTTTCAACTCACTGTTTTTTTCATTAATAATTATTTGTTTAATATCACTAATTTTGTTCAATGCTTGCCAAGCACGTACTCATTTCATTCTAACAATAAGCATATTTCTGAAAAAAAATATGCGTCGGTGATGTACTTAAATTGTATTTTAGACTAGCGTCATGATATCTATTGAAATGCTCCTTGTCTGAAAATGGTATTTTGACGCCATAATCGATTTAAATTGATCGAAAAATGAATCTCGTGTGTTTATCCATGTTTTGAATGTCTAAAAATGAATTGACATTGTACAAGTTCATCGACGAGCATACCTCTTCGGTTCTTATTACCTTTATGAAATTCTTTATAATTATTTATGAAATTCTTTGATTACTTATGACTATGGCTTTTGAATTCTTTTTTAACCTTTATACTCGTAAACAAAACTCATTACGAGTTCTTCATGTCTTCAGGGAAAGTTCTCTTGTCCGTTTGATCTGAATTTTTCTTCTATATAAAGTTATGTAAATTTCTTTGCTCTCGCCCTTTGCCACACACCTTTTGGGTGGGTAAAGTGGTGATTGCAAAGCTGCTAAAAGTAGTCAGCATGGTATAAAAATTTCGCAAGGAAGTGCTGCTGACTACTTGACGAGCAAGCCACCCATCCGATAATGATGAAAGACATTCCTTTTCCTTATTTTGCGCGGAACGAAGTATTTTTTGGCATTACGTTCGTTGACTATTTCGCTTATTTTATTTTGACTGTGTTCCCTTGGGCTTAAGCGCTACAAAACTTTATTTTCTTCATAAAAAGATTGGCTCTAATTTAGAGGGACCGCGGAAGCCGGTGTAGTAGTCCGGTGACCCCTTAGGTCGGGGGCTCAAATCCTGCCACGGACGTGTAGGCTGTGACTGTCATTGGATGACCCTAGTTATATAAAAAGAGAAAATAGCGTAAAGGCGCACAAAACTTTAGCTTCTTAATTAGTGTAAATGTTATGTACAAAACATGGCTACCGCACGAAATATATGCATAATGCTGTATATTGTGTAAAATATCCTCAATGTGTGTGTTTATGTAAATCATTCTTGCGCAACGACAACTTGTTTTCGGTGCTTGAACTTTATACCTTATATATTCAGCGTGGCCGATTACGCGTTTTAATGGTTTCAGTAATCCCTGTGCTATGATTCAGCTTTGATCCATATAATCTCTTATGTATGTTTTAGATAGTGCGATTTCTTCCAGGAAGTTTGGGAACCTAGAACCAAAACTCAAGTTTAAACCCTGCATCATATGGTACTTGATCCTGCACAAGTTTGATGGCGATTGCTAGTATGATTGCTATCCAAATCTTGTGATACTGAGCCAGAACGGTGGCTAACAAGCGTGATCGCTATCATACTCTCTGAGCTACTCTATTTCATAATTGATGCAGTACTAGTGCGCTACTCGCTCCCTGTAGAATCTAATAACTGTCGAACCATCACGTTAGCTTATACAGTTTCTCTGTAACATTCGCATATTCAAATCAGCGCCGTCCATACAATCTTGCGGCTATTAGAAGTGTAATGGCCATGAAATCCGCATTAAGTCATAATGTCCTGACAGTTATTTTGGTCACTTTGTGTCAAAGATTGCCCAATGTAAAATTATAGTAGATACCCTACGACAGGGTTCAGCAAATTTCCCGATGCAGAGAACTACTCTCCAAATTTAATAATATGAGGCGAGCTACCAAAGATGGAATGGAAGTTATTTGACACATTCCTTGAATTCATTCACCGTCGATCGCAAGCTAACAGAAATATCCCCACGAACTACTAGTAGTTCGCGATCGATGAAAGCTCGAGGTTCGACCTTTGCCCTAATACGAGCCTCGTGTATAAATAAAATTACAGCTTCATTGTGAGTAAAACGTTCACTGGTTGTGTGAAACGTTCCAGGGCTGTTCAAATTAGGCCAGATTCCTTCCTCAGTACTAGTACTTACTCACTAGTACCAGCTAGCGTTTTAGGTCTTTGGCTGGATCAAGTGTCGTGAGATGCACGCTTAAGGTAGTTTGAGCGAAAAATCACTTCACCTGTAATTTGATGAATTTGGCCTCGTTTTAAAGAAAAAACTCATCTTTCCATTGATACCAAAATATTAACCCTTTGCCGAACTACTTTTCGAGCAATTTGCCTAAAAGCAAAAGCATTTTCACATGGGATAGATAACGACTCTGCGCTCCAGAGGGAGAATATTTAGAAAATTAGGAACTTCAAGCGCATAGATTTCGTGAAAAAACTAGCGGTGTAGATTGCATATTTTCTCAACTATTTTTTAAAATAATCTATTACTCACCTCAGTAATGTTTACAGAATTGCAAAAAAACCTGTTTGAAGGGTTTTCAGCTGTACGGCGGGAAAAAATGGGTCAATTTAGAGACTTATGTACCTTTATTTATTTAATTACTGAGAAGTTTGGTCGTATTTAACTATATCGTTGCGCCTTTAATATTACAATATTTATTTCATACTTCTTACAGTCGCTGAAATAAAAAAAATGAAATTTAAATATGGTCTCCCTTGTGACTAGGGAACTACCTCACTCAAACCACCTGAGATGTGTTTAGGATGGGCTTATGGTTCATAGCCTGGGCTTTGGCGTGGTGGTTGAATGAGGGACTGTGCGTGGGTCGTGCCGACCCCGTATCCTTCCTCCTCCTCCCCCCCTCGAATCATGCTCCTGCCCCTCCCCTCCCTCGAAGGCGTCCTGAGGGCAGTTATAGACTCGCCTGCGGACTTGGCTCTAAAAATTGAAGTGCAACTTTTTTTTCTCTCTGCCGCAGTTTCAGCCCCATTCATTTCGTGTCCCCCTTCCTCCCTTGATCTTCTAAAATACACTACTCCCCCCATTTAGCCAGGCGCCGCCGTCCTCAGGGATTCCCGAAACCGTATCCCCCTATCTCATGCCTCGAAGCGGTGTTACCCGGTGCTTAATTTTACGTGCACCGTTGGGTTAATCCCCTCTCACACCTCCTGCGTGTACTGCCTCCACGAAGGGAAAATGCTTCGGTGATAGTAGTTGCGTAATGCATGGTCAAGCCGTACTTGATATTTTCCACTGCTTAACCTCTGGACGATTTATATGTAGAGACCAAGTTGGTGAGGTGGCTGGAGTACTGGCCTCCTATCCAATGGCTCTGGGTTCGAACCCCGGACATGAAGATTTTTTCAGTGGAATCTCGATCTCTAATTGAGTGCTTTGTGGATAGCACTTTCAAGTTTAGTGTTACGTCCGTCGTTTGGGACGTTAAACTTCTGGGTGTTTTTCGTTAAGAGCTGGCTGTAATACTGACGCCGCGCCGGGTCTCTCTCTTTACTAATTCTTCCCCGTAGGATCCTTTGCTTACCAAGCCACTCACCGACCTATATAGCGCTTATGACATTATTCATCGGTCGCCTCACCTAAATAACTTACCAACGATGTGCTGGTCTTGACTTCATTCTATGTGATTACCCGCTGCATAATATTCATCTCTAGCGTTTTTCATCTCATTTAGTTAATATGCGATGGTTTCTGTGCTCTGGGGGTGGGTTTACCTGTTAAGTAATTTTTATACAAGAAATTATACCAGCAAGTTGCATGCCCTTATAACTTCAAATCAACAAATATCCAGAGCAATAATCTGTAGCATTCTCTTTTTCACCATCGTATTTTTTGCCATCGGTCAGTGGAAACTCAGACATTATACGAAACGGAATTGTATACATGGCCGCAAGTTTTTACCTAGTTATCCCAGTACTTTGTTCTACTTGTAGTGATAGATGAATCAAGCTCTATTCTTCCTTGATGATATCGTAAATGTTGTAACCGTATTGCGATAGTAAAATGCCGTGTAATATTGCCATCTATATTTATTCTCAAAATATACAACATTAATTGCTCCAATCAGTTCAGCCACAGCGAATTAATCAAATAAATTGGCATTAGTGTTATCCGTCGAAACCTGACACTGCACCAGATATTCTGAATACGAGGTGTGATAAAAAAATAACGAATTTTTAAATTTCGCGGGCTTCATAATTCCGATTTTTCAATAATTCCGAGTTCCTCCCACATGGTCGGTCAATAAGGAATACTACGTGGAAGTTGTCGGCCGTTTTCGTGAAGTAATCGAAACCTGACACTGCACCAGATATTCTGAATACGAGGTGTGATAAAAAAATAACGAATTTTTAAATTTCGCGGGCTTCATAATTCCGATTTTTCAATAATTCCGAGTTCCTCCCACATGGTCGGTCAATAAGGAATACTACGTGGAAGTTGTCGGCCGTTTTCGTGAAGTAATCGAAACCTGACACTGCACCAGATATTCTGAATACGAGGTGTGATAAAAAAATAACGAATTTTTAAATTTCGCGGGCTTCATAATTCCGATTTTTCAATAATTCCGAGTTCCTCCCACATGGTCGGTCAATAAGGAATACTACGTGGAAGTTGTCGGCCGTTTTCGTGAAGTAATCCGACGAAAACGCCCAGAATTGTGGAAAAATAACTTGTGGAAATTGCTCCACGATAATGCTCCCGCTCACACCTCTGCTTATTCGTGAATTTTTGTAAAAAAGTGTTATTTTGCCTCAGCCACCGTATTCGCCGGACATGCCCCCCTGTGACTTCTTTCTATTCCCGAGGCTGAAGAGGAATATGAAAGGACGACGTTTTTCCACCATTGATGAGATAAAAACAATCGCTGAGGGGGCTGAATTCTATACCGAAAAGTGAGTTCCAGAAGTGCTTCCAAAATTGGAAAAACCTCTGGCACAAGTGTATTATATCTAAGGGGGATTACTTTGAAGGGGAAAAATGGATATTGATTAATAAATAAATATTCTTTAAGAAAAACGAAAATTCCCGTTATTTTTTTATCGTACCTCGTATAATGAAATGAACTAGCAGCGGAAACGAAGGCCACTATGCGACTTGCCCTATCTATTTTTACCGAGGCAAAACTCGCCGAGGGACTGAATACGTTCGAAAGCCGTTGACCTGTTCTTTGACTTTCTTGTGTATAGTTCGTCTAATGGGATATCACCAACCTCTTTACATGTGACATGATATGACAGCGTGACGTGTGAATAACAGACTGGGTTTTGCTCAAGGAGGTTAGATAAGAAATGGAGGCGACATACCACTTGATTCTTGAAGCCAATTCCGCTATTTCAGTCGACACTGTTTAGACCTTCCTCTGGCTTACGTGTCCGGCGGTCGCTTTCGATTTTCGTCAAATCTAAGTTAAAAACAACAGACAAGGCGATGTTTTGTGACTGGCTTGGCAACACCTACTCGGTACAAAACCCTTCCCAAGCACCCCTATTCTTGCTTCACTTCCGCTCATGAGCGTTTACGGTCATGCCTACTCCATTTTATTTTAACCTCCTTGGTTTTGCTAACCAATCTTCCTTCAGCTTATTCAAAAGGATTTTTGTTTCCTTTTAATTCCAGCCACACATTATTCTCGTTGCCGGCATTACTGACGCTGCATTGGACTTTACGGTTTATTTTGGATTTCTTTATTACTTTCCAAAGTTTGAAATTTCTATTTCAAGTTATTTTCGTCAATGGCAGTGTTTCTTCATTCAGGTATCATGGTATACTCATTTTTACCCTTTCATAGATATTGCTTAGATAATTTCTGTAGTTATCTATAAATCTCTTAGTAAATGTCTCAAAAATCTTGCTCTAATTCTGGAACAGCTTCTTGGCGTTGTGTTGAATATTTTGTGTTTTCCGGCTGACGTAATTTCTAGTTTGAAATTGAGCAATTTTGGAAAAACAGCTAGTTTTGACCATAAGGTCTTTGGCAAAGTTATGAAAGGGAAATGCCGGTCTTCGGGCGTTTTCGACTTAATAATGAATTCGAATGCATTCAAATAAATAACTAAATGCAATGTTCGGAGCATCGGGATAAGTTTGCAACGGATGTAACCTGTCCAAAGGAAAGAAAATTGTGGGTAGTGAGCGTTTACCTCGTAATAACCCATAATATTGCTGTCTTCACTTGTGTTGAGTGCGTCATAGCATATTAGGATAGCATACATGTGTATTCGTAATGGAATCTTTTTATCACAAACCTATTGCGATAATTTATTAATATTACTGTTCGTTTCACAACTTTTGTTTTTTGCTGAAATATTATTTATTGCTGACATTTTATTCGTGCGTAATACGAATTTTCCTTACTTAGTATCTACTTATTTTGATTAACGATGTGACTTTAATTTTGTTTCTCTTATCTCGAGGTTCGGCGTCATGAATGTAAGTATTCGCTTCCTTCTTGACAACTTCGAAGAATGCAATTGCATTTTCGTCCTCTGTATTTAATTTTAAAAATGACTTTGGTAGACCTCTGCTATCATCTCACTCATATGTGCTTGAGTAGGCTTTGCCAATTGGTAATGCAGTATGCATCAATTAGTCAAATACGAAGGCTATTTCATCCTCTGCACTCCATCGATTGCTATTCTAACGTATTGCACCCTTTGCGCATACGGAAAAAGCGTGTGGATGCTTCAGCTTGATCACTTCACCTCGTACTTTAAATAGAAGGCTTGAAATCACCGTGAGCTGCTGCTATTTTAATGAGATTTTTAATCACTGTCCTGTATCGCCACTACTTCTTAAAATATATTTTGTCTTCGAAATATCTGTCACCACCGAAATTGATACTAAGGCTTTCGTGGTGTTTGTGTGATAACTCGTGGGTTTTCGGGATTTTCCCGCGTTGGTTGATTCTTATGGACAACAGTTTCGACTGTAATCCAGTCGAAATCTTCAGGTCCGTAGTAAGTCTACAGGGTTTTTTGGCAGATCGCAAAAAAACTCGGAAAACTTGCTTCGGATCTGAAGATGCAGACTGGAATGTCTGATAAACTATAGGATCCTTAAGGATCAACCATCACGGGAAAACCGGAAAACCATAGTCATGTGTCACCCCTACTTCACTCACTTCAGAAGATCGAATAACTTAGTAGTCCAGTATTTTCATATCCTTTGAATTCTTGTTACTTAATTTCCTTAGTAAAGTGACGTTTGTGGTTTATGTTAACAGTGACTTGATATTGCTTGTTATCATAAGTTACTATCAAACCTCAGTGATGGTTATATTTCGGTCTTCTGAACTATTCTGTGAAAGATAATTGATTCACTCAGTAGTATTGTTTCTCACTATTAATTAATTTGCTTCTTGCTAAACACTGCTTAGGAATATCTCCCTTTTATAAGGTGGTGCTGATCTCTCAATTTATTCTATGGTAATTTTAAGTATAAACATCAAAGTAGCCTATCTGTTTATTTTGGAGTCAAGTATCTCACCATTTTGGTATTAGAAGCTAAAAATTTCCTTGCGACATTTAAAAAGGCGCAGTGACAAAATTTGGTGCTACTCAATTGATTTTATCATGTTGTGTGTCATTGCTAATGTTAAATGATGAGATCTTGTCGTTTAAAACTTTATCCGAACAAAATGTCTATTTTAATTTGAATTTGCCTTTTTTCTAATATATTCTTTTTCTCATTCGTAGGGATAAAATGTCCGGTTTGCTCCAAGTTTGTCCTACCAGACGACATCGAGTGTCATCTAGTGATGTGCCTGACGAAACCCAGGCTCAGTTACAACGGTAAGTGGTGGAAATATTTGCTTTAAATGCAATAAACACTAATATTAGTGGACTAAAATTTCACCTTATAAACGTGTAATCCTCGTGAAGTTATAGCACAAGAATTTAACAAATGAGACAATTTGAGTAGTTGCTCTACGGCTTATTCTAGTACGTAGGTTGCGAATTGTTTGCACTATGTGCTACCCGTTACGAAATTTCGTTATCAGAGTTTTTAATTTTGAAAGTTATTTTTGGCGATTTTTATTGATATATGGTTACTGCTTCCTTCGAGTGGCAACAGTGATTTATAGTGGGTCCTGTAATTTATAACCGTCCACTAAATGTGTGCTGACAATGCTTCTCTAACTATTGAACCAGGTTGAGTATGTCCACATCTCATCTTTCGGAACCATGTTAGTTGTTGGTGGTGAAATCTGCTTGTGTGATTATAATCGCCGTAAATTCCTACACCTTTCTACGTCACTTAAGAAAGTTACCTCTATGATGGCTTAGTGGTAAATCAAATTGTTGATTATTAATTAACTGGCTATCCTAGTGTGGTGATTATTCTTTTTTCTGTGTGCCGTAGGAAGATTAAAACTGAAAATTTGTCAAATTTCATCGCTAGTTACTACTAAATAACATTTTCTGAAGTTTATTTGACCAGAACCCAGTATCCTATTTTTTTATTAATTTATACGTGCGTGAAGAAAAAAATAGGTCATTTTTTTGTTAGAATAGCATATATTACGGGTCTCGTGATTTAGACTACTCTATCAGATATTTAGAATGCACGTATAAAAAGTTGCTGGCTCGTTCAGAAGTATTGATAATGAAATCCGGAATCTAATGAAATTTTTCTATGATGGAACATCGCCTCTCAAATCTTGATGTGAAAGTTGTTAGTAGGTTTATCAGTTGTAGTTACGATCGAATTTGAATTAATAGCATTCAAAACTTCAATTAGCTCACTTAATGGAGGTTATGTCGGAATAAAGAATAGAAGTAGAATGTTTGAAACTCCCCACAGTAACTGAAAAGTGTCTGTAAGAATATTCCAATCAGAAATGGCAAACAGTTCGAAGTGCCATGTTGTGCATTCAGATAAGTATATTGTGCGTGTATGAATTTTTCTCGGGTTCTACACCTGGTGGGGATCTCCATAGAGGGCGACGTTTCGATGCACGAGTCAGGCATCGAAGTATCGCCCAGTATGAAGAGCCTAACCCGGTGGGGATCCAGAGGAGGATTCATTCATCAAGTACGCTGGAAAAGCACCAGATCTTATTTCGTGCGTGCTACAGCAAGCAAAAATCAGAACTTGTGGCGAGTACTAATTAACCGTCATTTATTGAAGGACCTCTTCCTAATTATATGGCTGCTTAGTCCCATTGTGAGACGGAGTAATTAGAGCGGTATATCTAGATCGCTGTGTCCAACCTGCTTTGGTTTTAAGGCTTTCTATTTTCTATGAGCAAGTCTCTTGTGTCAAGTACTAGGCCATGAATCATATCCAGACGTTATGCTATCTTGTATTTTTTTCAACACAAGCAGGTAAAACTCATTTTGGTTAGCGTTATCTATGATACAATTATACACATTATTTGATAATCTTGCGAAATGTAAAAAGGCAACGCATGGAAAGGAAATAACAGCTGATAGCTGTTATTTCCTTTCCATGCGTTGCCTTTTAAATTTAGCTATTCATTAGCCAAGTTAATGATTAATGCTAATTTTAAATTATTAAAAGCATAAAACTGATGATATCAGGCCTGACATCGTGGAAATTATGGATATCCATATTGAGAAAAACAAACTTTGTAGTTTCCACAAACTTGATTCCGTTGGCACGACGCGCGTTTCACCACACTGTGGAACATAATATAACAACTAAAAAGTTGGTTTTTCTCAACATGGATATATAGGGCATTTTTATCAGTTTATTTTGTGGTTTGTAAAAGTTCTGAAATAAATCGATTTACAGAATGAAATTCCACGAAGTTACAAGTGAACTAATTTGATTTATTCTTCTGGAAATAACTTATCATAATTGAAGTAAGTTCAAAATTTTCGTTCTACTTTACTGTTCATTTTTAACATGTCTCATCAAGCAATAGCCTGCCAGCTAGCCGATTAACTTTATAATCCACTGCAATTGTCCGGGAAAGTAGCCCTTTCGAAACTGTGAGCTTATTGTTTCGCAATCACTCACGGCTTAAGGGGCTTCGAAAGCCAGTTCGGGTGCATTTCGATGGCGAGGGAGTTGCACTCGCGTGGCGTAATGCGTACGAGGAAGTTTTCATTTGGTTCGAGTACCGTGCTTTTTCGAAACTCCTTCGGCCGTTGCGAAGTGGCGAAGTCCGCCTCGACTCTGAGCGTGTTCGTAATACATGACCTAATGAGCGAATCCTCGCTCGCGTGTCTGGAATCTCCGGGCTTTTCCTCCTCTCAGCCTTTTCCTAGTCTCCCGTGGAGGAGAGAGAGTGAAACGGGAAGCGGCTGTCCCTCGGGGGCAGAAGGTGCACATTACTCGCTTCATCGACGGGGGCGGAAAGTCCTCTCTCGTCTTTTGACGGTTTTTTCACTCGTCCTTCCCGCGGTGAAAAAAGGAGCACGAGGGACAATTATTTCCTGTGATGCAGCATATCTTGACTGATTCCCCATTCTCTCCTCCTCTCGTTAATTTTTTCACCTTCGTCGGAAAGAAAAACCTTTTGCTTTGATTAAAAAAATCAATGATGTCGATTTATTTCTGTTTATTTTCCAGTAGTTTCCAGAGAAATAATCATTAATAAAATTCAAGCGCAAACACCCATTCCACGATGGATCATAATGGCAATTATGTAGATTGTTAAATGATTGATGAGGACTTCATACCGTTAATATTTACGTGTACCTTCACCATTTACTTCTGCCGTGACTGAATGTGCAACCCAATCAGCACTCTGATTCAGAAGAGTCCCCACAAAATTAGCGACATCAATTTCATGATGGCTATATAATTTAACGTGTTTTTTTTCAATTTATGATTCTTTGATTAACGAGAAAATTCGAAGGCCATGCTGACGATTCATAATTTTAGTATCTTTCCAACCATTTAAATTCTCAATGTGACGGGTATTACATAACTATAAACCGCCGCTTTATATCTGTAGAAGTGATAAAATAAGAGATACGCTGCTGAGCTGATATATGCGGAAACTCCTCCTTTCCACGAGCAATTAATGACTACAGGGGCAACATTGCCAGAAACTGAGACACACCCTTGACATGCAATTTGCTTATGTCCTCTCCCTTTGCAATTTTTCATTTTTCCTAGTCTCTTTGTAATGGCTTGTTCTTACACCCCCTGCCACACGCCCCGCGGCCGCTCTTAGGGTAGTATGTAGATTTTGAGGTACAAGTTATTGCTTTAAACACTAAGATCATGACCAACCATACAATTAATTACTTTTCCTATGCAAATCATAGGTTAAACAATACAAATCACTGCTGTCTCCGCAGTATCGTAAATAAATCCCATTTCTTTCACTTCGAGGCATAAATGAATGTCAAAATCTGAGTATGTGGGGCAGGAGGGGAGATTTATGAGTGGTGATTTGGGTATCAGATTAGGGCTGATTCGAAAGTGGAGGAAGTCGAAGGTCGGACTTGGGAAGTCGATATGGGGTGCGGAAGCACTGAGGTGGTGTATCTGGGATGGTAAAGTAGGAGGGAAAGAGAATTCGGACGAAAAGATTATCAATGCATATATGCGAACTTAATACCGTAACTGGAGGAACAAGTTTTACGCAGTGTAGCCCTGAATGCAATACACAGTGCCTCGTTTTTCGTGGAATTGTTGCAAAGTTGTTGTTTAACATTTGATTGATTGGCAAAAGAAGTTTTTTTAGAAATAACCAGAGTATTTGAATTGAGATATATTTTTTCGTAATGAGTGGCGAGTGATATTTTTAATCAATGAATTAGTCTTACTTTATCTGTTGATTGCTCAACTGTGCAATCTGTTATTAGGACGAGGGAATTTTTTTCACATGTCTTGGCGCGTTCTGGAAGGTGACCTTGGTTGTTGCAGGAGATTTAGCGACAATTGAACGTGATTAATCTTACGCATTTTCATCTATGATATTTGCCGAGAAATATTATGTAGTAATAGGAAATACATGCCTTTTACTCTTGTCTTTGTTTCCTGCTAAAAGTAATTTCACTATCAATGTATCTATATTTGTCTGCCAATTCATACCTTATATCATTAGACCACTTCATTATAAAAATATAATAATTTGCATTTATTAAGTTGAGTATTTTATTATCCTTATCGCAATGAATGGTTGGAAAGTAATGAAAGGGTTCCGTCAATTTATTGCAGGCGTTATTTTCGTCTACTGCATTGCTTGCACGATAAACTGCCGCTCGAATCCCTGAGCACAATTCAAGATTGTTGTTTTTAGACCAATGGTGTTAACGTTGGATACATTGTAGCCTATATTTATCGAGTTAATTTCGTCGTATTAAGGCACGATATGATTAATATCTCGACGCCTCAGCGTGATAATAGCCCTTTTTTTCGATCACATCAAGGTGTCCCTCGCACTCATTTCCAGGCCCACACCATCGTCAATAATGACCTAATTAATGAGTTATCCGCTTTTTAATTAGCTTACTAATCAATGTCATTCGTAGACCATGAGAAGTTGACCGATCTGATCCGTTTTGTTTGGGTGACATTTTTGCTTCCATGGCGCGACAATCAATATTTATTTTCCTCCTCGAGTTAATTGAGGCTTGGGCGTTTTAACTCCCGAGCAAATTTTAGAGGAAAGTCCACCGGTTTTCATTAGGATATGGTTTTCCTATCAGGTTTGATTTGTCGTCAATTGGCTGAGATACCGCTCACGATGTGTTTTTTTATATTCGATCACGGGTCCTTGGATCGAAGAATTCCGAGATATGACTGTTATTTCTGAGTCCCCCATAGCGCATTGCTTTCATGGGTTATAAGTATATTCTTTGTATCGCTTCAATGTCAGGAGAAGGTCAGGTGATATATCCTGGGACCTTGTGTGTGTCGATTTTTGTCCCAATGACCTTGTTATTGATTGGTTCCTGAAACCTTTGCTGGAAGCGATTCCGCACCTTTTAACTCACCCGCCACCCGGTCATCTCAAGTCGATAAGCAATACGTTTTGAACCACGCGAAGCAGGTTTATCAGATTAAGCGTGAAGGCCCCGTCACTTTGAGCGTTAGAACATAACGGAACTTCAGCTCAGGTTGCAACAGTCGGTCTTTAAACCAACCAATTAGAATACCTAAATCTCTCTTCTCTTAGGTACACCGATAGGATTTTTTAATTTTGTGATGCCCAGTGACTAAGTACGGTTCAAATTTTTATTGCAACCCGTAGTGTTGTACACACGCGTGCGAATCATCTCAGTAAACACACACTTTATTAACCTGAGTTCACTTTGCTTTTTACTTTTTCATCCCTAGTGGCACATGGCTTCACCATTCACATTGTTCAGCTAAATAAATTACAATTCCTCCTGATTGGCCAGCATAGTGGCCTCCCTGAGGAGATGGACGTCAACTAACGAGAGCAATTTACTGCGTTGTGCTGTTGTGGAGGTTCTGCTGCAACTGCGTGACTTAGAACAAATACTGAATTCCGAATTTTCGCTTACCTATAATAATTATAAAATATTGATTTCACTAATGAAAGTCTTTAACTAGTAGTGAATAAGATAAGAATGCGAAGTATGAGATTATTAGATGATGATGTTTATAGTAAAGATTTTATTTCTGACTATATGGGCCGACTGCAGCGTAATTTTTATTGAAGTAACGCATTTTATCTTCAGTTCCTGTAGTAATATTTTCAAAAACTAAGATGGATCGGTGCCTTAATTTTATCATCTCTCAATTCACTGGAAGAATTCATTTCTTATGATCAGTTTTCGTGAAAATTATATTTCAATTGGATAGAGAACTGCTATTTCTTTCCCATTGTAATCCCATTCTCGCTTTGTAAATCTCCGTAGCGCAGCTATCACTCGATTCCCTTTCGGGGGGTGGGAAAAGTCAAATAACTTTGTTATTGCTGTGTGGAAACTGGCTCTTTTCTGATAATTTCCTGCGTTATACCTTATCCTTGCATGCCTATTTTTATTTGGATGCATTATTGTACTGCATCATAAGAGCTCTCCTGTTTTTCAGATACCTAATATTCCTCCTACGAGTACTGATATTTCTGTACCCAAGTTGGCAAAATGTGGACGGGATAGGCTAAGGAAATAGTGGGGTCATGAAACGAGGGTGCTTTATTGGTTTGTGTCATGTTGCGAGAGTGGATGATAGTAGAATAACGAAATGATAGCTGAGTGAATGGTCTGAGAGGAAGGGGTAGACCGAGGAAGTCATGGATGAATAAGGTGAATATACTATCGAGTCTAACACCATGTAGTTTCTAGTTCGACTTTCCAAGGAAGTGGTGTGGAAAGGTGGAATTTTGTCTGTTATTCATATCAAACAGCATGCATTTTTATATAAGTAGCCCGAATATGAACTAAATGACATTGAAGTCATTTTGCAGCGGAACCATCTTAAGGCGCATTGTGGTCTAAACTGAAATGTATGTAGTTTTTCATATTCGTTTTATTCATACAAGGTGGTGTCCTCTATCTGATGACGTCAAATAAACTCTAAATGTCCACATTATTTAGTTTTACAAAGCTACTCGGAAGTTACACGGGTTTTTACGTTGTCAAGGGCGAGACATGATTTTCAAAAAGTCCATATTTTTTTCAAGAACGAATTTCATGTTTTTTAAAAACCAAAATAAGTGGATTACTTCATGTAGTGGAATAAAATTCATCTGAAGACACCGACTGGTGTAAATTTCCAATTTGTTGAGTAAATTAATGCAGTTATTAAAGATAGTTTGATGTTAATTGGTGACAATTTGGCTGTGGTTGGACCCTCAGGCTGGGCAAAGCATTCAATTATAAAATATATTCGTCGAATAGTCGCCATTTTTCGGACTTTTTTCTGCTTTTCAATAGTTTTAGCATTGTATAAGCGAAATAAATTACTTTTAACCGGTATCAACGTAATAATTGAGTTTATTATATGATTTGACGTAAGTGCTCACGGAGAATCGACCTTAGTTACATTCTTGCGTCCTTATGTGAATCGACCATGATGACAAGTGTTTGGCGCTTGATTTAGTTTCCGTCAACTGTCCTCAGGGAAGGTCCCATTGAGCGAGAGAGAGTCGTGATAAAATGCGATCGCCCTCGACTGCCATCTAATGTATGTCCTAAAGGACGAATCCGATTTCCTCTCTTATTTTTCCTGTTCGCTTTGAAGGACTTCGCTCCACTTTTACATTTTGATTTTTGGCATTGACTTCGTATTGAAAAAAAATTGACTTTTGTCCAAGGGAGCGATACGGATATAACCTTCGTCAGATCCACGATTGGAGGGCACTCGGGAGTTAAAATGGATGGATATCACTGTAGCAGGCGTTTCGATGAAATCAATTAAAAAAAGATAGTGCGGAGATAAAGGTTTTTATTTTAAGCTAACAAGGTTTTATCCGCCCAGGGTAGTGCGTGCCAGCGAAATGAAGCAGTTTTTGTTCGCCTCGTAGAGCCGTGAATTTCACTCATTAATTAGGACGTGTTTCCTGGATGATTTTCCCAATTAGTTTCCTCCAAGCTTCGGACGAAAAATGTTCCCCCAACGACTGAAGGTGATGCCGATTGCTGAAATGTGCTCTCAGCGGAGAAGGATTTCTTAATTTACTATCGCTAAGCCATTCAAGGTGATTAAAAGTGAAAATGCGCGGCTTTATGCTACTACATACTTGATGGCAGATACTGCTGTTTCAATTTATTTATTGTTAACGTCGAAAAACAGCTCAAGGCCAGTTGCAATGGACTAATGACAACATTAATCCAAAACAAATAAACAAAGAGCCGTATAACTAATAACAACATAAAATAAATTAATAAAGTAGCATTTAACACTGAACAAATTAGAACCAAACAGACAGGGAGCGCAAGATGAGAGCTGATCTAGGATGAGGGAGGAGTGCGACAGGTAATGACTGAATGGAATGGATCGAATTCAGGGAGACTTTTCAACGTAGCATTGCACGTAGATGGGAGTCGGTAGAAAGACCGTTTGGAGACAGAGACATGGGGTGGTGCAATGAAATATCTCATTCAGTCTTTTAGTTCGTGAAGGAACACGTAAGGAAAAAAGAGAAAGAAGTTCTGATGACCCATAGTTTCCATTGACTATTTTCATGAAAAATTTGCTGTCGAGAAGGGCATGGTGGTCAATCAGGGTGGACATGCTTGGAGATGATATTAATTTATCGAGGGAGCAGTTGCGAAACTGTATATGGCGGTGCCTGATTACAGAGAGGAAGAAATTCATTGGTTTTTCAAGGATTTTGAGCGTAGGTGTGGCAGTGGTCCAAATTTGGAAGCAGTATTCAAGTGCTGGAGAAACACAGCCAAAGTAAAAATTACGTCGAGCATTTAGATCAGCTATCTCACCATAGCAAAAAATTAAGCCAATGAAAGACCTTGCACGTAAGGAAACTTTCTCTTACGGAAGAGAAGTTTACTGTCAAATGTAAACCCAGTCTTTTTGAATAGTGACTGGAGGAATAACTTAGCCTGAAATTTTATAAGTGTGTGCTTGAGGAGATTTGCAACGTGAAGTTTACCACGTATGCGTGACCAACGTGGAGTTTACCACTTGTTTTTTTAGAAATGATGTCTGATTCAATGATAATGTGGAAGAGCAATAGCAAAAATGTGGCATATAACCATTAATTTAATGAATTGCAAATAATCCTTACTGTCAAATTGGTCTGGGATATTATTGATTTATTTCATTATCTATTCTAGAATGATTTCGTGTGAATACATGTAGGAAAGATTTATATTTCCCTGCTTTTTATTTAAATTGATACAATTCAGCCTATGAATCACAATTTTTTCATATATTTATACTTTATTAGTAGCGTGAAAGCCTTCACATTAGTCCTTTTCCTAATAAGATATATGTTTGTTATCTCTCTGTGATCCATCATTTCTTGTAAAACTCCACCACAAAATTGGTCATTTTTTCGCCGTACAGTTCAAGTAGACGTACATAAGGCGTGTGCCTGCTTCCTCATTATTATGTATTGCTCTGTAAAAGATTAAATTTTAACCCATTACTGACCCAGGAACTCGCTCCATATGAGCAGCTAATACAACTATATAGCGTGCAATGGCAAGCATTTTTCAACAGGTATCTTGAAATTTCATTAACATTCTGCTTGTTACTTAACATAGTGAGTGCAATTTTCATTGGCAGACTTGTCTTTTTGGCGGTCTACGGTTCATTAGTAAAGATGAGTAGAAAACAAATAGCATCAAAGGTAGTTATATCTTCAGTTTTAAAATGTTTTTACTCTCGTTATTCGTGTTTCCCATCATTCCTATTCATTGTCCTCGAAATTTACGCAGATCTTGAGCAATGGCTTACCATATAGTGAAAGACGGCAATTGAACTAATCGCCTTTGGTCCTTGAGTTACTGTTATCCTTGAATTACGATAAATGAAAATCTTCCTTGACTGTCTGTTATTTTTCGTTTTTGCGGTAGGAGGGAACGAGGCCAATTTGTGAGCTCGTTGGAATTATTTAATGTCATTCATTTTGCTTATGAATTTAATCGATTGTATTTAGTCCAACCTTTTGCTTAGAGTATCACATAAAATTACGCATAGAATGTACCCCCTCTAGTCCTTCCTTAAGGACAAATCAAATTAGAGAGGAAGTGCTCGCTCATTGGATGGTATTTAGGAAACAATGGTAAATATCAGGTTAGTGCGCTCAAATTTAAATTTTTTTGCTATCCCCCGAACGTCTGCTTTCACACGGTATTTGGAACTTCTTTTGTTCATGGTCGCATGTTAGCTTCAAAAAATTTCGAGAATATAAAATGAATTGCATGCTTCGAATCTATATCTTCATTTTTAAAATGTTTGGATTTTGCTATTTTTGTTGCCCATGATTACGGTTAATTGGCCTCGTCGAAGTCTCTAGCCTTGAGTGACTGGATAACGTTTGGCAAAAGACGGCTTAATCATTAGTCTTTGGTTGTAGTTATTTTCTGGATATACCTGAATAACGGGATTCAAAATTTTCTTAGTTTGCAGTAATTTATCGAAGCATCTGGGAGAGCGAATGAAGTAAAGTGAGATTGGCCTAAGTTGGGGCCTTTTGAGTTACCTCATATGCATTTGAACGTATTTTTTATTATAAGCAATTGTTTTAAGTGCGTAAAAAAATTAAAAACGGCATGCCTGACAAAAGTTGTTTATCTCATAGTTCCTGTTAATTAATCCATCCAGCTATACCCAGCCTTGAGTGGCTGTGACCAATATTGTGAAATAATGCCAATTGCCAATATGAGAGTGGAAATCCTTGGTGCTATGTAATTTTGGAGCATTCGGAAGCGCTAACCTGGCCAAGTGAGTGCTTTCTTGTTTATTAATTCCACTCGTGTGTTTAACCGTGTTCTCGTATCCAGCCATTGTTCGGAGTGTCGAAGAAAGAAACACAATGCAAGCCCTCGCAGAAGAGCGCGTTAATTGTGAGATGAATCGTTCGCCGTCCTGAGTGCATTTGAGGAAAGAAGGGCGAGGAGTAGGTTGGTGGGCTCGGTTTTGAAAATTCTTTGTTTTATCCTCGAGATCCCTCAACCGTCCCTTCTCTCTCCGATCCGGGGTGGGGTAACTTTTTTCCACGTCTGTGTGTGTATGCACGGTCCCATCTCCCTGTTCCGAAATTGTTCGTGCGGGGAGCCCGGCGGATTAATTTCGTTTGAGAGGCCCTGGTTTGTGTGTTCTCTCTCTCTCTCTCCCAGGCTGCCTTCATTTATTCTCGACTCCGGATCTATCATTCATTTTGGCGCCGGACGCTCCCTCGCCGTTCTTCGCAAGTTAGCCTTCGACCTCTCCCCGTCATCCCCTCTTCCGCACCGCGCGTCCCGTCGTCCAGTTTTCAAGGGTCACATGTTCAATTACGTCCCTCCCTCCTTCAGTGGGGGGGGGGGGTAGATCCAGGGGGCACCCCAATGGGAAGGCCACCACAATTGACGCGTTGTCTTCTTTTTTGTTCCTGTCCGATTTTAATTTTTTTACCTCGCCTGTCATCCCACGTGCGAGATGCCAACGAGCCCTCGCATTATTTCAGTATCCCTCTTCTGGTCTGATCACGGCTCCAGCCTCGTAGGGAGGGGACATGTGGGGATTAGCAAGTGTGTTTTACAGAATTTATCCTGGCATTTGATACTGCTTCCTGCAGTGAGTACATAAGTTAGTAAATATTTCGTAGAAAATGGTCGTGAGGTGTGGGAAGCAGGATGAATCTCCCGCTTTGGGAAAGACAACTGTTTTTCCAGGCCTGTAATTTGGGGAAACTCATTTCCGGGATTAAATAAGCGCTCTTATTTCAACTTGTAACGCCTCTGCCGGAATTTGAATGAGATGAAAGCTGTAGCTGATACCCTGCCATTGTAGAAAAAACTTGATTATCGCAGTTTCAATGGCTATTCCTAATTACCATCGTACTTTTCAGCCATTATTAGTACTTATAATTTTGTGGTATTTCTTCAATTATTATAAATTGGAAAGCATTGTTTAGTATTTAATGCTCTTCATGTTTTTCTCTCTTCTTGTTGACCCGAAGTTTGCTCAATCTTTGAGCTGCATCGGCAACGTTAGCGAACGGGTTCAAATGCTTTATATGAATTAAATATTTTAAACTGTAAAGATACCGATGTGTATATGAAATTTTCTGTCGCTGGTATCATAAAAATTGTAACAATCAAGTGGCGATTCAATCCATCAAAGTTGAAATGTTCCATTTTTCCTTAGTCAAAGCCTAGAATAAAAAAATGTGAACGTGTTGGTTGCTATGTCGAGAGTTGTAAGCATGCACTATGTACGAAAAAAATCAGTCTGCTATAAATAACCCTGATATATCGCTCTGTCATTGCCAGATGCAGAATTTTCTAAATGAGTCATATAAAAAATAATCCCTCTTCATTGTCACCCACGTTTATTGACGAAATTAAACAGCATTAAATTCGAACCAATTAATAAAGGAAAAGGCGGCCTATGCTGGCTTCCGACTGTGAGCAGGTAGTTTTAGAGGAACTCCTAGGCGATTGATTAAACTCGTTTTATGTAGAGAAGCATCTCAATGCGATGTGGGTTTTCATAACATTTCTTCCTACTCTTCGGAAATTCAAGGGGCGGGTCAATGTGGCCTTCACCATTTGAGTAGCTGAATACCACGTCCGAAAGTCATGGGGTGGTGGGTACCACTTCATTTTAAACCCCCTTGAAAAAGCCTACGGATCCAGTTAAATCCCCAAAGGAGTGGGACAATGGAAGCACCTCTCATCCGTTGCTGGAATGGCGTTCTTCTGCCTGCCGGCCTGACGAAGAATCGTACGTATTTTCGCTGGACGGGTCACTTGTATGGATGAATTTTTTTCCCATGAAACGTCGGGCTCCCTGCCAGGATCCCTCTTGACGCATCCCGGGTCAATGCCTCGCATACTCTCCCGGAATCAAACCATCGGCGACCGAGTGAAGGGAGTGATCGTTTTTTTCGATTGGTCTCATCTACGTGCAGTGCCACACTCCCTCTCTCCATATCCCTATATCCCTCCCTTCCTCCCCGCTCGCCTCAATAGTGCTAAACGGATTTACGACTCAGAATCCGCCCGCCTAGCGACGCCATCGCCCTCTACCTCGGCGACTGAAATCCGCATGAGAGTCGGCGAGTGAATTTATGATCATCGTCCGACACTGTCGTCCCCGAGTTCCGTCTGTTCGGACGTGCGTTGGTGTGGGTGGCCGGCTGATTGGATTAGCGCCTGAGGTGACTTTTTCCCTGTGTCTTCCACCGAGCGAGGGGTGGGAACAGTTGGAGGGTGGGGAGTGAGGTTGGTTGGGTGGAGTATCCTACAGGGGTCGTCTTTTTCCTTCCTTTCCCACCCCTTCTCTCTTGTCGGATTTCGGTGCGTAAGCCTGCTGGCTCCCCCCGTTTTTCTGGCCTGTTTTTTTTTCGAGTAGAGATATTGCACAGGTGACCGGGTATTTTTTTGTTCTGGTCCAGCGTCTCGCACCAGAGAGATGAGAAGCATGATTTTTCTGTGCGAGAACGATTATCAGTCGTTGGACTTGAAATGTGTGATAAGTTTTTCTTATCATTTTGTTGTTTCTTGAACTTTTCGACTAGTTGACACGTTATAATCCCTCGTCTGCCTGATAATTCCTCCTGATATCCGATTCGACGACTAGGTCACGGTTCTTCTTCTATCAGTGTTCTTTGCCTTGTTTTTTCTACTTATTTATTCCTCTTAATTTGTTTAGTCTTTCCGAGGGTTGGAAGCGGGGGAGAAGGGTTGAATGGAATATCTGAGTTATTGATCTTTTACCTTCACTTTCCCTCGTGTCTCGTCGGATTTCTATGCCTAATTCTTCATGGCGCTTCGATCCGACTCGCAACAGAAGGATAAATAATAGCATGTCCTTATCAGTCTTAACTAAAAAAAACTATGCCTCGTCGGCCACGTAATTCTTTCTTCAAGATATTTGTGTCAACCAGCAGGTGGAAAATTCACTTTGTCAGATTTTTTACCAGCTTGTTTTTTTCAGTTTTTCATCCTTATCACTTGTCTTCCAAGCGGAGGGAGTCGTGGAATAGAGAGAGGTTGGAGAAGTTGTCTTTTCCCTATCCTTCCTATTATGTGCGTAACCCTGGATGACCCTCCCATTCCTTGCTGACGTTCGTTGTATGGAGAGACTTACTGTGCAGATGGTCTAGTAGTTTTGTTATGGTTCGCCAGCGCGGAGTAGGCGGATGGATATAAAGTATTATCTGTCGGATAGAGCTTATCAGTTATTGCCGTGATACATTTTATATAGTTTTTTTCAGGTTGCTATTGTTTATTTGATATCTAGGCTCGGTATTGTATCTGTTTATGACAAGAGTAATTAGTGTTCACAATTATGTACGGTTGCTACCTTTATCGGAGTATTTTTTTCTCCAGTTCGGTTCAGTTTTTCCACCTACTTTCTCCTATCTTCTCCTACTGGGGATTAGAATTTTTTGGAGAGTGACTAAAGAGAATATTCAAGTGGTCAACTTTTTATCTTTTTATCCGGACGGTTTAAGTCTACTCAGTAAGGTAGCTGGATAGACTTACCCAGTACCCAGCCCTGTACTCCTTGCTAACGCAGATTTTACAGAGATACTCATTTCGCAGGTGTTCCAGTCGTTTGTGTAGGGCTCACTGTGTCGCAGCAGGAGGAAGGAGAAATAGTTTTCGGTCGGATAGCGCTTATCAGTTAGTGGCCGAAACATTTCGCTTTATTTCGTTTTTAACCAGATTGGTGTTTTTTCACTTGACACGGTTTTAGGCTTCTTATTGCGGGTAATCCCTCCATGTTTGCTTTGACAACTGGGTCGGAATTTTACTTGTATCGCCATTTTTTCCAAATTTATATCAGTTGGGCACCCAAATATCCTCCTACTTGATGTAAAAATCGTACCTGTTAACTTTCCGATATCCGTATTTGTGAAACATTCCTCAGGCCGTGATACTTCTGTCAAATATATGGGCTCCTATTTTACTAGAAATGACACCTTCCTTTCTTGCCTAATTAGTTGATGTGGATGTTGTATAGTTGAATTTTTTTATTTTTTTAGTATAAAGGACATTTCAATCTACTTAATTGAATCTGCATGGAGATATTCTAATCACTAATAACATCTTGAAATTTTAATTTTGGTTGAGAATGTGTTACTGGGTGAAAATGAGCTTTAATGGCTTATCATGTGAGGGTATTTCCACCAACCTTCATGTTAAACGACAATCTTACTTTAGAAACAAAGAAAACAACTGTGCAAGATACAATATGCTACTTACCTTTTATATCGCTCAAAATAGACTAGAAAACAGAATTATTCCTGTTTTAATTAAAATCCCCCATTGCTTCATGTACTGTTAAAGAAAATTTCAAAGCCTGAATGCACTGAGGGGAAAAAAGGTTAAGTGTGTAGACCAGTCTAAACTCTTGTCATAAGATCTTAGGCTGTTGATTATGGTGGTCAAATTAAGGCGTTCTAGAAAACTAACCTTCTAAATACATCGTCCTTGAATCTCATTCCAACAATAACGGTCCTTATTTATTCCTTCTGGTTTATGAATTCATGTTTTGTTTTTCACATTGTATATAGTGTTCTATCTTGAAGGACCTAGTATAGGCATTCGGTAAAAATTCCGCTTGAAATTCGAAATGCTTTGACATATTTTCTAGCTTTGCAAAATTCTGCGCATCCAGGATGTGCGTATCTTCACCGTTTAATCGGAGACAATTCAGTGTTTACGTTAGAAGATAATTGTATAACTGCTAGCTGTGAAGTGACATTTTCGAGTGAGTGCTTGCGAACAGTCTCAACGTAGGAGGTTGTGCGCGACTTGCTATTTTCGTCCTTCTTATATTTTATGGCACGGTAGTGTCGCCAAGGGGGACTCATGAGACCCGAGTTCGTTGGACGCTCTCGTTCATGTGTTTTCCAGCTCCAGGCCAACGCTACGCCCTAGTTTTTTTCTCTCACTTCCTGACCTGGTTTAAGTTATGTAATACCTTTTATATGCCATTGGGTGTATGTCCACTTCATCTTAATGCATTCGTAATTCCGTATCGTTCCTACCGTGAATCACACCTCTTCGCATGATTCAACGTTCATCTGCTCCAATAAAATGTTGGCGGTGACGCGTGATTGTGCACCCATATTTTGCGGCCATCTTCTTTTGTATGACGCCATCAATTTATAAATGAGCATTTGTTTTACTTAATTAAACTTCCTCTTTCTAATAGCTTATGATCCGTTCAGATATCTCCTCTAACTTGAACGGAAGAATTAAAATACCTTCGTTAATTCCACTTCTATGATTTATTGTCCCGACCCCGGTTACGACACTTTTTTGTCATCTTCAGGTGTCGAAACCCTGGTCGTGATAAAAATTATAAAGTGGCATTAACTAAAGTATTTTAATTCTTCCGTAATGGATAACTTCCACAAAGTTAACCTTACAACCACTGCCTCTAATTTGAGTTATCAAGAAATGTTTGGCACAAATGAAGTTTTATTACTTAACCGCTAGCCATAGGTACCCGCCATCCGTACCGATTCATGACTTTTCACGTCAAAATCCCTGTCCATTGGTTGATTTGAAGCAATACAAACGCTCAAAGACCGCTTGAATCGGGAAAATATGTACGAGGACTGATGGAGAAAGGCACTAGTTTTTTCATAGATATTTATTCCACTATTTCAATGTATACATCATTAATTTTTATATCAGTACCCTTCTACTTGAATGCACTTTTTACTTCTCACTTTTTGCCAGTCCTCGAACACTTGACGCAGGCCATTCGTTGTCAGGTCCTTGCGAAACGCTCCGTATTTCTGGAGCACTGCTTCGGAGTTCTCACGTCGAATCTCTCTCATCGGAGCTTTGCCTTAATACACGATAATGAATAACGTCACGGGGCTATTTGGCAGATGTGGTGCACACGTTATGTTGAATTTAACAAAAACAGTGTATATGAGAAACAGAAACATGTAACACTGCATACTGCTGCTCTCGCGTCACCTCCATTTTGTGGTATGCGATAGGCGAGCAGGGTTTACCACAATGAACATTACTTCCAGAAGACCGGTACGACAAGGCTGCCGCCTTTGGACACTATGTACACAACCCCACGCTTCTTATATATTTCGAAGTACATGTATCAGTACTATCAAGGGAGTTACGGGAAAAAATGTATTTCGTGATCAGACCTCATATTTTTGTGCCTTTTCAGCTATGCTTTACGCTCAAATTAGTAGCGCGCTATCTCCAGGTGCTCTCGCGACCTTGGCTACTCCAGGGTTTATCAATTCACTGCGTCAGAGCCGATGTGACCCGGAAATTGTTGGCACGAGTTTCCATCCCATTTAGATGAACTGTGCTGTTTTTCACTTTTCTTCTGTTTGCTCTTAGCTTGATGTGTTCATGTATTTCTGCACTGCTACCTGGCATCGCTCAGAATGGACGGACAAGGTAAACTATGCCTCGTGAGTGTGACCTTTCTCTTTCGTTGATGCCCGAGCCTTCCTATTCCCAATACTGCATCAATTGTCACGTTGCCGAAAAATCTTAGTTTCGGCTTCCCTATAAAATGGCGCTGCTATAGACTCAAATGGTCAGTCACTCATCGACGGGACATTCACTGACAGTCGGTCAGTCGTGTGGTCGTAACGGGAGGTGAAGCACGGGCCAGCGGGGCCGTGCACCCGGATCCGCAGCTCCATACATCCTTACCTTCACCCGCAACTTCTCTCCTTCCCGAGACGTGGTAATATCCTCATTTGGCTACTTTAAACGCACGTTAATTTTTTTAAAGAATTCCAATCAATAATTTCATGAAAGTAAAATTTGTCCTTGTTAATTCTTCACGGGTTTCTGTCCGGGTTAGTGACTCAATCTTCTTCTCTGCCGAGGATTCGAAGGAAGACTTATCCTTCGTCATCAAGGCCGTTGATAATTGAAGTAAATTTTTCACGGAAACCCATGAAGAATTTACCTTAACTATTCGCCGGGAGAAAATCAAACCGTACAACATTTGTCATGTTCCTCTCAAAACCTTTGGTGTGATTATTCGTTTCCCGGCACCAAGGGCAAGGACCCACTCCTTTCGAAGTGTACCGCTTGTCGCCGTCAAGGCGTCTTCGTCGGCGCACTCAGAGCAAGGAGTGGGGTTAGAGGGATGGAAAGAAATTACAAATATACGTCCGCTCCCTTTATTGGATAGAGCCCCAAATGGATTTAAGATTCCCCTCACTCTCTCTCTTTCCTTCACTCTCACCCACGTGATGGCTCTAAGTCACTTTCGCCTCCTCCTCCTCCTCCTCCTCCCCAAAGGGTGAAGGGCGGGCGAGAGGAATCTTTAGCTTCGTCCCTCTCTCTCTCTACAGAAGGCGGAACTGTGTGGGGGACACTTTCACTGTGCAGACTGCGCGCGGAGTAATGCGATCGAAGCGAAAGAAGCGAAGGGAAGGCCCTTTTGCCTCGCCTGCATGGCTGTGCCGCCACAGTGTGGGGAGGGTGAAGGGGTTCTTCTTGGCCCGCCGCCAAAAAGCCTTCCATTCCCACACACTCGTACTTTATATCCCTTCTCCTCCCACGCTCCCTCCCCCCGGTCTCCCTTCTCGATTCCCATTTCCCCCGGAGTGCCCGTCTCTTACCCCCGGAGCTTGTGCCTTCTCCTCCGTGAAGGCTGGTTATCATTGCGCGTAAGTTAAAAAACTTAACAAGGAGGAGTTAGAGCAAGAGATCGGTACGTTTGAAATTAAACGGATGTGATGAAAAATTATAAACAATCGTATTAATATTTATTTAAAATACTTAAGTTTTTCTACAAACATTGTATTCAAGTACAAACTTTTATACTTATTTATAAATAAGACTGTCTCAAACAGTCCATTTTTTCCCATCAAAGTTTGGAAAATATTAAGTACTTTCCTGCAATGTTTTTAGAAAAGAACTAAGTATGTTTTATAGGAATTCATTGTTACAAAAACACAGTACAAAATGCCACTAATTATTTTTAATGCTGTCGACCGGTTTCGACGACTAAAGCGTCATTTTCAAGGCAAAATAGAAGGAGATATTGCTACTGCTAGCCTGATATAATAAAGAAGGGGGGTGCGAACATGGAGAAATGAGGGGAGGTCAGGAATTGACAGTTGTTTGGAAGGAGGATGGGTCGGGGAAAAGTCTTAAGTTACGTGGAGAAGGGGGGGTGGGAGTAAGGTCGGCGGTGGTAAAATGCAAGGAAAGAGTGGGTTTGTAACAAAGCAATCACATTTTTCAACGGTAAACCACAGGATAGGGGCTGTCCATAAATGACTTCCACACGATTGGGGGGGGGGGTCACCACCTTGTGACAGGGGGGAAGCTATGCTTCATGTAACATCCACACTTCCACTGTATATTATGCTTTATTTTTACTCTGACTGTGGGGGGAGGTAGAAGTTTTTTTCATTTTTGTGACATCATTAAAGGTGATACTATTTGTGACTGTGCCAGGGGGGGGAGGGTGTCTAGTTAGATCCAAAATCGTGTGACATCATTTTTTGGACAGCCCCATAGGAACATTTGAAATCCATCGAGACTTATGAAAATAGTACACTTAAGCGGAAAAAAACGGGGGGAGTCAGTTGAGGGTTGATAGAAAGGAGTACAAGTCGGGGAGCAGACTTACTTAGTTACGGGGGAGAGGGAACGGGAGAAAAGGTCAGGTGGTGAAATGCAAGGGAGGGGTGGGTGGGTAAACAAAGAAGTCATAAATATTAGTGGTAAACAAAGAGGAGCATTAAAACGTTACAATCCAAGCATTTAAAATCGTACGCTTCAGACGAAAGAGGAATGAGGGGGTAGGTTTTGACGGTTGGGAGAGAAAACTGAGTTACGCGGGGGAGGTAGCGGGAGCAAGATAAGGTGATGGTGAAAGACAAGGGAGGTATTAGGTTAGTAACTAAGAAGTCAGATTTTAAAACGGTAGACAAAAGTGTGGAGAATTTGAAATCTGTTTAGTCATTAAGATTTGTACACTCAGATGAGAGACAATGTTTGGTGATTTCTAAACTTTCTACGTCATCCAGTTTAAAACCTTTTTCCTAAATATGTAAGGTATTGGGATTAAAATTGCACTTGTGTCCAGATTCTATAAGGTGCTTGGCGAAGTAGGGCTTGAGGTTTTTAAGTCTGGTGAACCTTCTGTGCTCTTCAACACGAGTTCTAAATTTGCGACCGGTCTGGAATACGTACAAACACTCACATTCATTACACTTAAGAGCGTAGACGCCACTTTTATCTAGAGGTAGCACTTGGTCTTTGGAATTAAAAATCACTTTCCCAAGGTGTGATAGGTGAATAGAAACACATAAGCTCATAGAAACTCGTACAAACTCATAGATACAACACACACCCATAGGTGAATAAAAACACACTTTGTATTTATCTTTGGGGAGGAAGTTGTAGACACTGTAGAAAAGGGGGGCAAGAAAGGGTAATTTGCACCAATATTTCGGTTTCTCCGGGGGGATTGGTTTTAGGCTGGTCAAAGAGTTAATTGATTTAATGTTGACTTTTCTGTGCAGTAGCTTTTTCACAAGTTGATCACTGTAGCCATTGTTCCGGCAAATCGTTAAAATGGTGTTTAATTCTGAATTGAAGTATGAATCGCTTGACGGAAATGAGTTGAGTCTGTGCACCATAGAGTTATTGGCTGCTATTTAATGACAAAATGGGTGGTGTGAATCAGCGGGAATGTTGACGTCTGAAAATGTTCTTTTCCGGTAAATTTAAAATAAGTGTTTCCTTTCTTTTATCGAAATTGAAAATCTATGAAATTTATCAAGTCACCACCGATTTCTAGCGTAAAATTTATGGGTGGGTGGAGGGAATTCAGTAATACAAGCAATACAATAAAAATATTGCAATTGCCTCTCACTACCTGTCCACAAGCAAATAATGTCATCGACGTGTCTAAAATAGTAAACCACGTTCTTGAGAAGAGGTGGCTGGATTTAAAAAGGGTGCGTTCTAAGGAGTTGATGAAAATCTCAGCAAGAGTAGGTGAGAGGGGGGAGGCCATAGAAAGGCCGTGATTTTGTCTGTAGAAGGCACTGTCAAACTGGAAATAATTTTGTTCCATGCACACGCATAGGAGTCTGTTGAAATCACTCACTATTTCATCACTGACTCAAGATTTTCTAAGCTGGTCCAGGGTTAATTCGATGGCTTCTTTAGCAGGTACTGAGGTAAAAAGATTGCACACGTCAAAAGAAACCAGTTTTTTGTTATACGTGGGCGTTGATGTAAGATAGCTTCAAAAATTCAATTTCAATTCAGATATTAAAAATTCCACCGAGTTAGCTAGTAAGTGTTCTCATAGGTTCATTTGCAGACAAGAGTGATTTACGGCCGAGCTTAAGTTGTGTTATGCACTTACGTTAGGTGTTAGTGGGAATCAAGCCCTTATCTCCTCTTCAACCGCTGCCTGGCAAAGTACATTCACCTCCACACGGGGAGGGGGAGACTCGGGACGTTTTCTGTCCCCGCCTTCCGCGTCGCTAAGGGTTTCGTATAAATATATTTGCTGGTTATATGTATATGCAAGCGGGGGTGGAGAAGTGGGGAATTTTTGAGTGGAAGGGGAGGATCTTGTGTCGGTTGCCGGGAGCTGCAGGGAGCTAGGGAACTCTTCGCGCCAATCTTTACCGTGGACGTCTCTGGAACCTGTGACGGTAACATGTAAAAGGGAGTCCTCTTTTTATCTCGTGAGGGTTTTTTTTTCAGACGATGTTGAAGTTTTCTTTGAAAGTGAGGGAAAGTAAGGTGTGGCGTAAGTAGTGAGGGATAAGGAACGTTTGGAGGTGAACAGGAAGCAGATTGAAAACGGTTCGGATAAATAAAATACCGCGATCGATGAAAATTCGTATAAAAATAGTGACATCTTCTTTGCTGTGACTTCGAGATTTTGTACGGCATAGGATTTAAAGTTGAGTCGTCCCGCGTAAAAAAACCGTACACCGGAGGAGTTTTTTTTGAAAAAGATTATATTCGCCATATGGTGAATTGTCGAACCATTGCTCTGATCCCATTGCTAAACGCTTTTCCGCTTGCTGTAAGTTATTATATCGATGTAGTTTACTCTTCCTTTGACACCTCAGTTAACCCATACCTTGCACGATATGACCGGATGGATTAGATTCATATTTTTTTCCTCTTTATTTTAATAAGTTCAATCATACATGTTGTATTTTAGAGTAGTTCTTCAGTCCTTTCTTTGGTTGTTTACGATGGACGTCAGACTGCCTAAGTTTCAGAGTGCTTCAATTTTAATGAAATTCATGTCGCTAACAGTGGACTTACACTTCCTTCGCTATTATTGGCTTAATTCGTGCATTATTTTCTTGATTCGTGTTGAGTTCACTTCCTTTGAAACGTTTTCTGCGCCAAATCAATTATTTTTAATTCTTTGGAAGACATCTCCCAGGTTCATTTTTTACTGGAATGCCGGGATAAGTTTCACAATCGTGTCAGTTTGCGTATTGTGTGGTGTTATCAATGCTTGCACGTTTTCTTTCTCCTGTCGCAACAAAAATCGTCATGTTTACTATGGTATGACTAGTTGAAAATCCCGATGAAAGAGGCTAAAATATAGACGAAATGGCCAAAAATTAATGAATGAAGTGAATAATTAAATAGAAGTTAAATATCAAATAATTAAACAGTGATAGCAGCTGAATCATATGTAGGTACGCGTAGCCTTTTATATAGTAGATAAGTTTGCCGGACAGCTGGTGAATGGAGACCATAGGAAAGAGGCCTGTGCGAAGCTTACACTTAGTGAAAACTGAAGTTACATGAAAACTATAAAAGGGTTTTCGCAACCATGAAAAGACTAATGGTGAGGCTAATCAAGTCTCTGTATACATATATTTCTCACCAGCTTGCTCGTGCACTCTTTCTCGAAACTATCCAGCTCTATTCGAACACCCGGAGCTGAAGCATTCGTCGTGAGAAGCGTTTCTTCACCTCATAGGAATCAAGTGGGATCTGGACCACTCCCAAGATAACCATTCCTCATCGTGGTAAGCCATAGGTTTTGGTTTATGATCTCCAGGTGGCGCTAGGCCAGAGAACTTCCCAAGGCCAAGCTTAACGGGGTGCCCCGGCGAAGGAACATCGCACCTTAAAGATTCGAAGTGCTTGAAGTCCGGAGGTGGAACTATAATGGTCTCCGCCCGATCAATGTGTTTCCAGAAACCGTTCACTTTCCTTAGGGCTTTGATTGATCCCCTAACGTTTTTTCTACCTCCTTCATCCCGCTTTTTGCTTTTTCTTTCCCCCCATTTCGATGTTTCCCTCTCTCGCGCTAAATCAAGAGTAGGGCGTCATCCCGTTGACGTCAGGGAGAAACCGGAAGACTAGTTGCTTTGGGAATGGTAAAAATATATGTAAAGGAGTCAGTATAAGATATTTCCAACCGTCATTCGTTATGCTGTTGTGTTCTTCACAATGTCATTAGAAAAACTAAATGATCAAGATTTAGTTTAATTTTTAATATACAGTGAACCTATTCTTGAGATCTAATTTAATGCACCTTAAATGGAATAATTTGATAGATATAATTAATTGATCAACCCCAAATTAATTATCCAGTTAATGATATTCTAATATACATAAAATTTTGCATGGCACTAAATTAACCAGAATCCTCTATATTAAATGGATAATCGTGCTTGGAAGATATCGCAAATATTAAATTCCTAAAGTTTTGATGGTGTTAGAGGAGAAAATCGCGCGATTTTTCGCGCGAGTAAGAAATCCGTATTTTATTTGGTAGAGACTTGAGAGAGGGATTAACATTACGAAATTTCCATGATTAGTATTGCATTTTATAAAAATTGCTTTTGACTTAAACCATCCTAGCTTTCAACGCCAGAAACATGAATGTGTAACTTAGGGCGTACCGTATTAATTTGATTTATACGTACCCCTCTATTAAATTTTCTACGGATTTTCTACATCTCAAATTCTACCCTTCTCATCTGATTCTTCGTTTCGTTACGGCTTTTAATTTTTACCAACAAGTGCGATTATATTTTATCTGGTGACCGGCTCTCGTGTTAGGACTCTTTGCTGCGTGGCCCATCGCTGTAATGCGGTGTGGGATGTAATGGGTGGGGGTCGGTGGTTGCGCCGTAATCGCGAGAGCGCGTTCCAGCAGAGTTTGTCCATAAACATGTGCGCCATCTTTCTCGCGTTCCCCTCCTCTCTCCCGCCAACATTTGGGATGGAGTTCGGCCGCCTTTGCTGGCTTCCGCGGTCGAATGGGGGGCTGGCTTCCTCGTAGTTAGTGGAATGGGGCACACTTGGGGAGGGGGGGAGGCCATTCAACCAGAACAGCTCCTTCCGAAAAGGCCGCCCTCGCCCTGTCCCCGTCCCATCTAGAGAGGAAGAGCAGGTGCGTCAGTGCCTACGCAACACCTTTAGGATGAAACGTGGTTACCATATTTTTCCCCTCCATCTTTTTTATCTTTTCAAAAATTGCGTCGCAGTTATTAATTTTACGGCTTCTGCATTATCTATGTATGTCGCTCCTATGCTCTTTTTTTCTTAGGCGGAAGAGAAGTCGATATTTTACTTTTTCTTCTCAAAGAGCCCGTATTTATGGCTACATCGAGATCGAGGTCTAATGACTGACGTTAAGATTTACTGTGCCACCGCAGCGAATCCTTGATGGGAAAATGATGTGTGTGTCATTAGGATGAGGGATTGATCGATACCAGTTTTTAAGTGGTTCCCATGCTTGCGTACATTTCAGGGTTGAGGGAGAAGGGTGTAAGAAGGGCTTAAATGACACCCAGGACATTCTAGGACACTTGGTAACTCGTAGTGATGATATTCGAGCTTGAGGAAACGATCTTTTGACATCAAACACCGGCGATATCGATCGGTGAACTGTTCAAGTAGCCCGCTTAGACAGGCAGTGTAATATCTTTTATATGATACCTTAGCGCTCAGGCACTAAATTTTTTTTATCCCTCACGATGAAGAATTTGGGAGCCCCTGTGACAGCTTAAAATTGGATCGTTTCTCATTTCTGTATTTGCAAGAGGTAATGCGCATTTTTATTCGTGGGGTATTTTCCGAACATTTTCCTTTGGCGTTCTTATTCCTGAAGGAGCCTTATTGCGTCATTATGTCGCAACCAACTACAATAATACACAAATAATTTTTAGGTTCATATTGTTTATCTCTTAAGTCTTAGAAACAGTTGGTAACTATGTTTTATCTAGACGTTGCTCCACCCTAATCGCATTTATCGGTAAAGAGTGGTTCTCAACGTGTGGTACACGTACCCCAAGGGTCACTTGCTTGGCGGTGGGGGAATACGTGAAAAATACTGAATAGTGGGGGATTTAAGGTTGAAATTGCAAGTAGCATTGAAGTAATGAACATTTTTGTGAAATAAGGAGTACGATCTTTGGAAATGGTTGATTAAATCGCACGCAATTTAAAAAATCTGAGAACCGCATGTAAAGACCAACGCAGCGCATACCCTGGAGTCGGCGCTAGGTATCTACTTGTACTGTCGGTAATCGTCGAGAAAACCCGAAGTGCGCATTTTCGTCATTACTGGCTGCCGTTGATAACTCGTTTCAGTACAGTTGCACTAGTAGTTGAATGAGAGAGTAGGTTGATAACTCTCCCAAGCTTTCTTGTTAGCAATTAAGAAGGCTGTATCAAATGATGCATTTGGGTCACAGTTACAGTCGCTGGAGAAAAAAGTAATTTTAGTTCCCCTGCATCTGAAATTATGCGGCGGATATATTATGCTGCGAAACCTGGAGGTCTGTTAGTGATGTTTTAAATTTAGACTGTGTGGAGTCGTCATCACTTACGTAAGACGGTTGAAATGACTTAGTTATTTCCGTGAAATTGCAGGAGCGCCATTTCTGGTGCAAGTGGTCCTCGTGCTTAACCTGATTCCTGCTTGTCCATAAATTCCATCTCCTCTTTAATGGTTTTGAGAATGACGAGATTTTTTTAAGACTCCGACCCTGGAAAACGTTTTAAGTTTTCTGCGCGAAGAAATTATTATTTCTACTATACTGAATTGGTGTTAAATATTGAATGGCACTCGGAGTTTACTGCTGACGCCTCGATAAATGTAAGTAGCCGCGCCCTCGATCGGAAGGAGTCTCCACGTGATAAAAAAATGAGAAATGCCTTCTTGCGCGAGTTGATCATAGTTCTAGCTTTCGCGTGAAAAGCCCCAAATTGGGACGAATACAGATCTAGGCACAGTCTCTGACACGTTGACTCGTAATCTGGCTTTAGCAATCTCTGATGCGTCTCCGTATGAAAAATTATCCATTCCAATGTCATAACTGTTGCACCTAAGTCCTGCGTAGTTAACTACGTCGGCAAGTGGTGTAACCATATGGACAGAGTTTGAGCATCGAATGAAATATTGGATGATTTTATCCATGTGAAATGAAAAAAAAATACTTGGAAGTTTGTGTTGGATATTTGTAGTGTTTTACAGATACTGATTTAAACCATTTGGAGTCCTCTGTCCATCTGAAGTCTTTTTTTTAGATTTTTCCTCCTTTGGATAAGGTGAAACTAGTAGTTCGTGGATTGGCAGCCTATTTACATGGGAATTTTTAATGTTCTATCATGTTAAAGCATCTTAAAACGTAATCATGAAAGTGTAGGTGCCCTTTTGTCGATTTCGTTAGGACTGTCGAGTCAGTTTAACCTTTAATTTTTTTTCTAGTTGTAAATTTACAACAGATAAATGAAACTTAAATCATTGATTGTCATATCTAAAGCATTTCATATCATCGACCACCTAACTTATGAATTGGTTCAGTTTACATGGTCGTAGCTTACGAATACTCTCTATGTAAACAATTTTAAACGTTAGCCAGAAAATAGACTTTTATCCTGAGTCGTGACGCATGTCGACGCTATTCAATTGCTCGACGTGCTTTCAAAAATACGAGCTGTGGAGGAAACGAGATTTTATGCGAGAACAACCTATATTTGTAAGTATTTTCATCCATGAGAAAACTATTGCTGAATAGGCATCTTTGAAGGCGTTATTTTTTATATTTATATTATCACGCCATTTATATACCTGTGGGATGAAATAAACTCAATACGGGTATAAGTTTCTCCCCAAGACCGACTTTATTCTTAAACACTTCGTACATTTTTTTGTATATACTTGCTTGCTATCAGTAGGGTGCCTTGGAAGATTTTCTTTATAACCTTCAAAGGTTGAAGGATTCAGTTTTTTTTAAATCCTCTTAAATATTTGCACGCGTAAATAACTTTCACTCCGCCGCATATAGAGCCTGGCGTGGTTAAATAAAAAGTAAATTTTGGTTCAAGCCCAAGAAAATTGATAACTTTCTAACCTTTATCTACCCTCATGTCTGAGACAAAAACCGCTATGGAGGGGGCGGAATGTTTTTTTATTATCCCAAAATTGCTCCGGGCCAATTACAATTTTCCCCTACCTCGGGACCTAATTAAAGAGGCAATGATTGCATTTAAAAAATTCAGCATATTTTTCCCAAACTCTAATGCAATTTTCAGCCCCCCCCCCCACATCGTCCTTGCATGTTTTGTGGCGGTAATGCGCAAGGAGTTATGCATATTCATCAGGAAAGCCAATCAAGGCTAGATACTGGCACATGGCAACGGCTATGAATGTATTATAACATTTTCGACCGTCTTCATTAGACATTTCCGGAAAACTAAACAAATAGTTATTTTTCTCTCTCGTTCTTGTTAGTCTAAATTTTTATGTCATGTTGTGAGCCTCCTCTCGTAACGTTAGGGTATAACTTTGCCGGGCATTAATTAATTGAATGACCAAATCCCTCGAGAGCTTCGTGTTTTTCCCGCGTATTTTTCGGTCTCTACCCCGTATATTTTCCTGTTGTCCCCCGAGTGCAATTCTGAGTTTTTGTAAAATGTTTTTAATACATGAACGATGTGTGAAATCGCGGTCGTTATACGAAAAATTAACCACTTTAGTGCCTCTTAATTGAGAAATAGGTTGAGGATTTCCATTCTATACTCGTAATAGCCTTGCAGAGCAAGTTCTTGCTCTTCCTTGGAAAATTGTACTCTATTTTGAACTTAATAAGCCTTTGGTTTTTGCGTTAGGAACTCGTAACTTGTTCTTTTATACCACTTATTGGACCCCTGTTGTGATATTGGTCAATAAGTGTTAAGACATTCAAATTGCTTTTTGATATAGAGAATTTGAGAAAATGTGGGCTCGTCGAAAGAACAGACATTTTGTGTCCTCAATATGGAATCTTTGGGGGTCAAGACCCCACAGTATGCAGACAAGCTGTTGTAATCGTAATATGTGGAGAATACTTGTTCCACCATTCCAATTCTCTGCGCCAATGCAGACTTCCTCGAGAAAAATTTTAGTCAGTGCCTGTTGAGAAATATTTTGGGTATATGTTTGATATTACGTAGTTCAATGAGGTAACTTTGACGAATATCATTGATTATTGCCCGTTCATCTCGCCCAAACGAATTTTAATTGCTGTGACAGAATATTCAATGCAATGATCATCGAATAGGTTATTTTACGGAATCGTTTTTCACTTTCGCGATTAGACTAGCTAGGATCTTTTTAATTGAAAGAGAGTAAGTAATAGGGTGAATTTGTAATTAGCGTCCAATGAAAGAGGTATCGCACAGCATTTTGATGATGAAATCTCCACGGGTTTCGAAATCTTGTCCTGAGATAGGAAACTGTAGAGAGAGGAATTAAGGAAATTCGGAAACGTAGAATAATATTTCCATGGAGTCATTGTGCACAAAAGAGTATTATTGTTGGAGGCATTCGTCTTAGAATGTAGTAAGCGCTCTTAAGTAAATCATATTTTATATCCCATGAGAGAAATATTGCGTTGAATTTCAATGATACACTCTTACTTCGTCGAACTTTGTGTATGAGAAGATACCATAGAGAGACGTTCAGGAAATTCGGCAACGTGAAGTAATGCCATGTTGGGTTCACTCTACAGAAGGGAACACAGTATAATGGTGGGACACAGTTGTGCCCCGAAGCCAGAGGCCGTCTTTGCCTTTCTTTCTATTGTCACCACCAGCGTCCTCTCTTCTAAGTCGGATCGTATTCCCTAGCTCGGCATTCGCCCACCTTCCCCCATCCGGAAAAGCCTGATACTCCCTCCCCTCTTTCCCCCTCAGGCAGTGACGCGATCCCTTGCCATTGTCTGCCTCCGCATTCGTATACCCCATCCCCTGCCGTTATTATTTGTGTCATAGCCGCGGGGTCATTGTCACTCGTCCCCTGCTCGTCCGGGCCGACATGCGGGGTGCAGTATGTGTGCACGCCCGTGAAGGGAGCGGACGGTATCATGTCCACGAGAAAAGGGCTTCATAGCATCCAACATCTCATACCCTACTTAAGTAAACCCATGATACATGAGCTGAATATAATCCTGCCTGAGATACCTAGCCTTTTCCGACTGAGGCGGTTCATTTAAATATTGGTTTGTTTATAAAATATGAAAATCATTCGAAATTTTGGAAAAGATTTCATTATTGACTAATAATCCGTTAATCCAAGTTCACTGTATGAAAAACTGTAATGTAGCTAATATTGACTTTAATTATAATCGTATTTTAATTTTATTACCTTGCGTATGTAGTTATTTTCACATATTTATGCAGAATTTTTAGTTTCCCTGTCTTCTTTTCTGGCCTGTTATTATCGTGTATGAATAGATAGTATTTAATTCTTAAAATGAAAATGTTAATACCTATCAAAAAAGGAATTAATAATCGAAGTGACATTTGTATGTTAATCCAATCTAAAATAAATTTTTATGCCTCAAGATTTATTTTTTTGCATCCGCCTCTTCTTTATGTTTTTATTGTGTGTTTTAATTTATGAAAACTTTTGTTTGGGATCATCCTGATTTTGTTTTGAGCCCAAGCAGCCTCAATCATCCATTGGATTGGCTAAATAGTTTTTACATTACCACATGCTATAAACCTCGTACGTAATTGAGAGAAATTCCAATTTTTTGTAGAAAATATTTGGTCAAGATAAAGCCGTTATTGGTTGTTATTAGATAACGTGAGACCTTTTGTCATCTTGCTATGATATCTCTGGGCAATTACAAATTTCCAGTTAAGACGTCGACATGTGAGGAGGATATCCGTGGGACGTCGCGTCCCTTTCCTGTCCCTATATTTTACCCAATTACGGGATGTCAGTCATGAAATGTTGGGTCGTGATACGACGCTGAGCCTTATGTGTAGTCTCCCCGGAGACATTAATAACCCAACCTCTGATATTCTTATTAAATTTTTGATGAATATTCTTGGTAAAAACTCGGGCTGTAAAAAAGTTTATACATAAAAATGCGATTAACTGACACCCGTTTTGGTTCGTTGGGTTTTGTGTCCAAATTCGGGGTTCGGGGTTTATAACGAATAAAATCCGTATCTCTTCCATTGTTAGAGAAAGCGCTGACTGTCATCACTAAGCTACCAGGAGTTCATTATTATTATATACCTGCATATTTTCTGCTCGGGTCGCCCATGTAGTTGTTGAAATGTTTGCATCATAGTTTTCACATGTATTACAAATGGGAGGAAACTGCCGTAACTTATTTGGGTCGGTGACACTATGAATTGCAAAAAACTTTAATTTACTATTTGTGATTGAAGGTCTGTTTCTTGGAAGACGCGTGCACACGAGCGATGATCGCATTATGAAACCATATCCTTGGAAGTTCACTCGATGCTCTGGATTTTATAAAACCATTTCCTTACAGCGGCAGTACAGGTGAAATTTTAACCATCAATCTTGCCTTGAAATGTTTACTTCTTCCATTCCACGTCTCCAGGAAGAGCCATAGAAGAGATAGGGCTCATTATATCGTTTTTCTTTCAACATTAATTTTTCGGAGCATCCTATAGTTGATTACAATTGTGGTAAACATCAGGTGATTTGTTTATTGGAAAACTTATCGTTTCTGCGAGTTCAATCCTCTAATATAGTAATATAAAGCCTTGTTTTTCTCAAATTGGCTGCTTTTTATCTCATTATAGGTTAAGTATTAGCTTATTAGCTGCTTTTCTCATGCGTGGTTGATGTGTCCGTCTTTATCCATCTTATTTACGAAAATGAAAAAATGCCCGAGGAATATTTGGTTACGTAGTATTCGTGAGAGTTTATAGGAATTGTCAAGTACGTCTTTTGATCCATATTCTCCATAAACTTTTGTGGCCTAATTGAATGATCAAGGGTCCCGAAGCATAGATCTGATCCCATTACCTTTACAGCATCGTGTATATGAGATGTGATTGCCCGTAGATCAGAATTTTGTGTGTGCAGGAAAAGGGTAAAGTGGAAACCCTGAGACTTGGTATTAGTTCGTCAGTTGGATTCATCTGAGTGTTACCGTGTAAATAAAATTGCGGGGTCTTTGTACAATATTAAGTTCATTTAAAGTGGTAGAATGTATTGGACTAACGCGTTTATTGTATCTATCGATGATACAACCCCATCCGGTATTCTCCATTGGTTTATGTGGCATTACATGAATGTGAGGCATCCCAGTGGCATATAAACTATCCTGGTACCCTCGCAGCACCTTAAATGTGAGCTGTAATTGTGCATAGACCGGAGTTTTGTTGGGAAATGTCGGAGGAACCCTGAGACTGGCGATTAATTCTTCCTCCTCTTCGTCGCTCGGATTCCTCTTTGTCTGTTGATGCGCCCGCATTATTTCCTCGAACCGGGAAAATGATCGGTGGGAAATGGCGTAGGGCGCAGCACGTGTCCTTTTGTGCTCCTGTCGTTAATTTATTCCTCCACTCCCCCTGGGATGTCTTCCATCCATGCCCTTTTCAATTTTGCCACACACCAGCTCTTCACCGCCACTCCTTATTTTCGAATCCTTACACACGCGTAGAGGTACGATCAAAATTATCGATATAGCTGTGTTCATATATTATAACAATGTAATACGATGATACACCGCCTAGGGATGTGGAATTGAATGGAAATAATCGACATGGCTTTATCTATATATCAGAAGACTGACGATACCAAAATGTAAAAATAACGGGCAATTTTATCGATGCATCAATGTATCGAATCAAAGAACTGACAACTTTGCAAGTCCCAACTAGAAAATGAACGCTTTATTATGCTTATCTCAGTGCCCACCTATTCATTTCTCTTCTCTTCATAAATGGTTCCTTGACCAATTCTAGTCTTTCTTTGCTTGATGTCTATATTACTGTACTCATATCCATCTAGTATTCTCCAGAGGTATATGTATGTCCCATTATTTCTTCTCATGCCCACCCTCATAATACTTATTCTAGTCTTAACTTTTATAAACACTTATTGAGTGTTAATTTCTTCATAAATTTGTGTCGCATGAAATAATTTCATTTTTGGTTATGTATTATTTCGTTAGCCTACTTCTTAATGTCCGTGGCAATCAACCTGATGTATTTCATCGTGGTTTTCCTCAGTACTTTTTCCCTTTTGTTGTTCCTTCCATCATTGTTTTCAGGAAACTGCTGCATCTCTGTGTCTCCCCTAAGTTCCTCTTCTACTTTGCAGAGATTTCATTCAGCTTCTTTTTCTCCCTAGCTTCTCGTCATAAATCTAAACCGATGATTCTCTCTACACATTTGATCCTTATCATTTCTTCATAATACTACATTCCCAATGTCACTAATCTCCTTTGTCTCCTGTTGTGATTGTTCAAGCTTCGCTACCCAGCTTCACCGAGTAATATCGACTATATATCGCCCATCCCTACCCAAAGCCCTTCCCTCAATTCCCTTCTCTTGTCCCCCTTCCACTTCCTCATTCTCTTCCTCGTAGCGTCATGATGGCCTGGGCTCTCCGACCTACCGCTTCATTAATTCATCCCTCATCTTTCCTGCTCTTAAGCATTCTCTCCCCCTTCTCTTCTATACCATCTCCTCCCTGAAGCTTCTCTTCATTTTCCCTTCCCAGAATTCTCTTCGTTGGTGTCGTCGTCGTCATCCCCTCGTTTGTTGCTTCCTCTCATACATTTTCCGTCGTTCTTGTGCCCGCTGTTGGCTCGATTCACCATCAGGTAGAATTTCCTAATTACTGATATTTTGGAACATTCGGGAGTTGAAAGCAACGAATCTTATAAAATAATAACAGCTATAATTCATTCTTTCAAATACAAAAACCTACCTACTGTTATAAAACTTGGAAGTTGAGTATCCCAGAAAGTCATTGTCCGGTTTTAGGGTTCCTTCCATTGATTAACATGCATTGCAAAGATAAAAGTATAAGTAGATATTCATGTAAAACATTAGATAGTTTCATGGAAAAAAGTCTCCCATTGCGTAATTAATTTTTGTTTTAGGTCGTTAGAGCTGGATACCGCTTCCCGTAAAAACTTAATGCGGTTGGCCATTTTAAATAAAAAATGACCTCACCTTTCGATTGACACCGAAATGTCAGCAATTTTAATGCAACTGCTTTTTGATGTATTTACTATAGATTGGAAACAGTTTTCAATAGGATATGGTACTGCTGTGCAATCCAGAGAGAAGCTATTTCATTGTTATTTTTAAAATAATTGTAAATGTAAATGTTTTCACAATTAGATGAAATGTACTCACTGTGATACTTTTTATAAAACCTTGTGTTTGAAAGCGATATCAACGTGCGATACGATGCTGATAAGTCAGGTGAAAACCCTCAAATAAGTAGATTTAAGCCCTCAAATAAGTTAATTACCGTTATGTTCAGTCATTAATTCGAAATATTTTCGTCACCAAAATGTAAATGTTTTTTTTCATGCTTCGAACGACAGGCTGGATTTTTAAATGCATTACTGACATGGGACTGAATCTGACTGACATCTCTATGGGACTGAAGCAAAATCTGACCAATGCGCAGACTAGAATTTCGGCGGGAATTAGGAAGCCTGGTTAGCGAGGTTGTCTTGCGGCAAGCCAAAGGTCCGTTGTTTTTTCTCGGTCCAGGCCGTTTTTTTCTCGTTGAAATTCTACGTATAATAGTACCTGTTAATGCGCACCAATGCCGTAGTGAGATAGTAGCAACCATGGTTCTTGGGTGAGGTGCCTGCGGTCTTGACGCGGGGCAAATATTCTCCTGCAGAATGCTGACGCAGAATAAGTGTGAAAAGTCAGAAGCTCCAAAATAGTGGTCTACTGGAATTTCATATCTAGTATCTCTTGCCCAGGATCCAAAAGCGGGATCACTTCGGCTCTGATCAACAGTATGACAGTTTTTTTGGGTTTTAGTGTTTATTTCCGTAAAATATAAACAATATTATGTTGTTATTGGGTCCAAGTAGCAATTTTCACTTTTTTCCATCCAACTTTCCTCGTAATTCGGGAACGGGAAGTCATTGAAAGTTCCTGTGAACTGACGAGATAGAATTGGAGAGGGAATTCCCACCCGGGAACGCTGCCTCCGGGCCTTTTCCTTCCTTCTTCGCCTCCGCACGCGTCCTCCGCCTGCGTAGCTTCGTTCTCTTGAAGGTCGCCGTACTGAAATTAATGTGCCCAAGAGAGGATTCCATCATCCTCTCAGACGAGCCCTAATGCCATTTTCCTTATGTCTGCGGCTTCGATATGCATGCCTCGAATATTAATTGAAGGACCCGAATATGTTTTCTCTTGCGGGAGAAAATGTTATCGCCATAAGGGGTTTGTGAGGGTTAAGTCTTTCCTTCAAATGATATGTGCAGCTTGGGAATTCAATTGTTAAGTAGAAAAGACACCATCTCAGGCTTTACTTTGTAGAAATCTTTCATAACGTAGCAATGAAAAAATTCGTTGCGATTCCACAGTTCTACTTTTAAAACGAACGATTTCGCAGTTAAGTCTTTAGGTTCTGTACTAAGGGTTGACGTTTATGTACATTTATCCCCCTCACCACCCAGCACTATTTATTTATTCAAGTTTATAAACCCTCTGTAAAGAACCTGAAGATGTAACTCGGTTGCGAAACCGGTCGTTTTTTAATAATAGCTGTGGAACTGCAGAGTATTTTTTCGTTGTTATACAACTTAATTGGAAACTAAATAATATTATTTTTCTCTAACTAACGTTGTAATTGCTTAAAATCGTAATATCTGTGCTAGTTTCGTTACCAAAGTTAGTGTGATATCTTCCCTGTTATATCTGTTTCATGTCTTGTATTCGGTTAATGCTTCCTCTCAATTAATCATCTGGTAATCTCTGATTTAGGCACTGCCTATTTCAAATCCTCAATTTGGGAACATCTTAAACCACTTCAGTCCTTAGGTATTGCGTACCCGTCGCCGTTCCTGTCGTCGAATAAAATTCTGACAATATCTTAAAGGTTGTTTTAAAAACTGCCTCAGTTACGTAAGCAGGTGTAATCATTTGCAGAGTAACACTGAAGGAAAATGTATTATGCACTTTCCATCATAAGTTCTGTGAAAGTTATCTTTATATCAACCGTGCAGATCGTTTTTGGCAATATTTAGCCATGGATTTTTTTTTCAAAGGTCGTATAAGGAAATTGTCAAATACCACGCAGTTCCCAATTTCCTTTCTTGTAGTTTTGAGTGCTCTAATATTATTTCGCTCCTCCGAACGACATACTACTAAATATTAATGCATTCGATTAATTTACATCTCCGCATGCATACCGTCAGCGAGTCGCAAGGTTTGACTGATTCACAGATCAAAACTTATTTTGGCGATAGTGTGGACAGCATATGTGAACTCTGGTTAGTGTCAGTCAGCTCAGGTTCTTCACGGGATCAAAATCTGCATTTTAGGCGAAGTTTCGATGTACGGGTTGGCCATCATCGTCATGCTCTGATAACGATGGACGACTCGTGCATCAAAACATTCGCAGAAGTGCCGAGTTTGACTCGGTGGAGAATCCGACCTGACTTCACTAACAGCATACGCCGTGAAAGCATCAGATATTTCCATGAACCATGAACTCCCATAAACTCAGATGTTAGCCACATTTCACCTCATATTGCCCGCTAATTCGCTTGGGTCATAGAGCCTGATAACTTCTCTTGGAGTACCAGGGCAGTTACATCCCCTTCAAAATCATTGTGTACACCAGTAGAATTTGTTTGGGAAGGATAGTGTTGTCAGTTCGCCATGGTCTGCATCGGTGACTTTGTTTTTTATCTTTACGGAAGTCACAAAGTTTCTGTCTCTCTTCTGACTGTTTTTTTCGCGGGATTGAAAAAAATCGTTTAGAATATTCATCGATCGGTGCCGGTGATGGAGACTTATTGAATATCGTCTTTATAAATTTACTATTTCCCCTCCTTTTATTCAGGCGAATTCGTTCATCTGTAATTCCCTTAAAATTGTATTACGAAGTAAGTCTATACAATCTTCTATTTTGAAGTACCCATCTATTTTTCTTCATTTCGCCGATTTTTTTTTTGCAAATTTTCCCTAAGAAAACTGATTTGGATGACATAGTTAAGGGAACGCAGTTTTGATTAGGTTCAGAATTTCAGTAATTTTCAGAACTCAGAATTCAGTAATTTATACGGTTTCAGTATTTTTGAATATTTTGAATTACTTTGTGTCATATACGTTCGTTGTACATGTGACGGAATAGCGTGAAGTCACATTCAATGTTTACCCACCTCCTCAACGGTGTGCATTAGTGGTCAAACTGTGTTGTCGGAGCGAAACAGCTGCAGCCGCAACTGTTTCGGTCAAACAACTGTTTCAAATAGCTGTTCGGAACAACAGGTTAGTTTCGCGATCGTGCCGCAGCCGCCCCGTTGCAATCTGTACTGTGCAGCGGCAACTGATAGCTGAAGCTGACTTACTCTGTTCCAGCTGCACTGCACGTGTGGCTGCGTTACGGTTAGAAGCTGCAATTTGTTGGATTTGAATCTGTCGTAGGCGGTTGCTGGTTGATTCAGCTAGCACATGTCCGCCCATCGTTGCAGATACAATTTTAACTGTTAAGTACCTTTCATGAATCCAAATGAAATTGTTGCATTTTTTAAGTGAAAGATTTCTTTATACATAAAAATTAGAACTACCAGCCGTGTTCTAACTTCATCGACCGATCGCCTGTTGTTTGCTGTGCTGTTGTCCGCTACAGGGTGTTTCACGTAACTGTTTTGTTATGAAACTGTTTCGGTTACGAAACAGTTGCGATGAAACTGTTGTTATTTTATTGCCATCACTAGTGCATACTCTTGTGTGGATATGCAACCCGCCGTTCTGTTGTGTATCACGGGCTGCCTGCGTTTAGGGGGTCACAGGGCGGAATGACATCAGAGGGAAATTGTCATGGCCCCCGTAGGATTTCCTTGTTGCCTCATGTTGATGACTTTACGATATTGCCTCATTTGGTAAAGCACCGGCAGCTTTACGCCAAATGTAAACTACTCATATTGAATGATTCAACTTGCTTAGAAATGTACACTGATACTCCATTCTTTGAAAAGAAATAACATTTTCGTCGTGGAAGGCATTAGTTTTTTTTAGCTCTGTGTTAATCGATCGCCATTCGGTATAGCTTATCTGAGTGAAATGAATGTGTGTAAACGATAATATCAATTAACTATTTGTTTTGTTTATATCTTTTTGTAATCAATACCATCGAGAGCCTTTAAGGATAATTGTTTAATTAAGGATTGATAAATGTTTTCGGTAGGCAAATAGTAGCTTGTTGGATAATTTTTTCGATGAAGGAATTTCAGGTAGTTATAGGTTTGTATTGCAAATTAGGCAGGGGAAGAAAACCCTTGGGTTCTTTCTAATAACTCCCTTAAGTTATAAAATCAACAGTCAACCCTTTGTTGACTCCTTGCAATACTATTGGAATGTGACACAAATAGTATTTCTGAGGTAAGAAGTATTCAGATTTTTACATCCGGTAAATATTAACATAATCTTTGGCCACCTCCACCAATAAATGCTCGTATTGAGAAGTTCTCAAGAGGGTTAAGTGCTCAAATGTCCGCCATCCATCACTTCCCTCCATTTTGCAGCTGTCAATGTTTGCATTCACACCTAATGTGTAATGTTGAAATGTACATGCGTGTTAATATTTAATGCTTGATTTTTCCCGCATGCCCGCATGGCTTTATCGAGTGTATATCCTATGAGATGTAGTCCATGGTCCAATTTCATTGGTGTGGCTCAGCGATGTCGCCAACGTGTCGACACGCATATCCGAGGCGAGATGTGCCGGTGATCTTGTCAGGCCTCGGGCGACATCGAAGGGGTCGTGTTCATAAAATATGAGGCCGTTACGGGACGCGCTCCCCTTCGCGCGCGCACACATCCACGCCCCCGAACCCCGCAGTCCATCCGTATTCCTTCCGGGATTGTCCCTTCGACCTTTTCTCCCTCGGATGAACCCCTTCCGAACTGCCCTGCCGTGCCCCTCTGTCTCCACGCGTTTCATCTAATCCCACCACAAAGTTACACTGCATTATTTAAAGTATTTCTGCAGGTAATCAATTCTGCAACTTTTAAAGCGGTTTACAGTGGAAGATAAATAGTTTCATGTCGGAAATGCAGTCCTTATTAAAATTCCCGCTGCGGGCATTTCCAGCCGGATTTAATTTTGGGCATCTACTATAATAATCACCGATGTGTGTATATATATATATGTCGGTAACTTTCACACAAGGTATACACGTGAAGCTGAATCTTAAGTTGGCTGCAGACAGTTCTTTACTTGCACACAAATTATAAATAGTGGTTTTCTGTTATTGGAAAAGATACCATTAGAAAGAAAATAAAATAAATATTGTTATTACTTTAATTGAATTTAGTATGCCAGTCGAAATTCCGAAATTGTTGCTAGAACGTTACGATTTTTCGCAATATTTTGGTGTTTTTGAGTCATCGTTCACATAACGACCATTGTATCAGTGTATACCCATTAACTCAATGTTTCTATGCACTGAATAAGAAATGAATAGTTTATTACAATGTATTAGTGTTGATTATTTCCTTCCTGTTTATATTCAACGGGCACCTTCTATGGTTATGTAGAAACACTATGGGTTTATTTAAGAAAGAAGAAACTTCAAATAGTATTAATCCACACTTTTATTCAAAATACCGATCCAGGTTTCAACGGATAACCGTAATTTTCAAGGTCGCGGTTATCCGTTGAAACTTGGGTCGGTATAATGAATAAAATTGTGGATTAATACTATTTGAAGTGTCTTCTTTCTTTATTAATGAAAGAGTTCCACAAAGTTAAGCTTGAAACTATTTGTTTAATACTATGGGTTTAAATACAAAATCCAGCGTGAATTTTCCTGTTCGCACGTCAGGTGGACCCCTCTTTCCCGTGTACATTTTAATGTACGCTAGTCCTTTAAATGTTGAAGAGTAAGTTGATTCCCGACATCAAGAGGAATTATATAAGCAGGACTTCTCATTTGACCTTCTATTTGCTGGGTAAAATGTGGGATGTTTCATCATTAATGAATTGATCGCACTGAATTAAATGTATGCGCTGAATCAATAAAAAGTAATTATTAAACGTGTCCAAGAGAAAAAAAAACAAATATTATATTCTCTATCCTCTGTAATCTATTACATTTTTGTTTTTTAATTACCTACTAGCCACAAAGGAAATTGTATCCAACCTGTGCCAACTTGTGAATATTAGTTGAAAACAATTTGTTTTACTGAATCTGACTCATCGTGTGATTTAATTTTAAGTCACGTACGTTACGCTTTTTTTATGTGACCTGATACTTTCAATCCATTACACTTTCCCGGGTGAGTGACGATGTTGATGTAATCTATTATCATGCCGAACTTGAAGTGTAACCTGATGCTTCTAGTTAGATACCTTTACTCGAGAGAAGAACATAGGTTAATTTCATAGATCGTTTGTTTCAAATGCATTGTCTTCGTTATATTGCGCATTACAATGGAGGTATGTATGTTTTCCATCCGTATTCCCAGGGAATATTTCCCGGAACAATGAGTCGTTTCTGTTTCTAATCCAAACCCTTTTCTCCCGCACCCTCGGTCTTCTTGTGGTGGCGCTTTTCCCCCGAGCGAGATCTCCGTCCCCATCTCTCTTTAGTGCGGGGCCGGGGCCCTCCCGTTTGTCCGTTACCATGGCAACCGGGCCGCGACAGATGGGGAGTGCGGGTAGAAGAGGGGGAGGGGGTGAGGAACATAGAGAGTGGAGGGGGAGGAGGGGAGGAACATGACGTTGGACCGAGCCCGTGTGCGCGCTTATTCCGAGGGTTTGGTTGCTCACATCACCTCTGCGCCACTCGTGTTCATTGGTTTTCAACGTGGAAGGGTCTTGTCAATAGTAGGTCTGTGTGATGTTCAATTTTCATTATTATTACCTAGGTGATTTGACAGTTAAGGTAGGTTTTGATGGTAGTGAGTATAACATGCTGTGGACTTCGGGTGCAGGCCCCTATCTCACTACATGATTTATTTCTTCAGATATGCATACCCCTTAATGTTTTCAGGTGTAAATTTGTGGTGCTCCATTATTTAATGAAAGAAAAATTTAGTCCGTGAAACGTTTGACTTAACAATACCTTCGTCATGACCTCCGATTAATAACATTTATTCAATGTCACTCGTCGTTTTTAACCTATTAGTCAATACTAATTCCTCCCACCCACTTTTTCACTACTAATTCTTCTCCTTTACCCTTCCTGCACGTACATATACTCGTCCGGTAACTTGTACAACTACCTTCATCGGAAAGTTGAGTAATATTGTTTCTTGGACTATACAATGTTTCTTTCATTTAACGTGCGTACTTTGCTTCTGTTACGTTCATGTATTGGTTCATGCGCGCTTACTTGTTGCTGAAACTACTAATATTCCTACTTTTTAATTGCCTCTTCCAACATCGACCATGGTATCCAACATCGTATTCGCCCATGGCTTTCTCTCTCCCTTCATTCTTCTAAAATAATTCACTCCTTTGTCATAAATCGTTTTCACAGTCCGACTCTCATTCATTAATGACCAAACGAACGAATCGCGCTCCTTTCATATATATGCCCATTACCAAAGCATCCGATTCAAATTCTTTCGTGGTCCGCTCATTGCTAACTCTGGCCCTTCTACTTTTATCGCAATTGGAATTTATCAGGTACCCCATTCCCACTGGATTTACTGGACTTAAGCTTATTCAGGCGTAGCCAAGTTTCACTATCATACAATGATGTGGGGAGGGGAATACTTATGTAAACACACTGTGACTTTCGCTTCCCTAGAGAAACACCCATTTCTTGACATGTTATACCTAAACCTTTCCTTTCAGCTTTCATACGACTCTTTATCTCTTCCTTTATCCTCCAATCCTTCACAAGCATTAAGCCTAGAAATTCTCTTGTATTTTGACCTTACTTGAAAAAGAAATTCCTTAGGATATTCCCGGATTCTTTTTTGATACGTAATATTCCAGGAATTACTGCAAATTCGCTGAGCTTCTTGGTACGGATGTTTCCGAGGAATCATACTGTGGCACCTCCAATCTTGAAACCGTTGCAAGACCAATGTTTTATCAGCCGTGCTTTAAACCTTGGTTCCTTACTAATTTCTGATTATTTTTTCTTCACCCTTGCATCTAAGTATCTCCGTCGTCAGATAGATCAAACTTCTTACCAGTGTTATCCATTTTAGGTAGACATATGTTCCACAAAAAATTTGCATAGCTTACATGTCAAGGTTTTCGTAAACGTCCTTTTGATTTAATGGTGTAGCGCTTAGTTCCACGTATTTTCTCTAATTACCATCTCACCATCTCACATGTTCAGAGTCATTGAGGTTGAACCACATGCCTAGAATGTTTTGAAAGTGGCAGAATAAACTATAAAATGATGGAGGTATCTCAGCAATCGACTCCGCCATACATTGAAAATATCCTCGAAAAAAGTTATTTCTTTTAATTCTGAACTTTGCAATGCTCATTAGTATTGATAATAGAAACCCTGTGTCCATAGGTATGTATGCTGCACATTATTATTTCTTTAAAATAGATCATCGCTTTGCATTGAATAGAATTAGGGAACCATAACCTGGTTACTTGAGGGAGGGAAATTAATTCATGAATGCCAGAAAGAGACCCCGCAAAGCAAAGATTCTCTTTGAAAAGAAAAGGTTCTCTCGCGTTCTTTTTGTTCTGGAAAACCTGGAATACTCAGCAGTTGCGTAACATCGGGGGTGGCAAGGGTACATTGTTGCTACGTAAAATGTTGCGGAGGGTGCCAAAATGTATTTAGAAGGGGGAGCAGAAGGCGTCGTCATTTAATGCGGCATCCCATGGAGCTGGGGTTTCGGAAAACCTCAAGTTTGAGAGTAACAAATTTTAGGATTTTGTATAGTTTATTTTAAAAGTAGAAAAATTTTATTTGAAGGGTTTTTTATTTGCCTTGGTGGCGCCAAAACGCTTGCCTTCCTTAAATCCGCAAGGTTGTTACGCCGCTGCTCCTTAGTCTTGAAAACCGATCTCCAGTGCTCATTCTGATCTACTTAGGTTGCTGAGTGGGGACGTTCTTGCGAGAGACTTTTGGTCGAAGTTTCAGCGTAGGGTTTAATAGGAGTGAGCGGGTTCATTAAAAAAATTATGAAATGGGAATCCAGTGACTACCCCGCTGTAGGTTATCAGTATGGAGGAGGTCTCACAAAGGGCTCTGCCAAGAGGTTTCTACGCGGGGCTTCCAGTGGGGGAGTGGTGGTTCATTTTTTGAATTTCAGATCGGGCAGAAGCCCCTTCTGTCGTTAGTGCAGGAGATGATAGTGGCCCTAATGCGTTGTTGACCTCTCGTGAACTACCATACGTTCACCGCCTTGCGTGGGGGCGCTGAGTGGGAAGTATGTATGTCTGCGAGGGCATTATTACCGCCGTCCTCTCTCACTCTATGTGCCTTAGCAATTAGCGATGCCCCGGCGGCTTTGCCGCCGTCTCATTATTTGTTTCATTCTGCCCCCGCTCTTATGTCGCTGCTGCTCCCGATCTGATAATTGTTTCACGTGCTCCTCTGCCCCATTACCATTTCAGAAACGGATCTATAGCCGTTTTTGAATTATTCCGGGGCATTTAAATATGAATTTGGCCATTCTCATGCTGAGCCCTAGTCTTCACCATTTTAATTACTTGGTTCTTGCATATCTGGAAGGTTTGAAATAGCTCTGTGTTGCTATATAGTAGTCTCTTCTCCTCAATTATTGTTTCATGGGAATCATATTATCTAAAACACTTTTACTAACCATAGAAAAAATATGCACTCTCACACACAAACACGACCCGGGTTTCGGCGCTGAGCACCATCATCAGGTGATGATGGTGATCATCTGATGATGGTGCTCGGCGCCAAAACCCGGGTCGTGTTTGTGTGAGAGAGTGCATATTTTTTCTGTGGTTTGTAAAAGTTTTTTTAAATAAATCGTTTTACAGATGGAATACCACATAGTTAGCAATGAACTCGACATTTTATCTGGCTGGCTGACTCGTATTTACTTGCCTTTTAATGTAGATTTAATATTTAATCACTCAATCGTTCCTATAATCCTGATATAATATGAAAATAGACACTTCACCCTGCCGCAAATGTAAAAATGTATAAAATTTTAATTGTGAAAGCGAAATAAGTCCATTCATTATTGATATCTACAACTTTCACTAAGTAAAGGCTAAAGGACTTTATTTTATACAGATAATTATTACCTTCACTATGATGACTGATGATGTTGATCAATTCGAAGATTGGTTTCTCAGCTCTCGACTCCAACCTTCCTTCATAATTCCTTTTTTATATTTTTTATGAGTTACTCATAAATTTTATAATTGGCCTTCCTCGGTAATTTTTATCGTTGTGGTGTGCCTTCATCCTTTCAGGTGGCTGTTACGGCTAAGACCTTGTCCAAGTTGAACCCTTTATTTCGTAAGTTATGGTCATAATGTCTTATGAAATTATCGTACAGAATATTTTATTATGAAAATATAATAACTGTATTTACCGAAAATAAATGTAATGAAATTCATTTGTGGTAACTTTCAATTTTAATCCCCTTCCGTTTGAACGAATGATGTTGCAGATAACCTTTTTATGCAGACTTCATTGTGATGCGTGTCAGTCTCGCCTAAATCGAGGGCATTCACTCAACCCTGGTCGGACAAACTGAAATATTCGTGTCGATGGCTTCAAAGGTGGTGTCTTTTGCATGTTCATAAAATTCTCATTGTTTTTTGTCGCTATCTCGGTCCAGCCGACGCGTTCAATTCGATTGCGTAATTTTTTTTGTTTGCGGACGGTCGCTTGCCTCGTGAGATATCACCTTTAGTTTCCTGGCTCCACGAGGCGAAAGGTTCCTCGGTTGCTCCAAGGAGTGCGTTCCCCATTCCTCGTACGCACTTTGAAAATAGCTGCGAAAACATCGGAGCACTCTGAATGATAAATACACCCGCCTCAGATGGAAGGTTCAAGGGAATTAAACCCGTCGTTTCTCAACGCGGAGTTAGTTCCGCGAGTTAAAATAACGGAACTCCGGCTTAAAGACTACCTCTTCGCTTTTTTTCCCACCTTTGCGTAGATGCGCTTCGTTGGCCTTGGTTTATCTTTCCTCGTTCTGACTATTTTTTAATAATTAGTGGTTGGGAAGTAGAAAGGGTATTTGTTCGCCTTCCTTGAAAATGTTGAAGTTCTTGCCAGGTTATTTACTCTCATCCCGTCTCGGACGTTTGAGTGTACTTCGGAAATAATGGAACCGAGTATTTATTATCCTTCACGATGCTATTAGGTGTTTATACCCGGACCCGGTATTTAGAGAGTACTACTTCTGTTAGAAAGGATAAGACGAGTAAATTTTGAGTACCAGTTATTTCGCTGTATTAGACTCTAGAAAAATTGGAACAACTTTCACTTTCGATTTCTTTGCATCATTGCAAATTATATATTAGCTTATATATAAGCTCTTTCGTAACATTTTCGGGAAACGTTTAATTCTTAATACTGCAATTTGCTGATTCTGTACCAATACCTGCTGCGTCAGAAAAAATAATGCATGCTTTCTTGAATAGTTCTATTGTTGCTGGTGTGCATTCGTGTGTCAACCTGTTATTCGCCTTGTTTGATTCAGATTGTTTCATAAGAGAGTTACTTGAATTAATGGCGTTCCTGTATTTTATTCGATATTTAAATGCGAAGTTTTCATTTGTTCGGGGCTTAAATGGAAGATAATGGCTTATTTTGATGAAAATAAAAGTAGACATAAAACTGCTAGACAAAATAGAATCCCCTCCAGTTCCCCCTGTGTTCATTTAGCTTTAATTACTTAAAATCCAAAGTTAATTGTTATCCTAAGTTCCCTTCCAAATGTGGGTTATTTTTGGACATTACATACTATACGACAGTTGAGCTCCCTTTTCTAACTCATATCAAAAACTGCCTTCTCTAACTCTGTGTATGCGACATTCAGCCTATCCAGCTTGGACTTCTGGCAAGGATCTTCGGCCGCCAAAACGGTCAATTGCTTTTGAATTCTCGCCAAAATATCTTCTGTCTGAAGGCTTCTCGCCTAAAGTTTGATCAAACAAATTCTAGTCGATGACTTTCACTTAGTTCAGTGTATTACTTTTATCTCCTCCTGTTTTCCTCTTCTAATGTATGTTCCGGTTACTGGCATGAAGAGCTCAACATTTTACATATATTGCTGTCGTTGACCCTTACAAACACAGTGATTTTACGTAAGGGACCTTGACTATTTTCAGGCGTCTAAGCCGTAAGCATTTACGTTAGCACTGCTGAAAGAATGGCATTTAATGCGTGCCATTTGTCTTCATTCGATATTTGGATTTATTTTGTTGCAAATCCTGGGTTGGTAAAATAGTAATTACTCATTTTACTAATATTTTGTACACGCGAAATGCCTTTCCGTGGTAACGTGTCATTAATTTCGCCATGATAGAAAAACTGAACGGCTCAAATGTTCTCATCTTTCAACTTTAGAAGTAATAGAACTGTTAGAAATTGAAATAACAATGTTTCAATCGATTGGGCGGATAAAATGGGGGGAATATAGGAATGTAGGTAGCCAAGGGGAACGTAGGAATTCCTCTAAAAGTTGGTGTTTATTAATTGTTCTGAAAAAATCTCCTTTTCAACTATATTTTATTCTAACATCGCAAGCTTCTTCATTTTGAAACCATTAGATCGTTTTTGCAAAATCGGAGGTACTCTTTGAGGTTATATATTTTTTATTTGGACTTACATACTAATGTCAAAATTAGAGTTTCGAAATATTCTGTACCTGACGATGCCGTAAATCGATGAAACGCATCGTAATAATAAAAATATTGTAGCAAAGTACAAAGTATTTTACTTTGTACTTTTGAATACAAACATTTAAACTACTACATAGTGAATCCTGCCACTGTCAAGTGTACTTTAAACTTAATAAATTGGTATACAATTGTATATTTTTGGGATACATATGTACTGTGCACAAAATATCATACGGTCCTGTATTATTACACTCTGATCAACGCGTGTAACCTGGGGTGGGATCACGGTTCCTTCTTTGTTGTTATCGTTAACCAAAATGCAAACCGCTCTTAGTCAGTGCTCAAAATTACCGTCCTAAGAACGCACTCTCGCTATAAAAACTAGTTATTTGAATCTTCTGAAAAAATTTGAAGAATGACGATCACGTTTTCGCGCTATTGACCTCATTTTAAAAATAACGACAACGCGAGCGCACGTGTTATGCAGAAACGTGATCGCGCCCCTGATCATTTTCCCATATCCCACAACTTACACCGTGTTACATTTCACTATTATGTTCCCTTGCACCCATATTTGCTGTTTACGATTGGTACTTTTCTGCCGTGACGTCACTTCGTGCTGTTCCATTCCGGAGGACTAATGTTTAGAAGAGCGCAAAGGGATAGGGCAGGAAAGTGTTCCACCCTTATACGCCATAAACCATTGAGATGCCCGTAGATCGCGGCTGTGATATAAAGTTTTATCAGCTTATACCGTGGAATGGAAGCAGATGAAGAGTTTCTTACTTATTACGGATGCTAAAAAATTAATTTTATGAGTATTTGTTCATTCTTTTTCTATGTAAACACATTATAATGAATAAGTGTTATCTTTAATTACAGCATGAAAGTAAAAATGCTGGGTTATGGTGGGAAGTTGCTACAGGTTATACAAGAACGAAACGTGTTTTTTCTTAGCATTATTTTTCTTAGTAAGGTGAGGCAGGGATTTATTTACTGAAAGGTGTATTTTTGCATTTTGAAAGGTCCTTTCTTGGGAGCTCTCTTGTGTTTATGGGTCACCGTTACGCTGGGACGTCATATGAGCCAATTACATTACCTAGTTTCATGGTTTCATTTGACTTAGGATAGATAGTTTAGCGATTAAAATGCAACAAGGCTATGTCACTCCAGGCATTGGTACTTTTCTGTCTGATTTAGTTAACTGGTAATTGCGTGGGTTTTCATTAAATTGCAATTTTTATATGCGAAGGAAACATCATGAATGTGAATAGATACATTTTGTGGGTGATATTTAATCATTTGAGAATGACGAGTGAATCTTAACGTGAAGTAATGGAAATATCGCCTAAATTGAATATTTCTATATAATTTATTTCATTCAAATTGGATTTTCCGTCGAAATATATATATATTAATATATATTGGATATAACGGAATCTGTGGATACTATCTTGTTCCGTTTAAGTATAGTTTTGTTGACTAGAGATGGAATTAATTGCGGAAGGATGGCCATCTACTTTCAGTACGCCATTGATTCTCTTCGTATTAAGTTCTATGAGTAAGAATGTACTTAATTTCAATGAATTAAATACCTAATTGGACTAAAATACGCTTTTGTATATAATAATGCGACAACTGTAGGCCTTGTTTGCCGAATGAATAACATCATTGCATCAGTAACGGCGTTCAACGCCACTCCATGCTAGGTAATGGCAGTAAAATCTCTTTTATCTATATTTGAATGACGTATCACCTTCTAAATTATCATCTGAACACCTTTCAAGCATTATAAAATGCAATTTATGTTTAACGTATTCAAATAATCATGTGACCATAGAATACGTGCATCAACTATCTGTAAGTTGTCTTACCTGCCACTGAAATACTGTTACCACCTTCAGAAAAGAACAGAAAGAGCGTAAAAGCATTTAAGAGCACTAGAGCGTAGAGTGTAAGGAGCAACCTACGTGAAATGTAACACGGCCTTAGTCTTGATTGAGGCTTTCCCACAACTTACCCGTCTGGAGCAATCTTTTTCATTTCCACTCCATGTTCTTTCTGTGCTTCAACCTGTTTGCTGTCTAGTTTCGCCTTCGGTTTATTTCCATCATCTGCTCCGTTTATAGGTTCTCAAGGACAATTTGAATTTGTGCAAAGGAGCGCTGAGTACTTGAATATCGCAGAATTGATTCTTGACCAGTTCAGTTAATGGGTTAGAACTTAGAGAGACGGATTTTTAATTCTTTAAGTTCTTCCTTCAAGTACTCAGGTTCTGACACTGAATTAAATATCTAATTACAAATTATTCCAGATAAATCCGTCCACATTAGATTGAAAGAATATAAAACACGTAGGGCCTCTCCCTTTCCTTGTCCAATCAGCGCTGGACAGAGGTCTCGCTAGATAAGGGCAATGAGATTTGAGGCGCGCGCGGCCAGAAGATTCACCATTACCAACTGCGCAAAATGGTAGTCTGCATTGCCGCGGAGTGATTTTCTTCTTTGTGGTTTGTTTCAAATAAGAGGAAGAGTATCAACATTTCCTTATATGAAAATTTTTGCAATATTTTTTCCACAAAGTATACGTAACTTCGATATTGATATACTTTTCTACATCTCGGATATTAAAATCTAGCTTTCGGCCATATGAAAAATCAAAGAATGGGTAAAATTTAATTTTTTTAAATATTTGTAATGCGGAGATGTGGTTTTCTTCGTAAAAAAAATAATGAAGTGCACCAATCAAATATTTTGGCCGTGACGAGATGAAGAAGACGACCGTTTCGCCGTTCTCCTAGTTTTCCGCGTGTTCTTCTTCACTCTTTCGACCGTAGAAGCTAAACGTTTACATTTAAACACTTTTCAATGAATTAATTTTGTAGTCAAATAAACACGGAGTAAAACGATATATTACACGACTCTATGGAGCTCCGGCGGAATTTCATACAAATGCTTGAATTTCAACGTTCTACCATTTTTGCGCCGATTAGTAGCTCTTAGCCCTGGTTCTCAACCGTATGTGGTTTGCATACCCCTTGGTCACTCATTTCCAAATTTGTTTCCCCTTTATTAAGAAAAAGTTTCAAGTTTTTTTATTCTTACTGTTATTTCAACCTTGAATCGGCCATTACTCATTTGTTTCGCGTACGCCTCAACCGCGAGGTACGGATCCTTTGGGGTACGCGTATTGCAGGTAGGGAACCGCTAGGTAATTCAATGATTGTGCTACAGTCGGGGCAAATGACCTTTGCGGTGGATGTCGCATAACCGTTATGCCAATTTAACCCAGCAACTCCTTTGCGAGGTGGAACGACAGCGCTAGATAAAGTGGCATCGCTGACGTTCGTGTCGTAGCTATTCTCGCAATGCTTGTACAAAAATACCCATATGTGCCTTTTACATACCGAGTTGTAAATGTCATGGAGACTCAATGCGATATAAGATGTGTGCGTTCAAGAAGTCATGACCGAGATTTGAACCCGGTACCTTGTGCACCAATAAAGAATTCTCTATTCATCAGAATAACAAGCAAACTCCACATTAAATTCTGCATGTCTCAGAGTCCCGTGATGTTTCCACCTGTAACGCTCCGCTTTTAGAATCGCTGGGGCCTTTGCTTCTTCCGTCCTTAGCATGCATTTGCATTCCTTTCATCTTTAGCACTCTCGCTCAAGGACCGTCGGAAAATGGAGCCCAATATTCATGCCGGTCATTAATAAGGCGCTGCATTAAAATTTGGTTTGCAAAGGTACGCGAGATTCCCCAGTCTCTTAGAGTATCCATTCATGCAACATTATGCATTTGATGAGTAATTCGTCTGTTAATTTTTTTCTTCGTGCCAAGCAAAGCGCGATTGATTTCTGCAGCCGATTTCTCTTTGTATAGGAGCAATGGTTCAAAGTGCTTATTTAATAAGTCTTATTTAGGAATCTACTGTGATCAGTATAGAACTAAATCGTTCATGTAAGTTTTCCCTGGATTTTACAATACTAAAACTTATTACGCAAGAACCATTTCCTGAAATACCTCATTGTTGGTCTCTGAGTGAAGTTATTTTTACAGGAATTGTAATACTCGTATATCTTAGATTTCTCCTGTAAGATTCTGAATTTGATTTTTGTGTATACCATACTATAAGAAAATAGAATTCTAATAGAATGAATACCTAATATAGAATTTTATTAAGTTCATAAAATTACGTTATCAGATCGAATCTTTAAGGAAAGGAAATAAATTTCTTATTGTTTTACTCCAAAACATTATTGATGCAGTGATTTTCTACTTTTTACTGTGAAAGATTTTCCATCACCTTTTATGTGCCTTAGACTCAGAATTAAAACATGACTCTTTCGTAAATCAGTGGCTGTGGCCCCAGAATTGTTGCATTTGGCTGTTTTATTTACACGCTACGAGATTTGATCTTATAATACTGAAATGTGATCATATTTTTTACGCACATGGGCGTAATCCTGTTTATAATAGCTTAAATGTTCCATATTTCTCTTGAAATGAATTGAATATCTCTATTGAATTCCTTCTTTTCTCTTGCATAGAATTTAAACATTTCTATTTTCAAAATGTACATTTCAACGTTTAGGGTTGCAAACAAATTAAAGTGATAATAATTACCTTTTAACTCGATGTCTTAGGAAATATCTGTTTTTCTGACTGATACATAAATTCCACATCCTTCCTCCTACCGTCTTGGCGACCTTGGGCTTACGTAAACACAATGCTTATGCCTGGGGGCCGAGTTTCGATGGAAATAGACGATGAGCGACCATATCCCTTTCCTAGACCTAGAAATCTAATGCTATATGTCTTATTGCTTCCAAATTATAATTATAAAATATTTAAGAAGGCATTCTTTCGAGGGCTTCAATGAGGTCTATCTAACGTTCTATCACTATAAGTATACTCAGAAAAAAAAGATAGGAGGATGAGGTTAGGGTCCATAAATTTGAAAATGAAGTTACAGTGATTTAAACTGAAGTATCTTAAACATTTTTTCATCCAAATTAGCTGTTTGGTTAACTTTTAGGTTATTTTGGGTGTATGCTGTGTTATTTCCATGTTCGAGTGATTGCGAATACCAGGGTTTTTGACGCTATATCTTGATAAGGGGTTTTGAAGTCAAACCGCCTAACCCTCAGGGAAATAATTTCCTGCAACCTTTAAAATGTCTTGAACAATGTAATTTTTTCTATTGCTCAAAAAATTTACTGTAAATAAAGAAGTCGGGCACTTCGTCCGACAAAGGGGGAAACCGTAAAGTTTATTTAGAATATTTATTTAGGAGTAAGGAATATTTATTTGGTTTACTACACTTTGGAATGGGTTCCAAGCTACTATGGGTGTTTTTATTCAAGAAGCTTATTGGGGTGAGAGTTTTCTTGTCCAAGTTATCAGGGAAAATTCTTTGCAAAATGTTTTAATTGTTATTAAATTGAAATGTTTTTGCAAAAAATTGGAGTCCCTCTTGTGTGCGTGCGTATTGTCGTTTATATTCTACAGTAGGCTATAAAGTAAGTTTAAACTACAAAAAACTAGTCACGCCCAGTCCGTGGAGTAATTTACCCATTCCGTCATGCATGCAATTTTACGTTATTAAAGGACATGTATCTCATTATTTGATAAGTATGCCTATTCCTCGTAAGCTTAGTTTCCTCATGTTGCTTTAAATACTCTTGAGGTCGCATGGTAAATCCAAACAGTAAGGAAATTGGATCTGAGGTTTCTGCGGCCTTTCTCCATATTGGTAACTGCTTTCGGGCGTTTCTCCGCGTTGTCTTGTCTAAAGGCGACGACAGTTTCTCCAGCCATCCTGCTGGCGTTTTCAGGTCAGAAGTGTCGATGCGTTGAAATTGGCCGTCTTTAGACAAGACAACGCGGAGGAACGCCCGAAAAAAATTACCCATGCCCCTATAGCAAGTCCTTAGGTTTTCAAATCGTAACTGCCCAGTTTTTTGGTGACGGAGTCCATTATTTAATACCCATATTCTTGGTGTCCAGATTGATAACATTTTATGGTTATTAAATATTAAATATCGCAACTCAACGCTCAATTATTATTTATTCAGAGTATAAATAATTAGCCATTGAATTTAGTGGCTTTTGAAATAATTTTTTCTATAACTGTTTTTCTATATAGATAGTATTTATTACGATTGGATTAACAATCGAAGTTAAATATTAATGGCCTAGTAATTACCTTTCTACCTCAGTATTGAACGTCCCGATGTAATTCAACACGAATAATTGATATCCATGATTTAATTACTTGAATATATAAAATGTACTTGCAAATAATTTCATGAACAATCATTGGGCGTTTCTCGATACCTTCTGAGCATGTGTATGATTGAAATATGGTGAGCATCATTACTCAGTTCTAGTTTATCTGAACAAATGTAAATTAATTATTACCATTACGGTTAGTGCACCTTAAAGCCGAAATGAATACATATCTGACATATTTCGTTCGTATTTTGGATACTATCTTCATTAGTTTGAAATATAGTGTTTAATGGTTTAGAAACATTTATTATTATGTCGCCCTTAAATTTTTTATGTATGACAATGTACATATCGTTTCAAGGGCAACCTGCGGACGAGTAAGTTGTGCTTGACCTGACTACTTTTCTTAACAAAAGAAGCCTCTGCTCCAAATTCAATGCTTTTATTGGGGTAGTAATGGTGGGCAAATATTGGGTAAAATTCAATCCCTCCAAATTTTTATTCGCGGTATTTACTATTTTCTTAATCTTTTTTGTGTCACGATCTGTATTTCTACTTAATTTCAATTTCATATATTACCTGAAGTTCTTTCAACTGGCGTGACTGACAGACAGATACTGGCGAGCTATTATTAAATATATATGGTCCATTGCTACTTTTTAATGACGCTGTAAACGTCACAAATAATTGATCAGTTAAACAAGTGATATTGTTCCAAGCGTTTCTTTTACATAATGATGAACATATTTAAATCAATATATTAGCGCCTGGGTTAATCAGTTGGATAATAGGAAGCAAATTTTGATTAAATTGGTTCTGTGTAGTCTGTTATTGTGGATTTTGAATAGCCCATTGACGTGAAGGTGGGGGAGCTAGACACGAGCTGTCCGAGATCCTACCAATATTGGTAGAACATTTGGAATGAAAATAATTGTTTAGTAAAACTAGTGTTGTAATGCATTACTTGGTGTAACCACTGCAAACATGCGTCACAGTATGACACATGTGCACCTGAGACTGTTACGCATGTTTACGTGTAGGTGCCATATTCGGCGAAATTGGTTGTATAGTATTTTTATTAATTGTTTTGTGGAACCTTCAAAATCTACTGCGTATTGTTTTTTATAGCGTTGTTTCCATCCCACTGATGTTCCTCATCCTGCCAGTTCCTCGTCTATCTCTTGCAAGTACCCCCCCCCCCACTCTCGGCCCTCCCCCCTTGCCCTCGTCCTCCTTATTAAATGATACCCGAATTCATTTCCGCTCCGCGCTTCCTCGCAAACTGCCTCAATCTTCCTCCCTTCTCCCATGGAGCACGTTTCCTGCCTCCGCAGCCCCCGCCATACATCTCGCAGTCGCTCCCTTTCCGCATCACGTCGTATTAATACATCTCTCCCCCCGTCTCGCGCAGTCGCCTTCATTTTTTTCCCTTCGGACCACCCGGGGGGGTTTTTCCCATCCACCCGGTGCGGTGTGTCGGGCTCTCTCGTCTGTCCGCGCTGCTTCCACGGGACCTCCTACTCGTCGACGAGCGATCGCCGTGGTGTACCTCTTTCGACCGCGTTCCATCTCTCCTGACGTCGCCCCTAATACCTTTTTCCTCATCTACGTGCTAAATTGGGTAAAGATGTAAAGGAGAGGCTGGTGGAGAGCTCGATGCGGAGTAAACCGTTGTATGGGGCAGAATCGTGGACTCGTGAGAATTGAGGGCGAGAATAAGCTGCAGACGTTCGAGATGTGGGTGTGGAGGAGGATGGAGGTGTTTTGGTGGACGGAATGGAGACAAACGAGGAAGTGCTTGGTATGGTGGGTGAGGAAAGAAAAATTCTGGATGAGATTGGGAAGAGGCAAAGTAGGTGGTTGGAGGAAGTAATACCACGGTAATACGAAAGAGGGTTGCTTAAGGCTTAAAGGTTGCTATAGTGGGGAGGATGTTGGTTAAACGAAGGAGGTTTCTTCTCGCTGAAATAATTGCATAATGTCCGCATGTAATTTAATTTAGTAAAATTTAAGTTTGATATCGCTGTTCATTAGATGTTAAAAGTCTGTACGGTGGTAAGATGCGAGAGATGTACTGCACAATTTTTTTCAAGCAGTATGTTTCGATTTATTAATTCCAATCTGTCAACCTGGCTCTCAAAAGTTACACTAAATCATTTTTCGGCTTTTACCTTTTTAGGGATCACTCTACCGGTAATCGATCGAAACCTTTCAAATCCTTTGTGAAATCTTTATGATAATTTGGAAGAGAATCAACTCCAGCCTTAAAAGAGAACGCGTCGATAATTCAATTTCGTCTACTCCCTATTCCAATCCATGTTTCCAATTCCATCCTTTTTCCATGGCTGACGTCTTAACACCCCCTACCATACGCCCATGCGGCGGCTTACAGGGTACCATATAGATATTAATTTGGAGAAATTCACGTCCATCATATTAGTAAGTTAAGCGTCCTGATCGCATGTTGATTGCTTTATTAATTTCAAGGGGGAAGTATTCAACTTGTGTCGGGACCTATGATCCTCTGTTACCGTGATCATCAAGCTACTGGAGTGGCGGGCCGGCAAATAGTTTTTTTTTAGGGTGCCAATATGTAAGGTGGCCAACTGGAGGGTTATCGATGCTCAGGTCTTGCCTAGAAGTACTCTGTGGGCCGAATGGAGGCTGGTGGACCGGCATAGGTCGGCGGATCACGCATGGGTAATCAAAGTGCTCCAGCCCACAGAATTGGCTCCTCGCCATTCATAAACGAAACCATGGTTGAGTTCTCGGCTCGAGTCCTATTTCTAGACGAAATCATCTTTATTTCAAATGAACGACCTTTCAAAGCACAGTTGATTTATATGTCAAATCCTAAGTCCGTGGTCAATTCGCTGGCGCAGCGATGATTTTCGCCTTGATGTGCGTGCGTCATCAGTGCTCTAAAATGCTTCCAGATTGGAAAGGAGACAGCTATATATGCTTGAAAATAAATTCTTACTTTTTGAACAAATATTAAATCAATGGAAGTGCCTTAAACTGGATACTTCAGGAATCTGAGACAGTGTTCCATATTGTTTTATCTACATTTTAACGAAAACTTCATTACCAAGCATAGAACATCAGTGTGATTTTGATACTGACGCGTTTCGCAGGCATTTCTTTATTATTAGATATATATGTGTGTATTCATTAAAGTTCAGAGATATTTATTTGCTTGATCTAAAAATTTAAGCCAGCTTTTTTAATCACCCAATTTGAGTGTTTTATCTTATATCACGCACGCACTTCCCCACTATTTTATATTTACTGCCGTTCGCTGTTCCATTTCTTAAGTGATAAAACGATCGTCGATGACTTGCATTGTGTGATTTGATAATGCTCCAAATTTGTTTTTTTTTTAGCTTGCTCTCCTTTACTTATTCGCTCCGCGTGGTGAATGAACCAAGTTTTTGAGAATGGGAACACTAATTTCGGTTTTCGGTTTGAGCCGGATCTCTACTCCTGAAATTCGATAAATTTGACCCCAGCATTAATAAAGAGATTTTTAATGATATCATAATATCAGCCACTCATCGCGCCACTTTTAGAGATATTTTTCGAAAAATAAAGCCGTTCCTTGAAAGGCTTTATTTTGTATGACTGTGCGCTCCGGAGAGACATAATTTAAAAAAAATGAAGCTATGACGCACAGATTGCGTCGGAAATGTAACATTGTGTAGTTCTTATATTTTACATTAATTTAAAAACGGAGTGGCCACTCAACTGCGAAACCGTGAATTTTGATAACCATGTAAAACCCGTGAAATTAGTGCGTAAACCTTTGAGTATCTGTTTGCCCTTAATTGTTCTATCAGATTTTAAGATCTACATCTACGAAGTACTAGCCACCACTAGCGTGTGTGACACAGGGTGATTCCACAATAGAAACTCTTCCAGGTCGTCATTGAAATTTATTTGCGAATTAATGCTGGAGTGATCATTCGTAGTGTAAAAGTCATTAAATATTTAATTCTGTTCCTATCGGCTTATCATGCCCGATCCTTAAAATTCTTTCTAGCGTTAGGATTTTTAGAAGGTTGAAAAGATAAAGAGACGCCTATATCTCGGCGAGTTGCGGATGAATATGATTCGCTCAATCACTTTCGTTAGGTTGATTATTTAAATCTAATTTTTTAATGCAATTTATTACTTGGACCTACCGAAAAATTCAGTTATGGATTTTCATGCTATGCTAAAAATGTGACACTGGATGACTCTGCATTTAACTACAACAAAACCGTGAAATATTGTGATATTCGGCCTTAAAATACCATGAATAGCGTGATGTCTCTTCTCTCTCTTTGGTGATCAATCCGAAGATCGGTCGGTACCATTTTAGGGTTCCAAACTCCGTGTTACTCAGACTTTCTTTTCATCTCTTCATAGTTCCTGCATCACCCATATTTCATTATCTGCTCTACAAATTGCAGTTGTGGTCTTCCCCTGGATCTTTTCCCGCTCGCATGTCCCTCTATATTTGTCGCGCTCGTATGTCCCCGATCCCTCATTGAATCTCTTAGGCAAGCTGTACTCTCCTGTTTACGATAGATTTTCAGTCTTCTTTTCCCTTTTATTCTTCGAAGCACTTCCTCATTAGAAATCTTATCGGTGCTTTTGACTTCAAGCATACTTCTATGGAACCATATCTCGAATTAGTTCCGTTTCTTATTTTCTTCTTTCCCCTGAATACCAAGTTTCACATCCATATAAGGCCACACTAAATACATATGCTTTTCCTTTTTTTATTTCAAGGCTGTTATTTTTGGAGGATAATATTTTCTTCATCTTTACTCGCCATAATATTTTTTATAAAATCATAAAAAATATCTTCGGTTATTGAGCCGTTATCAGCGCACGGCGTTAAATAAGTCAAGTTAAACCCTTAAATATTGAGATTTAATTCATTCTGAAAAGTTCAGTCATGAAAAACAAAGTTTTTGCGGCATCAATATTGCTCTATTTACCCCATGCCTCTAACAACTGCTTAAAATTTTAAGTAAAGTAAAATTCGAATATAGTGTCCATTATGGCTAGTGAAAAGTCGCACTCAAACCACCTTAAGTGAATTAGTACCGCGCCCATGTGCGAAGAGAATTTCGTAACTCGGTTTAACGACTTGCGGCTTATGTAACGGTTGCATATTCCCGCGGTTTTCCGCCCTGGCGATGTTTATCGAAGACTCGCTTTTCCTTCCATGTGAGGGGAAAGCTGAGCAAGGCCGTGTTCCTTTCTTAATTTCGCACGTGCCTTTTTCGCCGCCCTCCTAAACTTCCTCCATTAGCGCGTATCCGTCTGCATATCCGATGTGATTCTTTTTTCCTCTCACTTTTCCCTTCCAAACGACTTTCGGCATCCCACTTCGTCCTCCTCCACACTTACCCTTCGCCCCTGCTGCTTCCTGGACATTACTCGCTCCATTTAAGGGTCTGGAGTTGAGTATTATTTGTTCCCACAACCTCACTAGCTATTGCCGCTCTCACTGCTCACTGGCGGAAATGAAAACATTTCACATAACGCAGAGTAACTGTGAAAGCTATAGCTATCTTGTTTTTCCTCTCGAGGGTGAATGTTGATTTCGCGTGCATTCATTTTCGCTATGTGCTCTCGGTCATTAACATGTCTCGGGCGAAAGTGAGCTAAGTACGCTTCGTTAATCTTCCGTTTTCATTATTGGTTTTGCAAGGTGACGGTATTGTTGTCTGTTATTAGGTGCTGAACGTACAGTAGTAGCGTCCTCGAACCTTAATCTGAGTAGTTAATTACCAGCTTGTTAAGCTATCGTTACAAGTTACGTAGTTCGCTCAAGAAAGTTCCTTTCGGTTAAACTGTTTAAACTGTGTCCGATATTGCGTCTTACTTCCGTGTTTTATCTTCATTTTATTACACCTTGTTCAATTTCAAGTGCCATGCGTTTGTTTCAGAAGGTTCTGTAGTTAACAAATCAGAAGGACGTGAATGTGTGACAGATTTAATCTTTACTTCAACAAAAGGAATTTAATTATAAAAAATTAACTTCATCACTCTGATTAAGGAGGTTTGTTTAGCAATTCCGTCTGATAGATTAGCGGTCGTAACTAGGATGCAGTAGGTATGTATTTAAAAAGAAGAAAATAACCTTTAAATTACGAAGGCTATACCGACCAAAGTAGGTTAGGTTATTTATCGCGACTACGGAAATCATGAATACTATTTTCGCATTCCATGAACAGGTTATGATCAATAATACCGTTGCAATTCTAATGATTTAAATTAGAAACGCTATATTTAAACTATATTTGCTCCCTGATTACCTATCAGTAGTGAGGAAGGAGGTATTTTACCTGAATTTGTTTAAGATATCCGATTATATTTTTTAGTTAATGTTGGTTTTTTTGTCTAGTAAATGTTACTTTTTCAATCGATCCTATTTTGGTCTAAATGCTTGCCTATTAATAATTAAGGTGACTTTTTCACTCTTATCTTTCCGTGGCAGATTGTTCCATAACGGTTATGACAAGTCGGCCAAAGATTGTGGCAAGTAATGTGCCAGCAATGACATGCAAGTTGGTTGTCGTGGCTGCCCTCTTTCCGGCGTGACATCTGCCCCCAGCTGCCACCGCCGCAGCTATTTTGGGCCATCTCCACACCCTTCCACCCACCCACCCCCTCTCCTTCACTTCTCACTTCCCTCGCCACCAACCCCTTTCCTTTGGCTGTTTGTTTAGTTGCCCCCTCTACCGCCACCACTCCCTCCCCCTTGCCGCCACCCCATTTGACGCCCCCGGGGTTTCTTTCGAACGGCTTCACCTTAATTTCCCCTCGCCGAGATCGCATCCTTTTTGTTTCTTTTTAAGGAGGTCCTCTCGCCGCTACACTAGTCAAAACAAGTGAGAAACCAAGCCTTGTCGTGTGTGTTGTTTGAATAATATTGCTTTCACTAATGATTTGCTCTAGCTTCAGGAAAGCGAAAGTAAGACACTAAAACCCGGTTTTATTATGCCTAGGTAACCTTTTTTTTGGTTAGTTATCTCAAACGGTTATAACCAATTATCGATAACTTTATCTTCGAGTAACCGGCATATATTGTATAGGTGTAGCGAAACTTGGTGGTACTCGCTTGTGAAGAGCATGACGCAAAGGAGAGGAAAGCATACATTACATGTGGGATGAAGCGGCCGAGCCTTTTTCCAGAGCACCCTGCGGGAGTCCTTTTCCTTAACTTTTCCCGTTCACCGACGCTTGGTTTACGGCCAGTGTCCTCTAATCCTTCGCTGGTGAGTGCCACCATGTTTCGCTATGCCTATACCATGGAAAACCAGAACTTTCAGTTAACCTCACATTAACTTTAAGGCAACTTCGTCTTAAGATTAACGCCAACCGTACATTTTAAAGCAGAGTACAAACAGTTCTGTCGACAGATATAATTTAAACAAAAGCTTTTACCAGTCCGATGTTCCAACAGCAGCACCATTTTTAATGACTAATGCATTTTCTCATCTTCTACAATTGGAGTTATTTTCTGATAACTTAGAAGATACGGAGAATCAGTGCCCTAATTTTGTTAATATTCAATTTTCTAGAAGAATTCGCAGCTATAATGTAGTTTCTACCAAAATAACATTCGTTTTTGCTATAAAAGAACCCTTAACGTTTTCATCCATTTTTGATTTAAGTCCTGGTTACTCAAGTGTAAAATTTAAAGAATAATGTCGTCTCGGAGGATTTTATTTAATGAAATCCGATAGAGAAAACGTTTTTATAGATAACATGAATTTGATCTCCGATTTTAATCACATGTGCTTAGAGCCTATTTCTTTCGTATTGAGTTATCACCGAATTTCTTTTTTCCTGCGCTAATATCAAAGTGTTTCTGCTTGTTGGGGAAAAGGTATTGTTTTAATTTTTCATTCAGAGGCAGCCTTACGTACCACATTCATACGTGATAACCAAGGCAATGGCATTATAAAAATGCCTTATGTTCCTTAAAGAATATATTCACGTAGTAATGTTTTCACTTGTTTAAATATCTCCACACCACATTCAATTGATTTGAAATGTAGCAATGGCGAATATTTCGGAGAGACAGTGGAAGAAATATGAAAACAACGTAATTTGCCCTTATGTCACCGCAAAATGAGTCACAGCCCCTCTATAAAACCAGAATTTCCTCCCTGAACACGCCGTGGTTTCAATAATATAATTCCAGTGGGCACCCTGAATTTCCTTTTTTACCAAGGATGGGGTCTGGATTACGTCGCTAACGGGAGCCCATATTACGCAAAAGCTCCCAGTGTGGAATAATTTAACTCTACATTTTTAAAAAGCGGAACAAATCCTTACATTCGAAAGCAAAGTGAAATATTGTATGTTAGAACTCCTGTAGTACTCGCTCTGTGGATGGCGCGCCCGCATCAGTGGGATGATATGTTTACGTTAACCTTCAATTTTTTATAGAATAATCCATGGAATAATCTTACTGAATGACCAGCTGTTGAACTGTATATTATATTTTTTTAATCATATGTTCTTGTACGAGCACTATTTGTTTGCATCTTCGTAAAATTTATTTCGAAAAAAGCTCAAACGATCCAAATGAGTGCTTATCTTATTAGTTTTAAGGATGATAGATTCTTTGAACTATGTCTGATCTTTGGAAAAATTTGCAAAGGAGCACAGAATAGATTTCCGGGCCGCATCATGATAAGCTTGGAGATCAATGTAGACTTTAAGGTATTTTATTTTACGAGTTATAAATGTGTTCAAATGCGCTTAAGATGATGGGGCTTGGAGTAAACTGAAGATCAGAGGAGTGAGGGACTGGCAGACTTAGGACAACGTAACTTTCAGTGACGCTCCAAAAATTATTTTGCTCCATCCGAGTGATTTCTTCATGGATTGGCATTTAAAAAATGCCTCAAGATATTTTTTTATTAACTTTGCGATGCATACTCGTCGTAATGTTTTTAAATCCATTGCATGTTTGCTGGTATTAATTTAATATTAATTTCGTATAAATTTATTGCTGATTTATGAGTTCATAGTCCTTTGTTATAAAAACTCGTGAACAATACTAGTACTCATGCATTTAGGTGGATTTACTCGGGTAAGTTTATCGCACAAATTACTAGCAGCAAGCGATTCGACTTAAATTGCTTTTTCAAAGCTTCTAAAATATATAAAAATTTCGGCAAGTTTTTTGCACAAGTATATTGCTGCCAGTGTAAATAGCAACTAATCTGGCTCTCCACTAACTCGTGAAAAATGTTTCGTCTGAGTAAACTCCTCCGCAAGCCCTTGCAAAATAAACTTGCGGAAGTAACTTGCCAGTGTAAACCCACCCTTAGATGGAAAAATTCCCACAGGCGGGAAACGAATGCTTCACCCCGATGACACCAATACCGACATTGTTTATCGTTTCATTTTAATCTTCAACGTAGCTATATAATATTTATGCAATCTCCCGCAGCGAATTAAAATTATTATCTTAACTATTGCTTATTACTGCTTCATTCTGCTGTGGGACCACTTGAAGACACCCCCGCTTCCTTCGCATGAGGCCCTCTTCTCACCCGCCGTCAAAGCTCGTCTCCCTTTCATCGCTTTCCTTCCGTTAACTTCCCGTAAGTGATATCACGTAATGCTTCCCCGCAGCCTGGAGCAGTTAATCTTCATTTTCGACCGTCAGAAGTCGACTAGAACGTCGTGCTTTCTCAACCACAAGCAGGCGCGTCGGATTGCTCATTCAGCGAGAGGTGGATAAATCTCAATTTTTTTCCCCAGAAAGTGGATGATTTCTTCTCTGATTTCTCTTGGGAGCACTTGCATGAATCGAGTTAAATGTGTGGTCTCATCTCATGCTGGGAAGTCCAAGTTCTAAGCTCAAGAGGAATACCTTATGTACATTATACCGGTTCTCACATGTATCGCACGTTAACGAAAGGCTCAGAAATTATGAAAATATATAATTATTGCACTTTTCCACGGCAAAACCTCTCAATTGAACCATGTGTTTCGGTTCTCTTGGCCAGCTCCAGGTGGAAGGTTAGTGTAGTTAGTAAAGTAATTCATAGAACTGCGGAACTCATTCCTTAAAGCCTCCATGAAATTCTCAGTGAGAGAGGACACCTGGGTAGCTTAACTGGTTAGAGCACTGAGCGCGAAATCGAGGGGTCTGGGTTCGAATCCCAGTCCAGGCGAATGATTTTTTTCACTGAATTTCACACAATTTAGTAAAGTAAGCCGAAACGGGTTAAAAAACAAAATTATACGTACGCACTCCTCCTACCTCTCCACGCCTCCGGTTCTAAACTTAAAAAGCGACTATTTGAAAACCTGCAGAATGAAGGGCATACTGCATGATTGAACATAATAAAAATGTGTGTCGAAAGAAAGTATAGAGCACCTCCCCGTAGAATGGGTATGCTTCGCATAACATTTCGGATTATAAAAAAGATTCGCCTAATTAATGCATGTTCCTTCATATTGGAATAAAATTTATTCGAAATAGTAGTTTAATATTTTACAGCGGAATTTCTATGTATGTTTGAATATCGTCATCAAATTGTATTTATTCTAACAGTGCATGGTTAGCGTTAACCGCAATATGACGGAGACTTCACGATATTAAACGAGTGTTCAAATTTTCTATATTACATTTGATTGTTATTTGACGTGAGTGCTATCGATGTGAGAACGTGTTTGGCTCGGTTTTCATTGAGAAAATATTTAACCAGAGATCATAAAACTGAACTGTGCTGTGGGTAACTTTGTATCACAGTATTATTCCCTATTATATTCTATATGGTGACAAGGTGATGCAAATATAGCCCGTGATGTCTCCATAATTTCATTCTGTTGGAATAATTGTGCAGTTAAGAAAATCGGCCAGGTGACGGTATGATTGTTATAACATGGAGTATTCTGCTAAATCTATTGAAACTTAGCACATTCTTTAAACATACAATTCGTTATAACCCACAGAGAGTAATAAAGTATTTTATTTTATGATAAGTACCCACACGTATGTGCAAAGCACCTCCATCTACTCTACGTTTTGATTAGTCCTATGGCGAGATTACGTTCTCTTTATCTTGAAAAATTCAGATAGTTTGTGTTCTGTAGAGTAGAGAGTCAAAAATAGTTTGTGCTTATTGGTTGAAATTTAATTCCGCCGGTCAATCTGTTCCAGGGGTTCTTAGTTGCTATGTCTTAAAATTAGAGCACATTTTCTTGGGTTTCCTAGTTACTTAAACTCAAATTCAATTCAAATCCTGCCTCTTTCAATTCTTTTTCCCTCTGTCCTCCCTTTGTCATATCTAGTATCCTAACAACCCTTTCCTCACACCGGCGGCTTGCAGGGTACTCTGTATATCTTCTATCTTTAAGCTCTTCGTTTTTGCCAACCCTTTTCATTCCGTCTGGGTTCTTTTATATGTCTTGCCTTTCTCATTTTTACTTTCATCCTTCTATTCTCTGCTTTCGCACTCTTTCGCAAACCTTCCCACCGCTTATCTCTTTCGATCATCCCCGTCCTCTACCATATTCCTCTTTCCCTCTCTGTCTATAACTTCTTTATTAATCTTTCCCTTCGTCCTGCTTTCTCTGTCCTTTCCAACACCCACATCAGTATAACTTCCAATCTACGTTCCTCTTTTCTCGGAGACCAACCCTGTGAGCATATCAAAGTATCCACTTGGATGAGTTCTTGGAAATCAAGCAGCGTGTAGTCTCGAAAGTTACTAAGTGATTCTGTAATATATAACTTCATTTGGAATTTGACTGTCTACGTTGCTAGTTGACGGGCTTCTGGGTCCAAATTTCCGCTCTGTTGAATCGCCCTTGCTGTTATTTTCATCTGGAAAAATCGAAATTTTTGCTCGAAAAAGTGAGTGGAAATTCAATATTTCGTAGTAGCGAGTCATTCTAGATTCTCTTTTGATCAGAGTCAAGGCTGGTTTCTCCCATCCATTCTTCCCTTTTACCTTTTTCGCGCCCAGGCTTGATAATTACAGACCCCGACTCGATAATGTGCAAATAATCTTGCTTGTCCATCTGCAACCATTAATAATGGCTGTTTTCCCTTTCACTGAAAACTCGGGAAGTTTCGAAACCCTATCTTATGTGATGGCTGATTTGGCGCGCCGCAGCCGTTTGGGTCAAGTGTAAAGTAATGGTTGTCTCTCGGTTGGTTTTTGCCTTTTCTTACAGTATTTAAATCGCAGACAATTACGATAAATTAGTATGACACTTGAGGGTAAAAGTGAAACTCGTATCTGATACGCAGTTAACTTCATTACTTTGGCCATATTTGCAAACTAATCAGACGCGTTCCTACCATACAGTTCCGCTCTTTACACCCCGGAAAACGCTACTTACTTCCTCTACTAGGCATTTTGCGTTGTTCGCATTAGGTTATTAAGACCTAATTTACTGTGTAATATTTCGTGATACTGAATACTTGAGACGCGAAATACACGCTCCAAATCGTTGTTGGCCTTCATTTTTGGCGATGCATTTGGAAAAGGTTTAGCATATCTACTTTACCGAGGTGAAAGCAAAATCAGCCTATCTACAATGTAGATGAAAATTCTTTTCTTTTACCTTTTCAGAGAAAGTCTGTGAGGGGAATCTTTACTAACGATGCTCCCAAGTTAGGATGTGGAAATAAAAAACAAGGAGCTCTTACATTGAAGGGTAACTTGATAGAATTCTCGAGCCAATATCTTATTAGGAGGAAATTCGTCTAATTGAGCTCTTCCGAATGCAGGTGAACATCGTTTTCAACTTTGATAAGAGGTCTCTACTGGAAATACTCGAAGACAACAAATTTTCTTGTAGAAGTGGAGTACTGCTTGAGTGAAGTCCACTTATCAAAATTAGTTCCTCTGTTACTCACGTCAATAAATTGATTTCTCGGTGATGACGAGGGCACCTGCTAGCCGGAATACTTGTATTTTAGTGCTTTAAATCCTTGAAAACTCCTCGACATTAGCTACTTCATTGAAGAATGACGGTATTCTCTTTCACTTCGGTTTAATTTTGGAGTTACTTCTTGATTTTTTTCCGAATTTTTAATTGGAAATAATGTCCGGGGCATTTAATCATAATTGCAAACTTTGCCCCAAATGAAGTTTTTGATGGTATCACATCGTTCTCCTTCAAATAATGTGCATCACATGTGCTTCGAACATATTTATTTCCGATTACGCCCCGACTTCTTTTTAATATTCAAGCTTGCACCAAAGTATGCTGACCTCTTGATGGATAAGCTTCTTCGGAAAGTTGTGCATGTAGAGCCAGCCCTGTTTCAAAGTAATGTGTATAGTGAATTGTAACAACTGCATTTAATCTTCTGAAGTTGATCAGTACAGTGGCCATGGTCGAATTTGGTGTTTTAAGGGGGATAAAGTTATTCTTTTCCTCCTCACAGCACATAGACAAATGACATTTATTAGTTTTCGAGAAATAGAGTCCTTAGGGATGATTTTGTGGTGTTCCCGCTTACTTGTGTCCAGTCTGAATATTTAAGTGCCATAACTCCAGTGTGAGCCTTTCATTACTCAGGGTGGTTGGAGCGCTTTTCATGTTCAGATACGTTGGAAACTTTGTATGCGTGTTCTCGTATCTATAGATAAAAGTGAAAAAAATGCATCTTACCAAAATGTTTTTCTAAAAATTCAATGTTATTTTATCACAGAGCCTTATGGCACTAGGCATATATTTCGTAACAATTCGATTTCATTGTACAGATTTTCTTGTAAATTGGAAACTAATGCATAGCTCGTCATTAGAATTGTTGCTAACAAATATCAGGGTGTCACGCCAAGTACAAAGTTCGAAACAAAGATATATAGCAATGTAATGTCGTCAAAATTTTGAATACCTTGCCGAAAACTCTAGGCATAACGTGCATTTAATTATGGAAAACAATTTTAAATATCACTTCCATTACTGCGAACGCTTAAATAGATTCTCCTAAAATGTGCTCGAAGGCATTTTTTTACTCAAACATTATCTAGATGATTCGTCTTCATGACCTCTTAATATGCAATTCTTTTTTTTTCTTTCAGGAGAAATATAAAGTAATAACAATATTTTAAAAATGATACAACATAGTAAATTTAAAAGGAACTCCTCTCTCTTAGTGATGGAAAAATCGATTTCGATTAAAATCGAAAATCGAGTTTTAATAGTCAAAGATCGAGGAAATCGAGATCGAGTCATGATCTTCGAGTTTCGATCCAAACTCGATTTTTCAACTTCGATCTTGACCATTTCGTACCGTTTCGCGATCAGAGAGCTGAGTATGATAACGCCATCCGTCCCATGTGAAAGACTTTTCTCTAAGGCCGGTAAAATTGGAAAGGCACGCCCTAGACCATCAAGAAAGCATCTCAATTAGTTGATCTTTCTTAAAATATTAGTGAAGCTGAATGGTTCCAAGCGGTGATCCCAAAACTTTAATGTGCGTGCATTTGTAAATTTTTACTACTAATAATTCAAGAATTTATTCTAAGTACATTTTTAGGGATTTTTTATGCTATTCAAATATGTATTATGAGCGTTTTTCAAAAGAAAAATAAACATGTTTTAGTACCAACTGTATTTTTTTCTAATAGAGCCGTCGATTTTTTCGATTAATCGATCTTTTGGTTCAAATTTCGATTTTTGTTGGAAAGTCGAGCTTTTCATTTCGATTAAAAATCGATTGCTCGAAAAATCGATTTTGACCGAAATTTTTCCATCACTACTCTCTCTCTCTCTGAGCCCTGAAGAAGCATGTATAAAAATGCGAAACGTCGGTAAAGGGAAATAAACTAATTTATAAATTACTGGACCTATATTTCCTGAAAGATAAAAAAAATTGAGAACTTATTGATATGTGCACTCAGCGACTTAGAGTTACCGCCCCAGCCACCTTAAGAGATATGCGTCGGTCAGAGGAGGCGTGGCTTGGGCTTTTCACGCGTTGAAAGTTGAAACTCCCCACGGAGCTGCCCGGAAATTATTTGAAATATCTGGACGTCGGATCGTGCTCCCGGCTCGGAAGCAGTTTGTCCGAATTACAATCGGGAAAGTTGGGAAAGCTCCAGAGCGGAGTTGTTGCGTTTCTTTACGGCTTTCTTAACGTTCTCCACCGGGCAAGGGAGTTGAAACAATTTTCTTAAAATTGCAGAATCCGTCCACCCAGACTTCATCTTTATTATCCTACTGCCATTATTCATGTGGAAAGCTCAGTGTTTGCAAAACACTTAGACGATATTTTGTGTCCCGAATGTTAAGCATTAGCGCCGAATAATTGTCATTGCATTTCGGAAAAACATCTTGGTTTTAATTTTTATCGTTTTTATCTCGGCGGAGGCTTCATGTAAAGCAACATCATCCGAAGAAAAGTGTGGTATTATAACTGTATTTTACGCCTCTTAAAATTGTCAGCATAGGAATGAAAGTTATTTTCTTCAGATTTGGAATAACATTTGATTATATGCTCCTGTAAAACTGTTAAGATTAAATACCATGTAGGTATATTCCTTGCACAGTTCATATTATGAATCTGACAAGTAGTGTGTTGCATAAATTCACATTTTAAGAACTCTACTAGAAGTACTTCCCAGCCATTTGAAGTTCTCTTATTTCTCACATTTAGCTTCAAAATGCTGTATAATCGAATGTGGATATTTAAGGAGACGTTATAGTGATTGTAAATGGATAATGGTATTAATAGATCAAGTCAAAGATTTGTGACAAAGTTTGTGATCCAGGAACATGGAAGGTAAATTAGGTGGGACGCCTGATCGAGGGTACTTTTAGATAGTAAAATAATATAATGGAAGTAAAATTGTTTGAATTATATGAATTTCTTTTGAGTTCATTTCTCCAACCGAGTCGAATGGCCGAGGCTCTCGGACTTGTCGAATAACCATCGTCCTCGACGTTTTTCTATTTGCACGCTGCTGTCATTCCTTTGTAAGTCTTCGCAAATGCGGCGTATCGATTTCTACCAGTATTTGGATTTTTATGGCACACATCGTGGAAATTAAATCGGAGCATGCTTATTGTTAGGCTTTGATGTAAGTCGTTCCGAGGTATGATTGCATATTGACTTCCATTCTCGCTCCAGTTTAAGACGTCAAAGACAAAAACTTTTTCTGGTAAAGTAATCCTCCTTTTTATTATGTCTCATCATTTTTTAAGCTTAAGAAAAGGGCTGCGATGTAAAAATGATGATGGAAAACTGTTATTCCTTTCTCTGCATCACATTTCAAGTTTCATTGGAGTGAATTTGGACACGGATTATTTTTAAATACGGGAGTCTACTATGAAGAGATAGCTTTGATTAATCTTGGCATTTACAGTTTAAAATGCAAACCAACTTATGGCATGAAAACTAGATAACTAATTTAGTTTGTGGCGATCTTAGAGCAATGTAATGACTTCCCCAAATATTGCAAAGAAATTCGCTGAAAATAATTTCCAATAAGGGCTGTTTTTACCTTTTTACCTTCTACCAATTTTTCTTATTTTATCTTCTACATTCCACTGTCATAATTGAAAAAAAAACATTGTTTATTATGCTAAGTAGCTAGACAGAATAGTCCCAATTACCCAGGTCCCAATTTACTGATGCTACATATTATCCGGGGGACAGATATATGTGTAATATGGCTGAACCTACCCAGTTCTGTTTATGTAAAGAAACGCCAGAATTTGGCAATAGATTCGATTTTCACTTGCATGGGAACTCACTGCGTAGTTCAAAGTTTTATCATGACAAAGGCACAAACTGTAATGTGGCAAATCATGGAAATATCGTATCTTCGTCTTAATGTATGTGCACAAGTTGGCATCCCATGTTATTTGAAGTTTTATTTATTATCTGGGGTGTCCTCATAACACACAACGTCGGGAAATGGAAGCTGCATTGTAAATTCTGTTATCTATATATGTACATACTTCGCCCATAATCAGTTGATTCCAGGGCCGTTGACATACTTATGAATCATGCACCCAGATAAGGGAATTTTGTGGGATTATCTTTCACAGCAACCTCAATACGACCCATCACTTGTTAACTCAGTTAACGGTCAGATGGAATGGTTCCCCCTGTGACCGTGGCTTTGTGGGCCCTCTGCCAGTCCCCGTTCCCACGGAAACTTTTCACACCCATTCGTTCACCCCAAAAGTTTTATGATCTTCCATTGACTAGCGCCGCAAAAGGGCCCTTCTCTTGTGTACGCACTTGGAATTTACCTAATGTCGATACGTAATAATTAACCTAATATCGATTCTCGATATCAAGAGTATATCGTTCAAATTCCGATGCATCAATTTATTTCAAATTGACCACCTTTATCACGTAGAATCGCACGATACGCATTAGCGCGTGATACCGGTTATTCCACGTCCCACGACACCGAGTATCTCATTCAAATCCCAAGAAAATGCATTTTGAATTTATATCACTTCTCCACCTTTATTTATCAAGTTGTATGCAAACCCATCATCTGCAGTTGCCCTTCTTTGACATGTAACACCACGTTTACATAGCGTGCAACATTGTGATCTGCCCATTCTTTGTTCAGGCTTCTCTGAGATGTGAGAGAATGATTATTTCATGTCTTTTTGAAGTGTCTCCTTACTCCCAAGCATAAGTTTTTGGAGGAATTGAATACCTTCTTTGCCTGAATACTCTCACGGTCTGTATTTCTGCTTCCTTCCTTAGTGATCCTTCAAATCACATCTCGCCAATTGTATCGCAGGGTGCTACAGTTTGAAGGATACGCTTTCATATCACTCCATGCATTTAAATCGCTTATCGAATCACATGAAATGCAATCTCTTATGAAATTTCATATGGCTGTATGTACGTTCATATCTATTCAAATCGCTGGTCTGATCACATCGCCATTATATTCCATCAGGTGGGAACACGGTTCTTTCTTTTGCGTTGTCGTTATCGTTATCCTAAACGCAAACCGCTAAAAATAGGCAATGATCACAATTACTTTCCTAAGAACGCACTAATTAATTAAAACTAATGATTTTAAGCCCCTGGTAAATTTGAAGATCAACGATCACGTTTTCGCTCTCATGAGCGCGATTGAAAAATTACGATAACGCTATCGCGCGCGTTATGGAGAACCGTGATCGTGCCTCATGTTACGTACCAACTAGAAACCACTTACCGCACCTGAACGTCAGATGACTTCTGATAAATAAATATTGCCCAATAAGTTACAATTTCAGTCTTAACGTTCAGCTTTCGGGGGTAGTCTCGAAAACACCTTTTTTATCTCTAATTTCTCTACAACCCCATTTTATCCTTAATCAACTACCCCCTTGCAACCAATAAACCAAGTTATAAGCAAGTGCAAACACGAATTTTGATATCAAATACAAATAAAAGTAACAAGCTTAAAAGCATAAGAATAATATTCGAACGTGTTACTGTGACCATACGTCACAGCGTGCTATCATATATCGATATTGAATATTAGTGGAATATTAAGGATTGTTTTACGTCTCGTTATTGAAGATCTCTGCTCTTCATCTCTGCCGCTTTTCGCTACCTCTCCCATACTCTCCTTCCACTCTCGTATACAAGGCAGTCAAATGCCGGAGGCGGTAGGGCACCTGCATTATTGCTCTCTTCCATCGGAGACCATCGGTGCGCGCTGGAATTCGGATTCTAGGGGTTTCTGCATGCCCGACTGGGTATTCCATGAGACATATGACGCCCCTGGTTCCGGGTCGAGGCATATGAAAGAGAAAGGTCTATCGCGTCCCACTCCCTCAAACGGAACAAAAAATGGTGCTGGATTCGTCGCGCAAGAATGTTGGAATTCCGCTTTTCTCTATTCTTCTGTTCTCCAGCACGGAGCGTGCGTCATGCGGAATGGTTATAGGTTTCTATTTGAGCTTCTGAGCTTGAGGGTGCTTACTATGGTTCAGTGAGTGGTGATGAGCAATCAAATCTCCCTAATTTTGTCGGAGCTTCTTAAGAAGCAAGCTGCCTACCTTTAATTACCCTTATAATTTTTATCGGTCGGTATGTAGGTTCCTAAATGGATTTTAGGATTGATATTAAGGTGGTTGGAGCGATAATTATGTACACATTTGTTTGAAACTTTGCATATATTTCACCTTAGTGCTATTTACAGATAAAAGTGAAAATTACCGATTCGATTTTTTGCGGCTAAATGCTATTTTAACACCTAGCCTTACGGAACATTACGGATATTCAGTAATAAAATGTCAAGATTTTCTTCTTAACGCTAAATAATACATTCATTATTATTGTAATTGCGGTGAACAAATATCAATGTGTCAAACTGATTCTAATTTTCGAAAAAACATATTTCGGTATAATTTCGTCAGAATTTCGAATACCGAGCGGAAAACTCCATTCAGAACATGCTTTCATTTATGAAAACATTTAAAAAAAAATTCTGGTATCATTTTCATTTCTGCCTGTGTGATGAGTTCCAACGCATAATGAGATGTACTCAAATTAAAAGTTCTCAGAGATTTTTTATTCGAGTTGCTCAAACATTATTAAAATAGTCACTCAATGACCCACGCTTACTACTCCAGCCACCCTTAAATAATATTTGTTGGCAACCAACTGGTAGGAACTAGATAAAATTTCCAGCTAGACTACAACAATTCCTTGAGATTAGGGAATATTTTTTAGGATGAATAGTTCTCGGTTTTCCATCCGGTTAATGGTGTTTAACTGCACCGACGTTTAAATGGCGTAGTCTGCCATCGTCTTCAGGGTGAATGATTTTCCCCAGAATTGTCATATATTTGCAGTCACATTTTTGGTCTGACAATTCTGGCAAAAATCATTCACCCTGATGATGATACCAGATGGCTACGCCATGGAAACGTCGCACAGTGGGCTGAAATCGAAAAAAGCTGACCAAAAGACAAATAGTGATTTTTTCAAGCCAGGAAGCTGAAACTTTGAATAAATATTTTCAAAAGACATGTGCATGCGATGACGTAAAGAATTTTCCTTAGTACTCTGCAATTAACAATTTCCATGAGGTCAAAGTTGCGCAAATTTCGCAAAAATGGTCTACACTCAATTTTCTCACGAAATCTTCAAAATCAAGGCCTTGCTAAGCCTTTATGGGTGAAGAATTGGAATAAAAAGTGATGCAGTAAAGTGAAACTGTTTTTAATCTTCGTTTCAATGTAGTCTACTTACTTTTTATCGTCATTTACCAAATATATTAAACAAAATTGTTATTATTATATTATTATCTATTATATTTTATAGAAATCCGTAAAAAAATACGCATTTTGTCACATAGAGTAAAGGTTTAGGAAGTACTGAAAGACTGCTTTCTTCGGGTGCACCGCGGGCGTTTCTCTTTTTAACAACTTGACATCGCCTACTGACGAATAGGTACACTTTTAACGGATACAGCATGCATACCACGCAGGATTATGTCTCTTCGAGGCCACCAACCCACAGCTAGTGTCGCACGGCTGCAACTCCCCCGCCCCCTGCACTGCGGTTGGGCGGACGGCGAAGGGTCATTTATTGGCACCGCCGAGCCCTTTTCTCGGTGATATGCGGATATTTTTGGGAGAACGTTTTCTAGTCTCCAAAGAAATACACTAAAGCATTCAATTTCATTTTTCAATGGTGTGAAGCAGTAGTTTTTTGAAACTTTAGCTCGGGTTTCACTCGTATTGGTGTCAGTATTGGATCTCTCGAAGTTCCCTCTAGAACTCGTAGTGGTGTGGATACGTTGCTAACCACTAAGAGAATTCTCGCTTTTTCAAGGTATATACTCTATTAGGATAACCTGATGTCTATTTTTTAATGGTTTATTTGTAATAACGTTTATGGCGTTATTTATATATTCAATTGCAATACGTCACTATTATTGCAGAATCCTTCACATCATGCCAATTCGCTTTTCGAATATTCTTTTCTTTTGGAATGTGCATAAAATTGTACTCGCCAATTTCCTTTCGGCTCACTTTTAGGGGTTGATGGTGTTAATGAAAGAAAAAAATGCCTCGATGGCTCCTACATTCGCAAAGATTCCTCCTGAACGGCATTCGTCGATGATTGAGATGACAGTTGTGTTTTCCTCGTGATGCATTGGACGATTCAGTGGATTCATTTCATCGAAGGGCAAACGCCAGTGGCACACGCACATAACCGACAGTACGACTTCGCAAGCCCGGGTCTCGTTGTATTCATCATAGATATTCTGTTTTTTTTAATAATCAACCGATCGCCTGGGATGAGCAACGCTCTGGGCTTAGAAGAGGTATTCTATGCAGTATTTTATTGAATGTTCTTGGAAACAGGTGTGATGGCTGTCATTTTTTGTTTCGAGTTTGTGTCTATCCACATAAATTCCGCGATCGGTCAGAGTTGTGGATTTTAGAAAGTGGCGAACAGTTCATGTTCCATTTCCATATCTTCATGTAAAATATTGTATATAATTGAAAAATACTGGTGTATAAAGTTGGCCAGTAGAAAAATAAGTTTCCTCTCAAACTTGAAAAGAACTAAATTAACTGTTCCTGCTGTCATTTCAAACAGACTTTCTTCACTAATCCATTCCCTCATGATCCATTTTGCAAGTCTTTTGTAAGGCATAATATTTGCTGGTGGAAATGACAGTTGAATGAAAAATATGGTGAAAAATGATAGGCAGATTGGTGTGGAAAAGACTTGATTATGGAAGCACAACTTATTTTAAGCATCCATTTCCCTTTTTTTTGCTATTTTTGTCCTTTTTAATAACTTTTGGTCTATTTAGACTCTTGTGAAAAATAGTTAAAACGATCGCATGAAATGGTATAAATGCCCATTAATCATACTGTCGCATCTCTGCGTCTTCGCCGGGATGTTTGTACAATGTGAATGAACTGTGACTAGAGTCAAGTGACTGCCTCCAGGTTACATTGGGCTATCGTCGTAGGGATTTGGTTTGTGGATTCAATGTTGGTCCTGCAAGGTTAAATGTGGCATTTCTTGCGATACCATAGAAATATGAAATCCCTTATTGGTTGGTTAGCAGGACCTCCTGCCGAATCCTTGAAGCATCTCCCCATATTCCAAGGGGTCAGTCGCTTATATCTGTGACTGACGGGCAAAGGTTACTACGTGATTTTCCACCCTTTTGGCATGGCATCACCGATCGTCTAATCTCCCAGACGGTCACAGTTCACTCAGGGACAAGGGTCGGAAGCAAACCCCTACCGTTGTGCTGGGACTGGATGTCCCTCTTTCCAGACTAGGTGCGCAGCATGCGACAATAGTAACCACATTTTCAATGTAGTAAAACAAGGGGTTGTCAAGCATAATCATTTATTTGACTTAGAATTTTGGTGGTCATCTTCAAGCCTTCTCGATTGTCTTAGCCCTGGCCACCAGCATTGAGGGGCTATGGAAAAATTATGGTTACAAGCAAGAAAATAATGTTTAAAAAATAAATTTTGCCGGCCGGCCTCGGTGGCGGCGGGGTAACGTCTTCGCCTGCTAACCCAAAGGTCGCGGGTTCGAATCCCGCCTGGGGAGGATTTTTCACTTCCCAGGGCATGGTTGTTTGTGCTCGTCTATTATTAATTGTTAATACCCCGATGTAAAGGCCAATAAGAGCTGTTTTCGGTGGTTCTAATAAATAAATAAAAAATTCAATCTAATAAGATGGGAGTTTGTCCATGTTTACCCCTTTCTGCAATTAAATCCATCTTGTCAAGACAACGATTCTCGTGTTTTCCTGATTATCTTTGCCGTTGTACACTGTGGAGATGTCATATTACAACTTTCCTTTATTTTATTTTCATGTGCTGCCACTGCTGAAACTTGCAGAGGATATATTAGGAGAGAACAAGGGAGAATGTGTTATTTGCTTGGAAGACCTCTTGCAGGGTGATACAATTGCCAGGCTTCCTTGCCTTTGCATCTATCACAAAGGGTTTGTATTCAATAATTTTAAACCATGCATGTCAGTTGAGGGTATCTTTAATTCCATGAAAATATGTCTGGTTTCACACCAGGTGAGGCTGTTGATAACTCTCTGAGAGAGTTAAGAGTTTGAGTCTGACTGCTCAGTGTTTTCAACAGTCTTAGCCGGTGTGATACCCGCGAAATTTTTGCTAAATTAAATCGCCAGGCAGACCTTAAATCCTTAGTAACTATGTTACTTTCAATGTTATAAGATAATTTCATGGCTCTCTTTAGCTGGTTACTTAGTATTAAAGGAGTATTAAAACTTCTTTAACAAAATATGTCAGCTGTCTTAATGGCATGCTTTCATCTTTTCATAAAGTATATTTATATATATGCTTGAAGGCCCAATTTGACAATCTCTGGTTGAATATTTTTTTGGTTTAAAAATTGATGCTAATGTGTTCTTCAGTAAATAATGCCCTCATCATAACACCCTCTGTTATTTATGAAATCCAAACACTCAGCCTACATCAAATTAACATAAAGGCTACCTCATCTTGTGGTTAATGTCGGCCAGGCATCATAAAACCAGGCCTAAAATTTATTTAAGTCTTAATAAATGCATCGTTAATAGAAGAAAAACTTTTAGTCCAGGAAAAACTTTTTATTGAATTTTTCGACCTAGTTTTCAACTTACACTATCAGTATTAAGGCCTTCATAATGACTAAGTCGAAACCTAAGTCGGCAAATTCAATAAAAAAAATTTCTTGGACAAAGTTTTTTTATTACTTGGTAATGGAGTACCACCAATTAAGCCTGAGGACTTTAACTATATAAATACACAGATAGATTGATAATATTTATGTAACTTTTTAGCCCTATTAGGATTTCCTGAAACTGGATCACGAGATGTTTTTCTTAAATTAATTTATGGCATCACAACTAAAATTAACTCTAATTTTGCATGAATTTTTTATGTGATATTTTATGCTCCAACACATTTTTTATTAATGCATGTGATCGCAAATTTCTAACTTCATTTATTTAGAAAATAGTTCATTAATAAAATAGTTGTCCTGTAATCAAAGCGACTTGGTTAGATGACATTTAGTCATTTTGCCTCCTGAAAAATTACAAATAAGGCACCATGAATATTTAAATTTCAAATACTCTAGTGTACTTGAAATTGATATGTTCGTGGTAATATTGTACGCAAAACTTCATCCCCTTGGTGAAAAAATACTTCAGTCGATTGGCTTTTCTCTGAGTAAATTATTTCTCTTGAATATCACTGACATGAGACCTAATAAGAAGTAGTGATGGGTCGAATCTAAAATTTATCGAACCTGCTTTCACAATAATTATAAATTTTCTTCTTCATTACCAATACATGTGTAAAATAAATCGAATCAATTGTTAATTTTATTGAAAATTTATGAACCCACAAGTTTGTTACTCTTTCCTAATTTTTTACCCTATGTTTTTCCTCTGACACAAATCTAAGAATTTACAAAGGAACCTATTGTAGGCTTGTGATTTTGTGGAAGTTATCCACTACGAAAGAATGAAGAACGTAGTTTGTGCACGACCCCTTATTAACCATAAAATCTCCACCTATGTACATATTTATGAAGCAATGAATTTTAACGCAAGCTATCAGCACTTCTCTGGTTGAACGACGTCGAGATGCTAAAATTCAGAGGCGAGATTTTACTGCGATTTACAGTTCACTGTGATGTACATCTCTTCTCTTGGACTACAACCTTGTCATGGTGGAAGGGCTTGCATGCTCAGATGACCTCTAGACCTGCATTGGCGGGAGCAATGCTCCTGGTAGGGTCACCCATGCCAGATTGGTCGAAGGTTTGGAGACAGAGGAATGGTAGTCAATGCAGCGTCTGTACCTCAGTGAGGCGGCTGCAAAAGGCATCTGACCCCAGTGGGGTGGCCTCTGAAGTGATGGTGTCCCGTAAAAAACACTATTGAGTAAGGCCACGGAATGCTATCTCAATTAAAACAAAAACCTTGAAATTATGGACAGTTCTCAAATGATAATGAATCCTGGCAATTACGGGACTTGGCCCAGAGGGCCGTGTGTCGTGCCCGGCAGTGGTGGGAGCAAGGCCCCTGCAGTCGTCATCACACAAAATTCTTGCTCAGACGTAGTAGCAGTAGAGGAAAAGAAGATAAAGAAGAGGAACGTAACAATCAGAATAGGCACGTGGAATTTAAGGACAATGCTGAGGGCAGGGAAGCTAGAGAATATTAAGCAAGAAATGGAGAGGGTGGGTGTAGACATCATGGGTCTGGGTGAAGTAAGATGGAAGGATGACAGGGACTACTGGAGCGACAACTATTGAGTAATTTATAGTGGTGGTAATGAAAGTCAGCGTGGGGTTGCATTTGTAATGAATAGGAAACTAGGTAGAAAAGTAGTGTACGCAGAACAGGTGAGTGATAGGATAATAGTCGTGGAACTAAAGGCAGATCCAATGAATTTAGTTATAATCCAGGTTTATATGCCTACCTCTAATCATAAAGAGGAGGAGGTAGATGGGGTATACGATCAGCTAGAAGAAATAATTGGTAGGATACCTGGGAGTAAGCACTTGGTAGTAATGGGGGATTGGAATGCCGTGGTGGGTGAAGGAAGAGATGGGCGGGAGGTGGGCAATTACGGGTTAGGAAGGAGAAACGACCGTGGCGAGAAAGCTGCGGAGTTTTTCCACAGAAATAACCTAGTGATTACAAATACATGGTTCAGACATCATCCTCTACGTAGGTACACTTGGAAGAAGCCGGGAGAGACAAACAGGTTCCAGAAAGATTATATAATGATTCATCACAGATACAGGAACAGTGTTAAAAACTTGCATAATTATCCAGGAACTGATGCAGACACAGACCACAACTTATTAGTAGTGAAATGTTGGGTAAAACTGAAAAAGATAAGAATGGGAAGGAGGGTACGAAAGTGGAATACGGAGGCATTTACTGGGGCAATGAAGAAGTATCTAGAGAAGGTGGATGAGAAAATGGGTGAGTTAGGGATCATGGAGTTAGATCAGTGGAAGATGAATGGGGAAGTTTGAAAAAGTGAATTGTAGAAGCGGCGAAAGCAACGGTAGGCGAAGTGAGTGCAACTAAAATTAGAAAACCATGGATCACGAAGAAGATGATAAGGAAAATGGAGAGAAGGAAATGTAAGAGCGTAAACTCAGAGCTAGGTAAGAGAAAATACCGAGAATTAAATAACAGGCTTAGAAGAGAAACAAAGAAAGCAAGAGTCTTGGTGGAGAGAGCAGATAGACTCGTTAGAGAAATACCAAAAAGAGGGAAGGTCAGATGCATTATATAGGAAAGTGAAGGAACTGACGGGTGGTAATAAGGGAAGGGCAATTGCAACGATAACAGACAAGACAGGAAAGGTGTTCGTAGAAGGGAAAGAGATCCAGGAGAGGTGGAAGGAGTATGTTGAAGAGCTGTATGGTAAAGAAATAAGGACCACTAGGTTAGATATAGAAAGGGAAGATGATATCGACAGAGATGGCATCGGACCAAGTATCCTAGATAGCGAAATCGAAAGAGCTCTATGAGACATGAAAAGGAATACGGCGGTGGGAATAGATGACATACCTGCAGAGTTTTTAAAGAGCATGGGGAAGAACGGAAGAGGAAAACTTTTTGCACTTATTCGTAGGATTTATGAGGATGGAATGTGGCTGGAAGACTTCGTGAAGACTGTACTAATTCCTATACCAAAGAAGAGTAAGGCAAAAACGTGCGAAGACTATAGGACAATAAGCTTAACATCCCACACGGTCAAAGTAGTTCTGAGAATTATAAACAGAAGGCTAGAGAAGAAGGCAAATGATACCGGAGTGACAACCAGTTCGGGTTTAGGAGAGGGACGGGAATGCGTGACACTACAGCGGTGATGAGGACGCTAGTAGAAAGAAACCTAGAGTAATGGGCAGGATGTTTTTGCATGCTTCGTAGATTTCGAGAAGGCGTTTGATCGGGTGGAATGGATGAAATTAATGGTAGTGTTGAAGAAATTAGGGGTCAATTGGAGGGACAGGCGTCTGATTCGGAATTTGTATATGAACCAGACGGTGCAGGTTAGGGTAGCCAATGGAGAATCGGGATGGACCACGATAGGACGGGGAGTGCGGAAGGGGCGTCCACTATCACCGTTGCTTTTTAACATGTATTCAGAAGAAATGGTAAAGGAGGAATGGGGAGAGGAGGAGGTAAGAATAAAGGTAGGAGGGGAGCTGATAAAATTAGTGAGATTTGCAGATCAAGCATTGGTTAATCAGTCTGCCAAGGGGTTATAGTCAATGGTGAATGCATTAGAGGTGCAGTGCGAAAAGTATGGGATGAAGATCAATCACAAGAAAACCAAAGTAATGAGATTTTCTAGAAGAAGGCAGGGCTGAATATAAGGGTGGGAGGGCAGAAGACAGAGCAGGTCGAGCAGTTAACATATCTGGATTTTGGAGGAGAATGGGTTTAGTGGTAAGGACGTCAGATGCAGAATTGCACTCTCTAAAGAAGCATTTTCTAAGAGAAGGGAGCGTGGTGCTATATGGGTCGGAAACTTGGTCATTGCGAAGGGAGGATGTGCATAGACTTGAGGCGTTTGAGATCTGGGTTTGGAGGAGGATGGAGAAGGTGAGCTGGATGGCGAGGAAGATGAACGAGGAGGTATTGGATATGGTTGGAGAGGAGAGGAAGCTTGTGTCAGAGGCTCAGAGAAGGCAGAAGAGATGGATGGAGGAGGTTTTGAGAGGAGAGGGCATGTTGAAGGGAGTGATAGAGGGGAGATCACTGGGGAAGCGTGAAAGAGGAAGGAAGAGGATAGGAATTCTGAATGAAATAAGAGGAGGTAGAAGATATGAAGAATTAAAGATGGATCTAATAGCAGGCCATCCTCGGAGGTAAAGCGAGACAATGTCTATGAGGTTGGGATGCAGAATGGGGACTGTCCAAGAACCTACCAATCAGCTGGTAGAATACTTGAATGAATGAAATGAATGTGACGTACATAGCACATAGGCCACCCACACAACCAGGGTTCTAATCTCTTTTGAAAGGATTCTTTAGGATTCGATCGAATGCTCGAATCTGACCACATCACTAATAATAAGTGAATATTTTTTTATTTCCTACCTATGGCCAATTATTGATATTTTACTCTTTAATTTACCTTTTAAGGCTCAACTCGTAGGGTATTGTTTTTTATACTTAAAATGGAATGTGTGAATAGTGTTGAAGTTCTATGGATTGACCTCAACTTTGGCAGGATATAACTAGGTGTATTTTTTTGTTCATGGCCAATTATGAATTATTTAGGAATATCCCTAATCTTCTGACTATAAGAAGAAATAAATTACTTATTAATTAAACCTTAAAGCTGTAGAATAAGTATTAAGCTTCGATTATTTTTTCGGATACCTGGAAAGTATAAGTAAATTTTTGTGCCTGCAATTCCCTCCTGTTACATAACCTCTTGGTTCAAATCTTTACTTATCTGAGCCTCATTCCAATTAAATTTTGCTTTTTCTTCACTTGAATGTTATTTTGTTTACACCTTCCATTTTTTAGAGCCCTTGCCCATTCCATTGCTTGGGTTACTTTTATGAAGTTGATTTTTTTCACTCACCTTGACAAATGCATCTGATTACTGAAACCATGATCAGCCCCCGAGAATCTGTCCACAACTATTGTATGTAATGTATGACTGAACAGGCTGAGTTGATAGCTACGCAGCGTGTAGTCATTTGGAACACTGACATTTATACTTTCGCTAGGGGGCTCTCAAATAAATATGTGGAAATTTATTTGTACTTTACATTGTATACTAAATGTAAGGGTAACATATCCTCCTATTTCAGTCTGAAATTGTGTTCATGTGTCTAATAGAAATTGTTTGTTACAAATCGAAACTTTCAATAACTCCATCCAAGAAACTATTGAAATATTTGCTTGGAGAATGATCATATGTGGCAGTGAAGCATTGATAAATACAGTTGTAGAACAAAGGAGATTGGAAGCAACGGAAATGTAATGATGTCGGCAAATGATGATGATCTAATGGATGGAGAGAATAAACAATGAAAAAGTTGAGGAGAAAAGAAGTTTGATGAAAACTCCTCAAAGCTAATGGGACAACCTTCTTAGGCTTATTCTAAGGCATCCTCCTCCTGATAACTGTGCCATCAACAAATATTGGGAAGGATTATAGAGGAATACCAAGGATGCAATGCATAAAGCAAATTATGAGGGGTATAAAAATGGAAATCTTGAATAAGTAAGCACTTAGATGAAATGAGAATGGAGTGGAGAAATGCAGCAGACCAGTGTTTTAAATGATGATGGCCGACAATGATGATAATGCCGTATTCTTCCAGAATTTTGTTTAAAGATATTTATTTCATTCTGAAGGTTTCTGTGATGTCTCAGTGATGTTTCCATATCCTTGTAGGATTCCCGTCATGCTGGTAGCCATTTGTTGACACCAGTTTCTCCCCCAGCCCTGAAGGATTCTTTGATTTGAAGATGCTTGTCTACAGATTGTCTCTATTGTCTACAGATAGCAGCAAATGGAATGGGAAGCCGGGAAAAAGATTGAGCCATTGATGAATTCTGCATTGTTTTTGCATGAATCAGACAATATTCATAATTTAAATCAAAATACTTGTATACTTGTACAATTTTTGTCTTATTTGTACAAGGAGTTTCACTGATTATGGCATGATTGGGTACATAATGGTTTTTTACCTGATGTTGACAAAATGTGTCATTCAAATAAGAAAAAATGTAGAAAAAGTGCATGTATTTTGATTTAAATTATGGATACTAAGAAATTCTGCTAAGCGAAGCTTAAAACAGTGAAGTTCGGACTCTATTGCTTGACAGTTGTTCTTTATTGTAAGTGAATGCGTCAATCGTGTGTCAATTGTCAATCATGTGTGTCTAATTATTTTTCTCTTACTTTCTTTGCAGGTGTATAGACCGATGGTTTGAGGTGAATCGATCTTGTCCGGAGCACCCAGGGGACTAAAATATGCCAAGGATGAGGGGAGGTGAGTGGGTGGGGAAGGGTGGAGGAGGCAGACTGGGCACGAAATGGTGGTTCGCCGAGTGTACGAGCCATGGTGCTTCAGTAGAGTCATGGAGAGCTGAAACGGACGAGTCAGTGGAAAAGTCAGCCCCTCTCCTCTATGAAACATGGATAGTTGTCAGGCCAGCGTGTAGAACTACAGGAAAACAGCTGCATTTATTGAATGATAGTGCTTCGAGTGCATCTGGGTGTGAATGTGTTGATTCAACGTGGAGACCTTTATCACTTGAAAATACTTTGCTTTCCCCAGACCCCCACTGCAAGCTATGCAATTCTTGAGAGTTAATAGGGTGTAGCATGAGTTCTCTTGTATTTGGAGACTTTTAACCATGCTGTTGGGAGAAGGTTCTACGTTATGTTGTGGTAATAGAGGAGTATGAAACAAATGCTCTGACCTGCTCATCAATCCTTTTTTTTTTAACAAACCTTGCACCCCCCAAATTCCCATCAATCCCCTCCTTACATCCAAGCCCTTTTGTAGGAAATAATTCTCCACTTTTCCCAATGAGCAAGAAAAGGATGTTCTCAAGGAGCCATTTTCTTGTTCTCAATTGCACCTGGGTACAAATTCGATTAAAATGATGGGTTTGGGGGGGGAGGTAGATGCGTTTTGTCTGGGAGAATGTGTGTGCTGTCATTTGTTTGATTCAATGCAGAGTGAAGGGAAGGCTGGTGATATCGCATTCGAAGAGCGTAATGAAGCTTATCCTATGAAAATCAATTAGGCAGTGTAGCTGTATTTTTGAGTTTCCTGTTGCACTTGGCAGCAACTTATTTTAATAATTCGTGCTAGGTTACATCTTGAGAGACTATGTGAACTGAATGCATATGACTTTTTTGGTAGACTCAGCCACCCGATCCTAAAAATAATAATGCATCCAAATGAATACTCATGCCCACTGTGGTCCTTTGCAGGCAAAGAAAGACCAACAGCTGTGCATGAGCTGATAAAAAGAGTGAGATTAGTTAAACCCTAATGTGTCTTTTGTTCCCTGCTGGCAAATGAAAAGCAGGGTGTAAACAATTAAAGAGTCAGAACAATTTTCCATCACTGTCCATAAAGTAAAAGAAAGTTTTAAGATACCAATACCTCATAATCACATGCATAGGAAAGGCTTATTGGGAATGGATTAATTGGAAGATTTTTATTGAATTTTTTTAATGCGTGACTACATTCATTCACCAGTAGTATCTTGGTACAGAGGACTTCACTGAGATATTCATGTTCATCTGTTTATCTGCAACTGATAACAGGTGATTCGTGTGGAAGTAACTAGGATAGAAGGAAATAATTGAGTGGAGCCTGAAGTTACGGTTTTTGGCCAGTCTGTTGGAAGATATAGGCTCATTTGAAATGTCTACCACTGCAGACAGGTACTCTGGACACAGTAGTATCAACATTAAATTCTTAAAAGCATGAGTGATAAACAGTTTGTATCTCTCAGTCCAATTAAGACTTGATTGTATGTGGAAGAAATATCGCTGAGGTGATGGTCTTAGTTAACAACTCTGATAATGGGGTAATCTTAAAGATAAACCTTAATGGAATGCCACGATTGGGCTCCCTGATATCTGCAACAGTTACTTTTTTCTTGATCTGGTTAATTGTAGTACTTGTTGCAGAAGAACATGAGCGAGCATAAGGCTACGAGGAAGGGAGTCATACATTTTACAATACGAGTAGGCTTTAATATTTTTGATACTTTCATAAAATGTGGAAAAGGGTCAGGACTCAGGATAATCAGCCCATTGCCTGCTGACTCACATAATTATAACTACCAAAGATCGTCAACTTTTGTTTATTCAATAATCACCTGTTGTCCGTAGGTTAATAAGATCAGGTTATTTGGTTATATATTTGAGCTGTTAGAAAGTTTTTAAAAGTGTTATATAAATGTGGAAAGGACTGTTTTTGAGGCTCACTTTAATGAATAATGCCTCTAAAAATTATGAGTTAAATATATGAATGAACATGATAAACAGGTGGGAAGTGGTTATTTGAAATAAAGGACTGTGCGAGTCCCTTTTTCTCAAATAAACTGTGCCATAACTTGCCAGGAGACAGTTTTCCCTCGAAAAAAATCAAAATGAATTTTGAAAGGTGCAGTACAGAAAAAAATTATCCATAATTCTCACAGATTCCATGAACCCAATTGAATTGAGTTTAATCATTGTATATTTTATCCTGTATATAAGATATTTTCATGATTTTACATTTTTTGGTTAATTACCAACCTTTAACTAAAAAAATATAGTTTTCATTGAATAATTTCCAACATCACTGGACATAGTTTACAATTATTATTATTTGAATCATTTCTAACACTTTACCTATTGAAAAAGGATTGCGTATTTTGAATGCATTATGCCTGAAAATTGGTGTATTTATACAAATATTGCGAATGGCATTTATCATTTTATGTTCTAGAATGTTACCAGGCATAGGTAATTAACATTAAACATACTAAGTTCTCCTTTTCTCATTTGTGCGAAGGTTCCTCAGAATGGATGTCGAACAAAATTCATGGAAGAATTTGGAGCTACATTTTAAGAGTAAAAAAGGCACCAATGATTGATTCAGCTTCCTGTGAGCATTCTTCCTCGTCGCAGGCAAATTTTTTAAATGAATTACTTATGTTCAGTGCAGCTGTGAGTACTGAAGGGTTAAATTTGTTTTAAATACAGTAGCGGTGCAAGTGCACTGTGCAATGTTGGTCTTTCACAAAATGCTTTCATCCATTCTGCTGCAATGTACTGAACTAATGGACAAGTATTTTATGAGTAGATTGTGCCTTTTGTGAGAAAAAGTAAAATTGAAGGTGGAATGATCCATGAATCAATGCTGGACTTCATTAAATGAAATAAAAATATTAAGGAAGTTTTATCTCTATAAATAGAGGCTTGTTATAGTTTTCAAGTGACTCCTAACAAAAACTTTGTGCTGACTTTGTGTGAGGCACTTTAAAAAGTGAACAGCGACAAATAATATTCCTACAATAAAAAATGCTTAACTACTAAACTCTATGGAAGCCATGTCCATGGAAGTATTTGTATATGCATGCATTGTGGGAAACTAATGGACTGAATGCAGTTAAAAGCAGTTTTGTTTTGAGTTTCAAAAGTATTGGATAATGCTGTTACAAGACATATCAACACTGAAGAATTGTTCAGCAAAGGATATTAACTGGTTTTCTCCTGAGAAAATTGTTCCCTTATTTATTGGTGGAGTATTTTATTATATGACATTAAAATACTGCCATCATATACTTTGAGTTTGTAAAAGCATTTCCACTTGCGTGCCATATTGTCAAATGTTATTTCAGTTCTGTGTTTCTTTTAAAAGCTGTGCATATACTCAAGAATTTCAGTCATAACAGAACCAACTAATTGTACTGCATATCGTTTTGCTGCTTTTTGCTGTCTGCTCCTATCTAAAAGAAAGGAACCTATCTCCGCTCCAAAGAGAAGTTCATCGAAGTGAACTTGGATTATTGGAAAGGTTGATGCTTTTTCAAGGAAGTACATTTAGGCCTAAAATATAGGGTAAAACATGAATGTGTAGAGAGAAGCAGAGAGATTTCAAAAAAGAACTAGAAGAAGAAAGTGTTTGGTGGCTTTCCCTGTGTGAGTTTTTTTAGGTGTTTTTTTATATGCATTGTGGGGAGACAAGTTTAGAAACTGTGATTATTTCTTGCAGGTGATGTAGCAAGAGCATTGACGTTTTATGGATGATTCAATGAAAACTTGGTGCTATAAGGCCATTCTTATTTGGGAGTGTGTAACTAACATTTGCCTACAACTGTGATTTGCAAGAAATGTCAAATAAAGGTATCTGTGAAAAGTTAGTGTTAATTTATTCACAGGAAGTGAGTTATTTTCTTTGGAACATTAACAAGTACATTTCACAAATGTTTTGGGTTGACACATTTCTATTGTAATTTGTTTATAAGAATTGAACAGGTGAGAAGTTTTTTATTTGGTATGAATTTGACCTATTTTGCCTGTGTTCCCTCTTGATTTTTATCTATAATCATAATGTCATTGAGTAATAGAATTTAATCACCTTACCACCACATGTAACCATTGATAACTCTTGTAATTTGATCAATTTTATTCTACCCTTTACGCTGTTAACCCTTTCACGCCGATGAACTTTTCACTAAAATATCTAGAGTATCCCGAGCTTCATTGGAGCCTCAGTTCACCTCTGTAAGGAGGAATTTTGCAAGGAATAACCTCTCGAGCGTAGTTTTTCCCCCCTCCTGTCCCTTCTCAGTGGGGCTCCAGCCCCTTCCCATGGCACCTGGTCTCGACCCTCCGACTAGCAGACCCTTTCACAATATGTGATTGCGGTCAATTTATTGCATGCAGTGTTTTTTTTAAGCAATCATTTGTTGCAAACTACATAGTATGGATATCTGAAATGAATTCTTTGCGTTAGCCTGATCATTTTAAAATTTTGAATGAGTTTCTTGCAGTAATCTTAACGAATTTAGGATATTAATCTGCTCAAATTATGTGATCCCAAATTTTTCTCAGATGAAACTGCAAAATCATATTTCCCATCCTTCTTCCCATAAACTGAAAAAATATTTTACTTGTGTCCAGTTTTAGCATGAATTTTAGAATGAAAAGTAGAAGCCAGCTCTATACGGTCATTTAATTAAATCAAGTTATTAAAAATTATTAAATCTATAGGATAGAAATATGGCGAAGAAATCATGGAAACAGAAGACAACTCCATTAGTATTAGAGCTAGAAATTCATTTAAAATTTGCTAATGCTCAATAAAATAAAAGTAATTCATTTCAATGCTTAATATATTTGAATATCCAACATATATTTATTTAGAAAAACCACTGCAAATATAATTAGTGACGGCAGACACACGCTGAGATAATGGCTATTAATGGGCTCAAGGGTCGAGTGGAATCGGGGGTGGCTCCAGACCAGAGGTTTTGGGGGGGGGGCACCCTTGGGGTATGAAATACCCCCCAGGAAAACAGGGGTTCATGGGTCCCGGAAATTCGTAACAAACAGTGTTTTCAATGGTTTTTGGTGAGGGGGGGGGGCAATTGCCCCGATTGCCCATCCTTGGGGCTGCCAATGAGTGGAATTGCCTAGGAAAAGGTCTTGGCACCCTTTGAGCTCGGACATGAAGGGTGAGAGCCCTTCCTAAATACTTTGGCGGTAGTCACTTTCCCACCCCTGCTTATACCAGTTTGTACCACAGGATGATAGCTATAGCTGACATCCGTTCTTTTGCATATGGAAATCCCAGACTGCTATAGCTGCTGCTCAGCGTGAAAGGGTTAAGTAGGTGCTGTTTGATAACTATCTGAAACTGCTTTTGATATATGTATTATCTTCTGCTCACTAATATTGTCTTGCTGTCTCAGCCATATCTCTCCCTCAAAGGAAACTTGGAAAAATGAGTCAAATGTTTAAATGATACTCTACTATAGGCGTATCTATTTGAATTATTGAATTCCTAGCATAGTGTTTGAAGTGATCATCCCTCCCCCCTCTGTTGAAAATAGTTAAACAGTTTGCTGCGTAGGTATTATTCCATATACCTACCTATTTTTCTGCAGTGTTGTTGTCCCCAGAAAACTATGTTAATTTGGTAATGACCGCGGTGTGAATGAAGTCAGCAATTCAACAGTTGTTTCTTACTCACTTGCCCATATTTTTTCATCACTCACATAGTACTGTTATCTCGTAAAGTATTGCAACAAACTACTCCAGCTCTTCAAACTGGTCAGTGCTCAAAGCTTAAAATACATAGACTATCCTGTGCTGTTTCAGGTGACCATGAAAATTTTTAGATACACCAAAAGATTTTCTCTCAGGGTTGAGTGGGACCATATATTGGCTGTGCCCTTTACTTTGTTCACATTATAGAACTGACACAGAAATTAACTTGCTGATGGAAACAGGATTATTTGGCAAGTTTATCATCTCTTTGTCGTAATCTTAATCGGCATTAATCTAGAGTTTTTCAATAATGGAAAGAGCTTTTCTTTCAAAAACCAGTGCAGCCTATAGTACATACTATAATGATGGCCTTGATGAAGACCAGACATCATGCTGTTGAAATGGTGAGTCCAAAGTCTCGTCAAATGGAGTGAAAAGAATGGGTAAGACTGTAACAGGTCACATTCCGTCTGAAAGATCCCTCTGCATTACACAAGATGAGGATGATACATCAATAGATGTGGGGTAAAATGAGTGTAAGTGAAATGTATCAATTGTACTCAAACATTTCATTGATAAAAGACTACTCAAAATATCATGTAGCAAATTAACTCAAATATATGGTTTCTTTTGGGTCTGCAACTGGCAGTGAAGGAGGGGTGTAGCAACAGGAAGCATCTGTGAGGTTTGAAATGGGCAGCCAAGCCGTAGAATAACAAGCCCAACTGTGGCAAGTGAGAAATACCAAGATAGACTGAGCCATGGAGAGGTGAACTGCTTCCTTCTATCAATTTGGGGCGAGTTGGTCTCTCAGTGAAGGAAGCCAAAACTGAATAATGATCACCAGCACAACCTCTGGCTTGCCATGTAATCAGTTAGCTGATGACAGGAAAGAAAGATGAGAATAAACACAATTTAAAATAGTTAACCAATAGCCTTGTAATAAATTCTCCTTGGACAGTTTGTAAGATACCAGCTCTTCAAAGAGAGACTTATGATTAGAGGTTAGTCATGGTATAAAATCATAAAAATACGGTCTAGGTTTAGCCATAATGAAGCTTATATATTTTACGCTACGTTACATTTTTATCAGAAAATTAGTTACTTCAAGTGAATGCAATGAAAAGTATTTGAAGCAATAAATATTATTTAAAGTTCTATGCTGCAAATTTAATTGGTTTATTGCCATTGAGCAGAAAGATGCTTATCCATTAAGCATTACCAGATCTCAAAATTTGCATTAAGACAAGAAAAGGTTTCTATAAGCTAACACAAGCAAGCATACAGCAAACTCCTCAAGAATGTATTAAGACCTTCTGTCCATGTATTAGATTTCATCTGTTGTATTCTTCAGTACGGTGATGGAAGATGGGCCATCGGCCTTTTAGGCCTCTTCCCTGGATTGGTAGTCTGCGACAAACTAACTCACTCAAATAGCCACTTACTTCTTCACTTCGCACTTAGTGTACTTCTCCTCTACACCTCCCCATAATTATTCAGTTCTTTCTAACTCTTCAACTGTTGATCAAGGCCACGTCTATGAGCGAGTCAATGCTAGCCTCTAGACTAAGGTGGCTACTAGTTAAGGGTACTCCTGTAATTTGGTCACACTCACCCACGTGTTCTCATAGTCATGAGAGATGGCCATAGTTTGCCAACTTATTTTGAGCATTGGGTGCTGATGTATATGAACTGCTAGTGTTGTTGGTCAGGATACTTTATCAAGACTGATTATTGCCTTCTAGTATCTCATGTTAACAAGTTATTTTTTTTCTATCTCAGACTAATCCGTGATGGCAGTGGTGGAATTATTCCTAGCTCCTGAAACTTAGCTTCCTAATGGTATAACTCTGTTCAAAATTCATTAAATTCAATCTACCTATAGTTACTCCAGGAAAGCTAATAAGTACTCAATCCCAGATAAGGATACATATATCTACCCGATATCCTCAGATCAGGCTTATAAAAGCAAGTACAAGTGATATTCTTTGATTAAATAAAAGTAATTGGACTACTAACCAACAAAGTAAATTCATTGCTGATGATATATTATTCACAGAATCAAAGATTGAGCTCTTGTATTGACAATTTTGGGTTGTTGGGTGGAGAGACTAATTTAAACTTAAAAATGCACTTCTCATATCAAATAATTCACATCATTGTCATGTCTGTAAAGTGGATTGAGTTTTTATTAATGTGGCAGATGAAATCAAGTACCTACCTGAGTGTTAGCGACATATTTACCATGGGGAAAACGTGCTTGGAACATATGTAGCACTGCAAAAAAGAGATTGGGAATTGGCGAGTTAATATTTCAAAGAATATTAGAGGAAAAAGCAAGAGGCATAATCTTACTTTCCTAAGGCTACAAGCATCTGGGATCTAGTACAAAAGATAATAAATCCATTATCTCATAAAAAGACCAACATTTTGTAAAACTACACATTTTTTTCAACACTAGAAGGACTGGGGTTGTATGGCTACCTAGGACCATTACCAGTCATTTTGACGGGTAGTAATTAATTTAAATATTTCTTCATGTATGTTCAAATTAATTGATAACTTCATTAAATATAACCTTTTTCTTTATTTATCAATACAACTGAGTATTTTTTTTACAAATAATTTCGAGGAAGAAGCACTGCTCCCGTAAGCCTTGCGAAAGCTACTGAAGCCACACTCGTATATGCGCTATAAGGCAACCCACGCACGTCATAACCCTTCTCGGCCTTTTCTTTCCCTAACCCTTTCATCCCTGCCACTCACACGACACAAGGAATCGCCGTAGTATAAGGGATTGTACACGTATCCCACTCTTTGGGTTTTTCCAAATGGGGATTCTTTTTCTCCAAGTGGTAACGGTACCCTGGGCTGGCCTAGAGGTCCTAGGCTAGGGCACCGAACTCCTGCGCCCCGCTCCTTCCATAACCCTTTTATCCCTTCCGCCCAAGGGAGACTAGGGATCCCCCAACTGTAAGGGATTACAGAGTTTACTCATGAATGGTTTTCCCTAATAAAAGATGTCCTTTTTCTCGTGGTAGCGGTTACGTTCTCCGATGACGTCGCTCTTGCTTCCCCTGCTCTGATCTACCACACGTCACTTGGTGTGGCAGATATTCTGCTTATTTCCATTCAAAATGTAATAAGGAATGTAAAATGCATAAATATGCTAACTAAAACATCAAAATGGCCAGACGTAATATAGTGTAGTGATTTCCTGGATAAAACACGGGTTACCGTTACCAATAAAATAGAAACGCCTAACCTGTCATTTTGACGGGTGTTTGTCTTTTAAGGTAGACAGGTGGTATAACTCAATTTCTATGTGAAAAAATTAAATTATATTTTAACAGAATACGTACCATACAAAATAAATAAAAGTAAGAAAAAATTAAGACGACAGAAAAAAAATTGTAGGCAATATGATTAAGTAAGTAGAGGTTATCCGACAAAATGACGGGTCTGGTCCTTCTAGTGTTAAACAGTCACAAGTTATAAAATAAAGACTAAACTAAAGGGAAGACTAGGTTTGGACCTGCTGTCACTCAAAGGTTACATGATTGGTTAGGGTCACCAGAGAAATTAGCATCTCACAAATTACAGGTCTCGTTGAACTGATTGGTTTAAGAATTTTCTTCCCATGCACCATTCGCAACTATGTACATACTACTAAAGCTAACTTCAGACTAATTAGACTGAAACACACATCAGTAATAATCAATATAATACCCCAATTTCTTATACTGTGATAGGGACCTTACCCTTCCTATTTATGGCTGTTGTCTTAACACTCCAGCTGCATCTCCTTGGGGTAATACATAAATATAAAGGTCTACAGAGGCATAAGACTCGGGATATATAGATGTTTTCCCAGAAATAAGTACATACCTAATATGCAAATGACTGGCATTATGCTTTGAAAATCAGAAGTACATACCTAACTCTAGCATAATTGTTCGTTATTTAAGGTGGTCTATTGTTTAAGGCAGGTTTATGTGAAGATTAGATTACTGCTTATAATTTTTACCATTGCATGACCTTAACTTCATCACATCATTTATTTCTTCAGCTCAGATACAAATATACTTTATTCATACCGTCCATAAAGCCTTCCCCTCTATCACATTATTCAGAATCATCTATGCTATTATTACATTTCCTTCTTTCAATTATTTTTCCCAATTACCCTCCTCCTTCATGACTGATTTCCTCCTCCCCCTGCCACACACCCTTTTAGTGGCTGAGAGCTAGGTAATATTTAGATGTTTATTGTGATGTTCCTGCTGGATCCATCTGTTGTGTCTTATCCTTATTTCCTCCAGTAGCCTCCTCTCATCACCGACGATTACAAATATTTTGTTTGTATGCCTATCTGTCCATCACACCTTATTCTTTAGTTTTGATAGTGCTTTGAAATGGAGTGAACTATAATCTCATGTAAGTAATTTGATTCAATTTGCCAGCAAATTGGCTGATTTGATACCAACATATTCAAACCTGCTGAAGTAGTCTTAAAATCACTACATCAGGCCATCAAACTTGTATTTATTTATCGCAGGAAAGCTTACATAGTAATGAATTCTTAAAGTAACTACAAGATCTGGGTATTAGCAATGAAAATACTTTGTGACTTCCACAGTTTATTTATTTTGAACTACCGGTTTCGGCTGTCAAGCCATCATCAGGTACGTGTCCTTGCTTCTGCGTTGTACGACACACCCTCTATGATGTACTTGTCTCCTCTCCAGCCTTTTTTTCAACATCATTTCATGGTCGTGCCATCTTTTGTCTTTCATTAGTGAACACCTCTTTGTGAAATGCAATTTCCACCTAATATCCTTACCCTTAAACTTCCCTAATATCCTTATGTTCCTTTACCCAAACATACTATCTATTGCACTACCTTAGGGCCCTTTCACTCTCCTCTGTAACAGAAGCAACCAAAAACGAAGGTTGACTGGAACATGACCATATTATGCCTATTCCATGATTGGTTGCCAACTTCAAGCATCAAACAGAAGTATCCTCAAGCTAATCTTCAAAGGGACTGGTGATTTACGTTGACAAAGCCTGCTCTCGGCTTGGTTCCTTTTTATTTATTAATTAATGTATCCTAAGTATTCGCTTCAAAATCTCTTAGCAGCTTAATGTTGCTGCATGTGATTGCAATCTCTAATACAAATGAAGCAATAAAAATGCCCTGACCACATTTTTAGCTAATTTCACAAGCAGTACTTAGCTTGTGAAATTAGCAATTAAACATCACCATCCACCATATTAACCCATGGCACTCCGACTCTGGACAACTATGTATCTTCTAAAGCCAATGTTTGAAGTTGATAATTGGCGAGCTTCACTTCGGTGACTGAAGATAATGCTTTAAGCAACGTTTTGTTGCTATGGTAATTGTGAATGCTCACCTTAGATTACGCTTGGCGAACTGCTGTTGAATTTTAAGTTACTTGTGTAATTTAACGAAGTTTTTCCATTATTTTACTTACAAATTTTGCTGAAATTAGAGAAAACAGCTTGCTATTGGGAAATATCACAGTAAGAGAGTTCGTTCCATGGCATTTGTAAAGTAATGTAATTGATGCCTCCACTTGTCACCTGATCATTTCCATGTATACCCATGTGCTGTTGCATGAATCAAATGTTTTCTTTATTTATTTTACCTGCCAAATTCAAACTGCCTTCTCACTGTAATCACTTCTTATACTTATACTATATTCTCTATTTTTATTTCCATCCCTTCCTCCCCTACTGCAGTATTCATTTCCACATTACCATTTGGTTTTTTTTACTCAGCAATTTTGTAAATGCTTATTCAAGTTAAGAATTCATTTTCAAGTTTAAAAATAAATTTTTGGGGTTCCTGCCATGTTTGTTGACTTTGAATGACAACATTTTCCATTCTAGCAGGTTTCATTCCAGCACCAATCTTAGGGTCCAAGTGGCATTCAAGGAAATATATCTGAGTTGTATAATGGTCAGTCAGGCAGATGACCATTGAGAGTGAAAGAAGGCCTAAGGGTCTCTTCCACAAGTTGAGTATATATCCAACATCCCTGTTGAAATTCTTAAGGTGTTTGGCGATTTCACCTGCTTCTCTTATTAGTTGTGGATAGTATAGTGGTACAAAACTTGGTGGCAGTCACCTGCAAGAAGAGTGACTTCAAGGTGGGGAAGGTGATGGCAAAATAGGAGAGGGGAGAGGAGTGCACATAGTGGTCATTGCTGTCAACTTAATAGCTTTTAGCCTGAGAGGGCAGGTAATTCTCGACAGTGCCATATGTGACAACTTTTACGATTCAAAGTGGCATCAAAATAAGGTAATTGGGTAATTGTGAGGGAGAGTGACTCATCGTATTCTTTCAAATTTTTTTATGGCTTCGAGTATAAAAATAGGTATTAAGTATAAAACATAATTTTTCGGCGCGCTGATGCGAAATATACCGTATATTTGCGAGTTTCGAAATGTGTAGAAAATGAAGAGAAAATTATATTTTTCCTGTTTTTATTGCGACCATTTTCAAAAACCAGCATTCAAATATTTCCCAATGGTGTAAAAAATTATCACATAAATAAGTGCAAGGTAAGGGGAGTAGAGCACAGCGGCAGCCTGCAAAACGTGATGAAGACGCTCACAGGAAAAAATATTATTTTATCTTCATTTTCTACACCTTTCGTGTATCGCAAATACACGGTGTTTCACATTAGCGCGCCGAAAATATTATTTTTTATACTTACATCACCTATTCGAAGCCTTGAAAAAAATTAGAAAAAATACGATGAGTCACTCTCCCTCAAAATTACCGGCATCGGAGAAGCAATCTTTCAAATGCGAAACAATTTGTTATAGAGGGACACTCAGTATATTAGTTGATGCAAATAATAGCATTTTGTAATTGGAAACTGAGGTTAGCGACCTTGGGAATACTGTTAGCCAACGCGGAGGCTTACTCCCCGTACGGAATTAGTTTGTAAGCTATAGTTCCTTTCACATGAAAGGGCCGTCTGCGGAATTGCTACCAGTATATCGACTTTCTTTGGCAATTATATTTATTCTAGTTGCACGCTCAAGCCATCGGAGTCATCCTCCCTCTTGTTACTTGTAGTCACGCACACCTGAACCACCGCTAAATTAGTAAGGACTGCTTTTACGATCGTATTTCAACCAGCAATAACATATCGCTAACCTGCGCTATACTCACAGGCCATTTCCCCGATATTGGATTCCATAAAACAGTTACCTAACTTCGCATCTAGTCACCTTCACTCATGGTTTGAGAGAGTCCTCTTATCCTTTTCCAAAAGGAAGTGTGGCTTTTGACTGGCTAAATATTCAGAATCCACGAGTGTGAGTGCCCTTTTATATTATTCTGTGCTTAAACTGCCACACCTCTGGCTTCAACATTGCATTTACTCATTTTAATGGGCCAGCCCAAACGAGTCTGCGGTTGTGCCGAGTTTGATGTGGCAAACTTGGGTACCCTATTCGAATTCAATGAGCACGGGAACTGACTCATCGCGAAATCTTACTGAGGTCACGTGATCCCCGGCGGAATATAAAACTGGGATGAGCTCGGAAAGAGATCTTCGTCGTGCGTAGTAATCAGAGGGCAGAGTTGCCCGAGAAGTGAAGCGTGTGAGAAGGAAACGCCCGAGGTAACATCGCGATCGGTACCGGGTGGTCTAGAACCGAGGGACAACGTGAGATCGGACCACGTCAAATGAGCGGAATACTCTGTGCTTAGACCAGGAAGCACTACAATGAAGGACCCCGACACCCTTGTTTCCGGGGAAGAAGGTAAGGTTCCTTTACTCTCCGAAGGCTGGCTTATGCGCCCTCCCTTCGGGGCCTTGCAAGTATTACGTTAGGCTAGTATCTTTACTTTATGGTTAGGCGATTTTGCCCACTTTTTTACACCTCCCCTCCCCCATGCAAGACAACGTAAGATTTCATCAACCTACCCCCTCCCCATCTGACGTAAGTTATTACATATTTTTAGAACCATGCGCATATATAACGATATACTTTTGGGCGATTCCCTATCCAAATGTGCAAAACTTCAACTCACCCCCTCCGCTGCTTTTATTTTTTACATAATAATAAATAAATTTAATAGAAATATGATTTTTTAGCCGGATATCGATATCGGTTTTCGAGATATCGTACAGAAAATGCAATCGCAAAGAAATGATCATACGCTTTTCCGTAATTTAGCGTCAATTCAAGCGCGCCGCCGCGGTAATCCAACAAAGAAAATTTTGTTGTCCGACAATAATGAAAAATATGATCGATCTAAGAAGTTTATTAGACGAGGTAGCCAGGCGACGTCGCCAGCGACAGTAGCTGGCGACGCACTGGCTACCAAACCTAGTAGTCAGCTATGTAGCCAGTTCAGTAGCCAGAATTTTTTCCCTTTTTTCTCAGTTTGCTGTGAACTACAATGAAGTGTTTCTCTAATTCACTAATAAAGTCTTCAGTGTTCAATTTTGTGTTGTTCAACTTCTGGCACTTTTTCATGAGCTCTTCTTGCTTTTTATTTTGATCGCCTTTCGGCGGCTCTTCTTTTTTCTTCTTCTCTTCGCGTATCCCTTCGATTGAATCAGAAGATTTAGACATTTTCTCAACTGGCGTGGACATACTGAACAACTCACCCACTCACAACAGAACACAACACAACAGTGTGCAGTACCCAGCGATGTGTTCTGACCGAGTGGCGACGTGAGACTGGCGACCTAGTGTAATAAGCTCCGTATGCTACAACGCAGCGTTGCCAGTATGGGTAGCCAGTGGCGACCGAAGTGGCGACGGGTCTCGGTAGCCAGTCAGTCGCCAAAGTGTGGCCACGTCGCTGGCTACCCTCGTGTAATAACATCCATAAGAATCAATGACCCATGACAAGCTGAGCAGCCAGTTTCGTAGCTGGCGACGTCGCCTGGCTACCTCGTCTAATAAGGGCCTAACCTTACGTAAGATTGTCTCGGACCTCATCACTCCCCTACGTAAGACAACGCAAGGAAAACTCAACTCCCCCCAAAACGTCTTACGTAATACTTGAATGACCTCTTAGCCCCAAGGAGGAGCGTTGCATGATTGTATTTAAAGCTACGTTTTCATGCAGCTGTTTCTGCGTCGTTTTACCGCTCGGTTGTGTGTCACATACCAGGCGTATCAACATGTTTGGGGGCCTGGGGCGCTATTCGATATGGGGCCTATTTGGAATTAATCATTTATGACATTGACATAGTCTACGCAATTGTAATAGGAAGATGCCCTTTTCTTGTATTCCTGCAGACCCAGAATCAACTATTTATAAATAGTTTACGCCATTCACAGAATAGTAGGTTAAAGGCATCCTTACACTCTTTTAATAACTTTGATATATGTACTAGTACCGACCCAGTGCTGGCTTATGACCGGAGGAAATTTACGTTAGCATGCTATTCCTTTATTCTCGATGCCTTCAAACAGAAGAAATAATTAAATATTTTTTTGCTTATATGAGTAAACGCAAAACTAAATAAGCAAAAATTTGGTGTAAATATTGTTCATATAGGTTTATTCGTTCATTAGCTATCAGGCTGCAAACTTGGGGCTCCATAATTTTTATTCCGACAGTAGTCTTCTGCTTTTTCTTTTTATCCCATCCACTAGGATAATTGCGTTTCATACTTCCGACGGAAACTCGGAAAATAATTAATTTATTTGTATAAATAAATTGAATTTACATTTTTATTAATCTTTACATAGATTTTTTTAATCTTCTCACTCCTTTCTCCTGCCATCTTTTCGACCTTATTGTAAGAGCTTCGTTTTGAAATCGGTTTCAATAAGCATGTCTGTTAGGTTGTACCCTTCTACAGAATGCTCCGAACTCCATAGCGAAACCAAACTTGTTCACTGGCAAAATAAGCTCCACTCTAAGCCAAATAATGTCCATTAACAGTGGAGGGTGAACATGTATTCGGCTCATATTCTGTCGCTATGAATCGCATTATTTCATGCATGTGTAGAAGAAAAGTTCGTCCAAATCGGAGTTTTTCCAATCTAAACTTTAAACCAGAATTCTTGATCTGGTTTTACAGCCATTATTTTTTAGGAATTACACATGCAGCGCGGACCTGTATATTTATAGTGCATTGTTTGACATACTTCCAATGGCGCGACCGAAACGTGATAAATTGTTAATGTGCGTTATACTTGTACTTAAGTACCTAAAGTGGAACTTGATAGTGGACATGGTTATGAATAAACATATCTTAAATGTTTACTACATGCTTGAAAATATCCTCAAAAGTACGATATTAACATTTTTAGTATCAAGGAAAAATAAATGATTGGATCTACTACTTCCTTTTATCCCGCAACTTAGTTGTATCTCCAATTAATTATTATTACGTGCAGAGTGAAAAAATTATCTGAAAAAAAATTTTTGTTGCCCATTGTTTGAGTACATTCTAAAAGAATGTAGTATTACAGAAGTTATCTACTAAAGCTTTTTCCTATATACCTTTGGCACATTGTCTGATTAATTTCAACTAATTCCTGACATTATTGGAAGAGAAGAGCATTAGGCCGGGAAAATTATTTTTTTTGCAATAACTTCGATTCTTTTTTACATATTCTTATCGAACGAAGTGTAAACCTTGAAGTTTCATTCAAATTGGCTGAGCGGATTTTGCGGACCGCGAACAGACGTGGACCCTCAAAGATTCATTGGTATCGATGCGTTCTTTTCATGCAAAAAAATATGGTGAGTACTACCCATTATTTAAAAAAAGCTATGCTGCCAAGGAATACACATTAGCAAAGCCGTGATGATCGATAAACCTAGAATATATTGAACGGTTTTTCAGGTGGCACAGCGGAAAATTTTTCCTAGTACATATATTTATATGCATGAAATGCGAGAGAATACGTGATAATATGTTTAACAATATATCAGTATTTAATGAAAATATATCAAGAATGAACTGGGGCATTTAATTTTTTCATCACGAAATAATTAACAATGCTACAACAAGAACGATTTCAAGCGAAGAAGGAAAAATAACTTACCTAAAACAGCCTACTAATGCACCTGAGACATCAGTTATGAATATAAGTGGTATGCTGGTAACTTCTGGATGTAAAATCGGCGGCTGGCGGTTGTTGGCGGTTTAGGAGCCGTTCCGCTCAAGGCGAGAACTCCCAAAACTAACATCACCCGAGACGAGAAAATAGCCTTAAAAGAACTCCGAGCAAATGGAGAAATTCTAATTACACCGGCGGACAAAAGGACGCAACTGTGGTTATGACGAAAGAAGAGTACGCTAAAAAAATACGCAATCTTCTGGATGACGACGCGTACCACGAAGTTAAATCAGACCCCACGACTAAGATCCAACAAGAGACCAAACACACCATCAGCCAGTCGTCTATCCCAAAAGAAGAGCGACGGTGGATCATCGAAATTAAGAGTCAGTGGAGAGGGCAAGAGAGTTTCAAGGGAGAACGTTTTACCTGACTTACTAGGAAAGAACCGTCTGTTGACAAATTATCAACATTAATGTTAATTATGGGATAATTTCATTGATGGCTAAAGCTAGGGAAAGATTTTAACGTTGACTTAAAAATATTGCACCGAAAAAGTTGCAGCGATGTTGCGCTGATAACGTTGCAGCAACGCGGTTTTTCGGGAAATTCGGATGTTGAGGCAACGTGCATGCATCGTTGCGAAAACCAACATCAACTTTGTGTACACTTGTACCTTTTCCCATTGTAACGTTGTCACAACGTTGTGACAACGTCCTCTGCTACTAGGGTATATAGCGAGAAGAAATGCTCTTCATTGAAATTTCAGAGAACCGTTGTACAATGTATATGAATACTAAAAAGTAGAAAGCAAAAAAAAATACTTTTTTAAAATACCATGTTGACATTCAAGCGTACTAAAAAGTAAAAAATAATTTTTTCATCACTCGGAAAATAAAGCTTAGGCGCTTTTTCTTAATCAACATTCAACCTCTGTCCCGGGCGGATTAAGGTCGTTGTTTAAGGTAAGGGGGGCGGTTCACTACTTTCCGCGGCGCCTGGGGGGTATACAAAACCTCTCAACGAAACGGGTCCGGGCGGACCTCCCTCGGAAAGTTAAAAGAAATGAAGCGCTTGGAACGTAGTTTTGGTGTGGCTATATTGTATAGTAGATGTGATAAATTATTGAGTAGCTCTCTAATCACATTTGAAAAACTTTTACTAACGATGTAAAGAATGCCATTCTTGTGAAGATGCAGGTCTCCCGGGTTTTACACCACATTGGTCCATGTTTCCACGGACGACAGTTTCGGTGGCGTTTCATTCGACTTCTTCAGGTCGGTGAAGTGAAGGGGTAGCCATTCGTCGTCTTATATATCTCACCCGTTGGAGTCAGGTCTAATGCTTGAGATATATAAGACGACGAATGGCTGCACCTTCACTTCACCGACCAGAAGAAGCCGACTACAACGCCGACGAAACTGTCGTCCAAGGGAACATAGACCAACGCGGTGTAAAACGCGGAAGACATGCATCTTCACATCCATCAACCAGCGGCAGCTTACACAAGGATTTCAATCTCCGCTCTTCTTTAATACCGTACAAAATGAAAATTGGTTGGAATGAAATATAAAAATAACTGCAGCGGCGAGGGGTGTGGTCATCTATGGATGCGCCGATGACTACCCCAGAATGTAATAATTAAGAACTTTAAAGTTTTAAAGAAGAACAGAAAACAACTAGAGCAGTTGAATAGTAGTGCTCTGGTAGAAAAATTTCATATACAAAGGTACTAGTACCATAATTTGTCGAAGAACTTTCGTAAAAACACCAACTTAGAGCAATAGATTCTCTCAGCTAAGAGAATCTGATTCGACGACAGTACCGTTTCCCGCGCCCATCCCCTCCACTGGCGACGGCTATCGTGTTAGGGTGGCTTTATAGCTCCGCGCTGCGCGCACGCCAGGACTCGCGAGCCAATGAAATCCCGTCTTGAGAATTGATGACGTCATGTCGCCAGCTCGCTGGCGTGCTCGCCGGAATTCCGTTCTTGTTGGAATTCTGGCGTGCACGCTGCTATAGACCGGGCAGTTTGAAACTACAGGCAACCATGGAAAGTAGTTTTATATACAAAATGTTCTGTATTACCTCGACTATGATATAAGAATGCGATTGATTTGTTGGTTTGTATTATTGTAAGCTTCCGAATATGGATATTGTGAGGCTTTTCCTAAATCAAATATTGTGTGCCATGCGTCTTTTTGTTTGCTTTGGGCGAAGTAGGTACCTTGTTAAATGTTAACGCCATGCCGGGGAAAATATGAGCGATATTCGATGACTACTTTCAAGAATTTCCTATATTAACCCTGTAACTTGTCATATTTTCCGTTTGCATTGAGTGTAGTAATATAATTTAAAGGCCCTGCTGTTGCACGAATGCGATACTCAATGACTTATAATAATAATATTTATTTTCACGGGGGTTAACCCATTTACAAAAATTAAATTGAAAGAAATCACAAGAAAAATTACAATTTCAAAAGTTTCAAAATTGCATTACAATAAAATTTCATTGGAATTTACATACATTAGAAGATTTTTAATTTTAATATTAAGATCATTATTATTATAGCAAACTGATAATTTTTGTTTCCATGTACCTGTCAGAGTGCACATGAATTAGTTCGATATTATTTTGATAGTATAATGACAGCAGATATGTTAGCATATTTTGCTTAAATGTATCAAAACAATCATAAAAAATATCAGTGTCAATTTCTTTTGATGCTCTGTTGAATAACCTCAAAGACCTCGTGACAAGATTGTTGTAAAAAATATTGTTTCTACAGAATTTTACAAAAAAAGTATTGCAATTTCTTGTTGAAGTAACTAAACAATTAAAACTTTTTTCATTAAGACAAGTACAACATTTATATACATATAAGTATCACATTGTGACACAGTTTATATAAAAATATCAGATCATTTAGTGGCCTTCTGACCAATAGCAGTTGAATATCCAATATTTGCATAGTTTCTCTGTATGGGGTATATTGAGTATTGAAACCAGCATAGAAGTTTACATTTCTTAAAAATCTGTTTTGCACTCTTTCTAGTTTATTTATTTGCACTATATAATGAGGATGCCAGTTAACGCTGTACAGTTACGCTGTAACGTTAACATGTTATATTCAAGATTCGCTTTATATGTCGCCTTTTCAAAATAAACACCCAGGTCTTTCACTGTTGAAACTCTTGGAATGGCTTCATTATTAATTACATATCTTAAGTGACGACAGAGTTTCCTCCGAGTAAAGGAAATAACACTACATTTATTAACATTTAGAGTCATAAGGTTTGATTTGCACCATTCCAAAATCCTGGAAATGCAACTGTTCAATATTAAGCAATCCTCATTGTTAATATAAGACACTATATGTCTCCGGCGTTACTCTGTGGAACTCCTTCATTTTAATAATAATAAACACTTGGTTGTTATTCCACACTTTATTGGAAACAAAACGACCCGGGTTTCAGCATACCTGATGATGGCATGATATGCTGAAACCCGGGTCGTTTTGTTTCCAATAAAGTATGGATTAACAACCAAGTGTTTATTATTATTAAAAATCCTCATTGTTGTTGATGGTGTAATATATCTTGATGTCATCTGCATAGATCAAATGGGGAATGGGATGTATGATACCACTTATATCATTTATAAAAATTAGGAAAAGTATGGGACCAAGATGTGACCCTTGAGGGGCACCAGAGATTACACCAAACTCTTGGGAGGTAACATCTTTCACTTTAACCTTTTGTTTCCAAAACAACAGGTAGCTCCGTATACAATGTAATTATATTGCACCATGTATGCCAATGGGGCTCAATTTTTGAAGCAACAAATCAAAATTAACCTTATCAAAGTCTGTACAAATTACATCAACTTGCTTGTTTTCATTTAAAGAGTTATTTATAAAATGATTAAATATGGCTAAATTAGTAGTAGTAGACATTCCTTTCCTGAAACCGTGTTGTTCAGTAACCAGTATGTGCTTCAACATGGGAGATAAAGAATTAAGAACTAACTTCTCCATGATTTTAGCACGAAAAGATTGGATGGTAATAGGTCTATAGTTAGTTACATCACACTTATCCCCTGACTTAAATATGGGTATCACATAACTGAGTTTTAAAATATCTGGAAAAACCCCATCTGAGAAAGTTTTATTAATTATTATAAACAGGGGGTATGCTAAAACTGGAGCACAGTTTTCAAAGATTATAGCAGGAACATTATCAGGACCACATCCTACATCTGTACTAAGGCTTTTTAATACTTATTCAATATCCTTTACAGTCACTGATAAGGAGCCAAAATTAATATGAGTGGACAATGAATGATCAGGAAGCATTTTAGGACTATCAATGGAATAAACGGATGAGAAATGTGATGCAAATAAATTTGCTATACTGTAGGAATCCTTCCTCTACATCAGGCAAGAACATGTTTTTTTGGAGGGCATGCTCATTGCGTAGAGAATTTACATATTTCCAAAAACTACTTTCAACTAAAAGTATCACATCAAATCAACTAGTGTATTTCTCAGACTAGCCACCATATCGTTTCATCTGAGCGAAATGATTAGTTATTTCTCCACTGGCCCTCTTCAAAAATCTTTAAAAAATTAATACAAAGAATACTTGACAAATTAACCCTCTATACGCGAATAAGATCTACAAAGTCTCTAATTTAACTATTCCTATCGGTACAACTAAGTTAAGCTAAAGAGAACACAATGAAAAGTAACCCTCTATCCCCACAATATCAATCGAACACGAAATATTACACACAAAAATACTATTCACTTCTACAAAGAAGTCACTACTTTAACAATTCTAATCGATACAACTAAGTTAAGCTAATAAGAAAGAACACAATGAAAATTAACCCTCTATCCCCACAATGTCAATCGAACACGAAATATTACTCACAAATATACGACTTAGATCTACAAAGCAGTCACTACTTTACCAATACTAATTGGTACAACTAAGTTAAGCTAATCCGAAGGAGAAGAAGAAAAGAAGTTGGATCCAATGATTAAATTGATAGCGTTGGTGAACTCATGAACAAAGTTCAGTAATATTTGGCGCCGACGCATTTGGCCTTTCATTTGTTCGCGCAGCGCGGAGCTGTAAAGGACCCAAGGTATCGTCGGCGCGTTCGCTACCCGTGGCGTGAGCGCAGCGCGGAGCTATAAAGCCACCCAGCACGGCAAGTCATCTCTAGCTCAGTCGCATCCGTTGCTCGTTCGGCTACTATCGGCTCCGCTCGGCAACTCTCGCCAGAATCTCGTGGAGGGAATGGAGTTTTGAAACTTGTAACACGTTTGGTTTTGTTTTGGTGCGAAAGGTTGAGTGTTCTAGAGGCCCTCTATTATCAGAGGTTGGCCAAGTGTCCGCTAATTTTTTACTGGCTGACGCTTTTTACCCAGAATGCACTCTGAGACTGGACGCCATAATTCGCAAAAGATTGACTTGGATTACATGGAAGTGAAGGGAAGGTGATTGTATTTTTGCAATTCTACGTCACTGTAAAGGTAAGTACGACAATTTTTTTGCTGAAATCATTAGTGCTAAGACAGCTGTATCGATTGAACGGTTTAAAATGAGTTTTCACTGGATTTTCCGTAGTATTATACTATGTTAAATGCTGCGCTTGGAATACGATCCGTAACATCCTGGTAATTTTCGATTTTGTGGTGGAAAGCAATACATAACCCGAATATTTTCGATTGTTTTGTGTTTGTGGATCCCTTAGTTTGTTATTTGCCAAGTAATATATGTGATTGGTGAGAACTGAGACGGCGTGGCCAGGACATCAGTGGTTGACGGTCACCGTGACTCAATCCGTTCTATTTTTCCCCATTTGCAATCGAAGAATAAGGGTAATTATTAATGCATTTCAGTTTAAACGTTTTTTATCATATTAATTTATTATTTTCCGAGTAATAAGCGTGAATACGGGAAATCATACCTCGTATTTAGAACGCCCAAGTACTTCACAGCCTCGAGAGAATCACCCCGTTATTTCCTTTCTATGATGATCGATGAGGAAATACAATAATGTAAGCATTTGATTATAATTGTTTCACGATACCGGAATTGATTTAATGGACGTGTACTTATTAAGGGATAAGGTAACGGCACGCATAAGGACGCAGGTCAGGACGCATAAGTATTTCACAACCACGGCGAATCTTCGTGTTTTCTTCCATTGATAATGTGTGTGGGAATGATGGAGTTTGTAACTTTCACATATGTAATTTTCAATAAAGGCACGTGCATATGCTTCACGAGGTCAGTAATCTACTTCAAAACAATTTTTTGTCCGTACCTACGTATTGTTCATTCCTCGTTTTGATAAATTGTCGTTGTGAATCAGCCATTATTTTACAATTCTGCCTTTTATATTGGTTTAGTGACTTTCATGAGAAGTGCTCAGTAGGCAGGTAAGTTGCCTATTGTAATGCATTTCTTAAATATGATCAGTGACGTGCTTGTTTTGTCTTCATTTTAAATGTTTCTATCCCCTCATTTTCTTAGCGACACTCTTCATCACAATGCCAGGCTGCGCAGCATTTGGATGCTCAAACAAGTCTTCCGATGGGAAAATTATGAGGGTTTTTCCAAAAGACCCAGCCAGGAGGAAGGAATGGGAAGCTAAAGTGAACAGGAAACACTGGCGAGCAACGTACGCTTCCTACCTTTGTGAAGTAAGTGAAAGAAGGTAGTTGAGATAGTTCTGTTTGTGTGCATGTATGGAGTGTGGTTATAGTGATAGAAGTATGTGGTAGCATATAGCAAAAATGTCGTGTGTGCAAAAAACAATGACTGCTTTGAATATGTTGGCTTTCAGTTTGTTCAACGTAATGAATGTATCTGTATTGAGTTATTCTTAAATATATATTATCAAGAGAGACTGTGATATTTACAATACTTCAGCGGCTAGAAAAACAATATGAACTGCCCTTGAGAGCTTTTAATTAGCTCTAATGATTGGTAGTGTAGCTATTTATTTAATTTGCTCTCTAGTATCTTCACCTGCTATGAACAATTAACATAACTCCTTATACCTTTCCTGTGTAGCCCTCGTAGGTCTGCACATTTACTTTGCTCGAGGTGTTCCTCATGAATTTATGATGGAGATTCTTATGGTAAATTAAGTTCCCTTCTTTATTACAGATTAGTTTTGGACTTGTTGGGGTCATGTATATTGAGTACTAAAATATTTCTTAATTTCAGGATTGAGAGAGAGAGAGTAGCTCAGTTGTCAGCAGAGGAAACCTAATGTGTGTTATATGCTGGATGGGGTTCCTCTCTGTCAAGATGATGCTCTTCGTGGACATTTTGATGCAGCTTTGGTTTGGATGATGGAAGCTTGGAATAACCTGATGCGGAAGGATAACTTTGATGCTACACATATAATACTGGGACCTTTATTGAATTTATGATGGAGATTCTTATGGTAAATTAAGTTCCCTTCTTTATTACAGATTAGTTTTGGACTTATTGGGGTCATGTATATTGAGTACTTAAATATTTCTTAATTTCAGGATTGAGAGAGAGAGAGTAGCTCAGTTGTCAGCAGAGGAAACCTAATGTGTGTTATATGCTGGATGGGGTTCCTCTCTGTCAAGATGATGCTCTTCGTGGACATTTTGATGCAGCTTTGGTTTGGATGATGGAAGCTTAGAATAACCTGATGCGGAAGGATAACTTTGATGATACACATATAATACTGGGACCTTTATTGAATTTATGATGGAGATTCTTATGGTAAATTAAGTTCCCTTCTTTATTACAGATTAGTTTTGGACTTATTGGGGTCATGTATATTGAGTACTTAAATATTTCTTAATTTCAGGATTGAGAGAGAGAGAGTAGCTCAGTTGTCAGCAGAGGAAACCTAATGTGTGTTATATGCTGGATGGGGTTCCTCTCTGTCAAGATGATGCTCTTCGTGGACATTTTGATGCAGCTTTGGTTTGGATGATGGAAGCTTGGAATAACCTGATGCGGAAGGATAACTTTGATGATACAAATATAATACTGGGACCTTTTTTGAATTTAAGATGAAATGGTTTAAGCTGGTTGGTTTATATGTGCATCCATCTCTAAGTTCCATATAGCATAACGTGATGACCATATTTAATTATCTTTTCCTGGCTTCATGCAGGTAATGTTTCCTTTGACTTTAAGGTTAGTGAAAATACTTTCATTCTTGTACTATCTTTTAGCTTATGGTAATACATTTCTATTTAATTTCAGTCATTTGAGGACTTCCCATGTACTGCGGATAGAGCCCTTTTTTCATTGCCAGGTGTCAATGCTATGGTGCCATGTTTGTCATTTTATTCTCAATGAATTAGTTTGGGGTAGTGGCGACCTTGCTTGTCTTTTGAAATGACTTCTGAGCAATGTGTAATAGGAATTTCTGCTCCTCAAGTCCCTGACTTCAATGAGTTTTTCATGTGATAAGCCTCATTTCATTGGTAGGAACAAGGTCTTATATTTAGTACATTGATGTTGAAGCTCAAATGATTTTTTTTTTCATTCTTTCTACTTCAGATGTGAACAACATAGAAGAGACTCCTGTTGGAGAATTTGAATGGATATCTAATGACCTTGATTGTATAATGAATTCCAGTAATTGAAAAAGAAACATGTTTTTTTTAATTTTCCTTTTTTATTTTTGTCATGTGAAATCTTTGTTAGGTATGACATTTAGCCATTTGGATTTGCTTAATTGATATGACTTTTTTGAATGATATGAAGTTCTCAACAATACTGAAATTTTTCTACTCTTTAATGCTACAAGGTTCAACAAATGTAGTGACATATGTTTTCTGCAATTGATAATTAGCATATCCACAAATGTATAACATGCCGTGCATTCTTATACCTTAATAATATGATGATGTGATGTGAATTTATATGAATGTTTATTAAATTATCTTTTATCATATTTTTCAGGAAATGGACTTCATTTTTGGAACTTGTATTGGAATATAAGTCTATAACTCTCTAAATAAATGCAGCAATATAGAAGTGTCAATGCATCACAGAAATGGTTTAAGCTAGTTGGTTTATATGTATAACCATCTCTATGACCAATATTGCATAACGTTATGACCATATTTAATGCTGTTTCGCTGACTTAGTATTTATAGGCATGTTTCCTTCGACATTAAGGTTAGCCAGAATCCCATTATTCATTTATTTTCTTTGTGCTAACTGTTCGATATTTCTTTTCAAATTCAGTTATTTCTGGACTCCTATTATGGTGCGGATGGAGCCATGTGTCCACCACCTTCTTCATAGCTGCCAAGAGTATTAATAAGCAATAGAGGAAGGATAATCCCTAGAAGAATTGCTATTGTATGTGTATTTTTATGTTGGTGTACCTACGTCCTTTTCCTGTACTCTCCATAGTTTCTTAAATCATGGTGTGCTCGAATGTGTGGTATTTTAGCTACCACGAGAAGTGATGTTTCTGCTTTGAGTCATTAAATATATCATTAGCCCAAGCCTGTTTTGTTATATTCATTTCCACTAAGTTATTGCAATTTGACCCTTTTGTTATCTATTGCCCTCGACTTTTTTTTAGATAAAGACAAGTTATAAGATGAAGTTTTCGAGGTTTGTAGGAAGGCACTGCATAATCTTTAATTATTTTCTGTTTTTGTACCTCCTTTGACATATTATTTCGGGGTGGGGATTTTTAAAGTGAGGTCTACATAGCAAGTCTTAACGGCAATAATGGAAAAGTGAGGAAACTAGCATTAGACTGGCACATTGAGAGCTGCAGTCAACCAATCAAAGGATTGAGTGAGCAGTGGTGGTGGAAGTCTGTCCCCCATATGTCAATGAGTGGTTTGTAAAGCATGATGATATGGGTTTTGCGATGTGCTTCCAATCGTAGGCAACCCTTTAGTTATATTCAATAACTTTTAATGGAAACGGGTTCATTAATTTGATATGTAACTCTTATTTGAAGGTATTTGTTTATTATTGATTATCGCTGCACTCGTACGCTGTCTTCAGCCCATTGTATCTATGATATGATGGCAGTGCACATTTTCAAAAGTCACAGTTCTTACAGCATTATTTCATTGCAGTGTAAAAGTTTCCGATTATGTTTCATGTTGCCGGGAAATCCTTTATGCTATCCCCGGATACAATATCTATAAATGGGACTTATCCGGCAATATAAGTAATAACAGCTTTTTGTTATTGTGCAGACCGGGCAGCGCCCATTTCGGGTCCGTATCCTTCACCAATATGTTATTACCATTGGCCGAGTTAATGTAGGACGGTCAATTTTTTTATTTTCGAACTAATTTCATATATCTGTAGATGTTTTATAAGCCATTACAATGGAATGACATGGAGAAAATTCGCTAATAATGCCCATATTACTCCGTACGCCTATAAGCGGTAACGTAGTGGGCGTGCCCCGTCAGATTATTATTGCCTATCGCGGCCGAGTTTAAGCAAAATTGTCATTTTTTTATTTTTTAACTTATATCATATATCTGTAGATGTTTTATAAGCCATTACAATGGAATGACATGGAGATAATTCGCTAATAATGCCCATATTACTCCGTACACCTATAAGCGGTAACGTAGTGGGCGTGCCCCGTCAGATTATTATTGCCTATCGCGGCCGAATTTATGCAAAATTGTCATTTTTTTTATTTTCAAACTTATATCATATATCTGTAGATGTTTTATAAGCCATTACAATGGAATGACATGTAGAAAATTCGCTAATATTACCCATCTTAGTCCGTACTCCCATAAGCGGCCATGTAAAATCCGTGGCCCGTCGTCCGAAATATGGCGCCTGCCTTTCACTTGGCCAACCTCTGATAATAGAGGGCCTCTAGAGTGT